>CM063603.1:24547605-24846346 GCA_032356905.1 Salix exigua
AACTTTATCTTGACATCTCTCTCTCTCTCTCTCTCTCTCTCTCTATATATATAGAACAGCCTGTAGTTTCTTAATTAACCTTGCAATGTCTTTAACTTTTTCATTTTTCTTTTTATGGCTGAACCAAGAATTCAAACAAGGATGTAAGAATGGAATATTCTTTATGCTTTTTATTCTATTTATTTCAGTATGAATCTTGGTCTTACAAATTATACTGATCGATGGTGTAGACGAGTACAGATGCGCAAAGGCTGTTAGCCATGATAAATCAAACCCCTTCCATTGTTCCTGCTTATCCATATGAGATATTGTAAGAAGTGAATATCCTTCTTGGTAGCAGGGTTCGGAGAAAGGATAGGAGAAGTAATTTCACTACATTTCTTTCTTTCTTTTTCTTGCTTTTTCTTTTATATCAATAAAGAGACCTTTTCCAAGAATATATTTGCATATGTAAATATAAAGAAAAATATAAACAAGGAGGAGGAGGAGAGGACTGACAAGAAAGTGAAACGTCCACAACATATAATCTAATTTTATACTATATACTAAAAGAGATCATGGTTCAGTTATCGTATATTGTGAGACAAATCATTGTGGATTACAATAGTGTTGCTCAGTTTTCGGTTAGCCGGTTTATCGATTTTTTTTAACAGTAAAATAATCATTATGTCCCTAAAAAAAGACAAAACAAAGTCCTACCAGGAGGGGTGCCACGGTAATTGCACATTCTCGGTCCGGTTCGAGTCACCAATTTCTTTATTTTTTTTATATTTCTTTCCATAGTAAAATAACCATTCTATTCGTCAAAAAAGATAAAAATCAGCTTTGGCCGGGAGGGGTTCCACGAGTATTTTACCTTTTTTAAAAATAGCTAAATACGGATATACCCCCAAATAGGATAAAATTGAAGAGTTGGTTGTAGGAGTGTTACGATAATTGATCATACTTTTTTTTATTATCCTCAGATTATTGTTGTCGCGTGTGACAATATTCAACCTCATGCACGTTTTGGGCCGCACATGCGGTGTTGTTCGATGGCTTTAAATGTCCATCGGGCCTCTTGGTGGATTTGTTGTCGTGTTCTCTTTTTTATGGTGTGGCGCGTGCAATATAAAGGTGCCTGTAGACGAAACGATGGGCAGTTGACCTCTCCCCCCCTCTTTTCTCTCTCTTTCACCCTAAACTACACGACAACCCCCGATTTTATGCCCTTTTCATTTCAATCTCTAAGCTTTTAATTGTGTTGTATGATCCTTATTTCTGTTATGTAAGTTTTGATCTGTTTCAATTGTGTTCTTCGATTGAATTGATTATATATTACATTTTCATTTCATTCCTTATTCTTTTAATTTTTAGATTCCTTTTAAATCCCTTAATATTTTCAATATAGAAGATTTGTTTTTGTTAGTTTTATCATTTGATTTAAATTGATAATTTATTTAGTTTTCATTTCAACCCTTATACTTTTAATTTTAATTCTTTTATTTTCCTTTATTCTTTCTTTTGGGTTTTTTTATAAATTTTTATTTTTATTTTCACATCAAATGATTTTTTTTAGCTAATATTTGTTTTATCATTTTTTTATTTGCTCTTTTGTTAAAGTTTTTGGGCTTTTTTTAATTCTTTTATTGAATTTGTTTTCCCATTATTCACGCAATAATAATAATAATTTTTATTTTTTTTTCTTGCTTCCTCTTTCATTAATATTTTCGAGTTTTTTTCCTCGAGGTAGTGTAATAAATTTTATTGTTTTAGCAATAATAATAATAATAATAATTTTAGATGTTAAATTTTCGATGTTGTTGTTGTTGTTATATTTGTTATATCAAACCTTGCATATATAGATGCTATATTTATTTTTAAACTAGCAAAATCTATTAATTGTTTCATTCTCAACAGTTATAAAAATTATCTAGTGAAGTTACTAAAAAAGATCATTATTAAATGAAAGCTCTCATCATAAAATACTCATAAACACCTAATTCTTGCTGAATTTGGGAGATATGTGAATTTGAAGCTCTAAATTAAATTTAAGTGTTGATTAGTTATTTAAAAGTGGTTTTTAATGTTAGATTTGTGTTTATGATGCTGAGCAGACTGTTTTCATGTCTTTTTTCTGGATGAAAACGATGCTAACAATATCATTTTGCTAATCGTGCAGGATTTCTTCCCCTATTATTGTACCCTCCTGCAGCTTTTGTTGGAGGTATGGTTCATACAAAAGCTGATGAACATCCTGGCTACTGTTTATGATTTATTATCTTTGTTTTTTCTTATGATATCCAAAAGTCTATTTTGTAATGCTTGCCATTTGATGCCACTGCAAAGTGATCTTTTTTTGCTATGATTACTCAAACTGAGAATGCATTTCTCGTTAGACATGCTGACTCGTCTTCTTCATTTGAGCAAACTCCAGGCAACTGGATACAAGACTCTTAGTTGCAGTAACTGGAAATGACAAAGTGCTGCAGAGATTTTCTGACGTAGAATAAAAAGATGGTAATCTATACACGAACACCTTAAATGCAAATTAAGACACTTTATATCTGTATTCATTTCAGTAATTGAAGAAGGGAATTGACAAACCAAATTGACTGGCTATAACAAAACATGAAAGGGGAGGTGTGATATATGCATACACAAATGGTGAAAAAAAGAAGAAGAAAAGGAACTAAGTGTAGCCATGCAGGAAACCCTCTCTTGAATCTACGGCCACCATTCAAACTTATACAATCAAGAAGCACTTCAATGCTCCAAATTCGTCTATTGGGGTCTCAATAATACTGGGAAAGCCCTATTTAAAGCTCTAGTTTTGTCCACTGCCATCGTTGCTGTCACCATTTTGGTTTCTTCACATGACGATTTTTGCTTCATAGCAATCCCATTCATGCAGGTGTGGAAGGCTGTTCAATCGTAGAACTTGTAGTCCTTGGCTTGAATTATGATTTGCCTTAACCCTCCAATGGGTGATACAATCATCAAGATAACGCCCAAGACAATGCAGATCTGCAGTTGAATAAATTAAGTAAGATCAAGTGAATTTAGATAGAAAGTAAGTTAATAAGCGTGGATCTTCATCAACTTACCCAGTTAGTCCACCAAGACAGGCCAAACTTCTTTGGTTTGTAGATGGCAAGCCACATTACACATGGGAGCTGAAGAATGAAACAGTGAGATTAGGCGATGATGCAAAATCTTTTTATAGACCAATCACACAGTAGTTTTCTCAATCATACACTAGATTGAAATAAAATGGAGCCACTTACAAAGTAAGTAGTTGGGGCAAAAGCAAATCCTCCAAAAAATCCAAGAAGACCACTGAAGAAAGGGAAGGTCATGCCAACAAACATTGTGAACGCTGCAATGAAAACAAGAGCAGATAAATAAATCTATTTTCACACTCGATCTACTTGATTTCACATGAAAGCCTTGAATTCAAAAGCACAACTTAATAACTTGGGAGTTCTCTTACCAACATAAGTGGTGCGTACAACGAAACGAAGAATCATGGTTGGCCGGAAATTCAGTTTTTTTACCAGAAGAGTTTCCATCATGTCAAACACTGGCATGGCATAAATCTGCATGGTGGAAAAAAAATAATGTTGAAAAATCCACAATAAATATCAATCTGAAGGGAGGAGGAAAAGATAAGATAAGGTTTGATTCGCACCTGGTAGCTTCCAATAACATGGACCACAACAAACATGTTAGCCATTGCAATAAGCCAGACAGGCTTCTCCAATGAGATGAGGATGTTGTCGGAGACTGAATTTCCATACATCCAGTACCCAATCAGAGCAACAGGGAAATAGCACAAAGCCACCACTATATAGGCAACTATGACTCCTCTCCACATAGGTACTTTGGATGGCTTCTCAGGTGAAGATGGGATCGTTGCTTGAATCTCCAAGACCACATTGTGCCCAGCATAAGCAAAAGCCACATCCCCCAAGGCACTGAAGAAATTAAAGACTGTCCCTATCTTAGTAGAAGCTTTATATCCATATTGCACATCTGGTTGAACACCCTTGTCAATAGAAGCCGTCCAAGCAATCGTAGAATAACTGAAACGAAAACATGAATCAGTTCTAGTGCAAGTGAAGTTCATAGAATGTTAGAAAAACATATCAATTTCTAGCCCCTTAAAGTTCTCTTATTTTCTTTTTTATTTGTTATTTTTTAAATGTGCTGCGGGGTTCCAATTCCATATCACAGATTTTGGCACACAGAATGTGAAGGCCTGGAAGTGTAGGGTTACCTCAGGGACATGACCGCAGCTGCCAGAGAAACCCCAGAGATGGAGTTGAAGTTGGGGAGATGGGAGAGCACAAAGTGAACAGAGGCAAAAATCATAATGAAGTAGGTTTGTTTGATCGGTTTGCATGAGCTGCACACGACATCATGGAACTTCTTCAATGATTTGCCCCCGGTAACCATGTACACAATGCACACACCAACTTCAACAATAAGTTGCTGCGGCACAACAATGTAGAGGCCAAGCTTTTCACCGAAAGCATGTTGACCAAGTTCATGATATCTATCGAATCTCTTTCCTGGCACCATTTCATGCATCTCAACCATTTGCCATAGTGTGTATAGCGTGATGATCCATGATAGGATTAGCACAGCTACGCCAGGACCCCTGAAAATAACAGACAGAATGTTATTTGATAAAAAAAAGACGTTAATGTCATAATGAAATGGGCCATAGATGGGAAGATGTCTTCTCTTCCTTTTAAAATATGTGCTGCTGAACATACCATCCAAGCTCTGACATGGCATAAGGGAGACTGAGGACACCAGCTCCCACCATGGCAGTGACATTGTGGAAAGCTGAGTACCACCATTTTGCATTCCTTGAAGAAGTAATTGGAAGCCAATCATCGATTGCCTTCTGCCTTGCTGCTTGTTCATCAACCTGTCATCGATGATTACATCAATTTTAACAGCAAAACATACAGAATAATGCAACATAATCGCTGTTTCTTGGTATTGGATCAGCAGCAGAATCAGACTACAATTCAAGACAATGATATAGGACAACAAAGCAAAAGAGTTGAATACATTTACTCCCCCTTTATCCTACAAGTTGACGCTACAGCTCATCATGTAAAACAGAGCTTTCATAAAAGTCCTCAGCGCACCCACTAGTTCTTTTCATTATTTGTTTATTAAGATTCCAGTCCTACGAATCTAGATATCCCTAAACCTTTGGAGTGGCAAACAATAGATCATTTGTCAACTTGTCCACTGTCTAGCAGTTGAGTTTCCAAAAAAAAATTATCTTCGTACTTTTGGAATCTAGCTAGCTGCCAATTGTTTGGTTTACACACCACCCATCCGCCACTATTAATCTGACTTAGACTATCATTTCTGGGGATGGGTCCAGTGTCCCTGTGTCATCTTTGAATATAAAACAACCACAGCCACCATTCAAGACTTCAAAAATAAGCATTTACTCTTCCTCAAGTCCTGTTAGATCTGACATGGTTTCACACACACAAACTGCTCTTATCCTCAAGTTTTTTTTTATCTATAAAACAACCATAGCCACCATGTGCATGAAGAGTAAAAACCGCAATCATCCCATAAAAGAAAAGGAAAAATTATATTTGAAGAAAATTTATGAGCCGGTATGTATACACATACAAGGCTACAACTAAGGTAGTATCTTAGAATTTCATCAAGAAAAAGGGTAATCGTATCTTAAAAAGTTTTAATTCTTTGGTGCACCCACTATTAAATTTTAATCACTCTATCTTTTTACTCTAGAATCCCCCAAGTCCATGGATGATGATGATGATAGTTACAAGCGATATTTTATTTTTATTTTTTAGAGCAAATATACTTTATAAAGTTGAGAACCAACAAAGAAAAAGATTGAAAACTATTAATTTGAATTACTGACCAGGCTGGCTAGTTCACATGCAAGATTAGAATACGGCAGAGAAAAAGAGAAGCATGGTGGCAAGTGAAGTGGATACAGATTTCCAAAAATAAATGTTAGGATTGGAAAAATTAACAAGAACGAAGAGTCCCTTTTTTTCTTATTTTGTTTGTGTGTATGTGTTTTAAAAGTATTTTTTTATTCTACTTTTATATTTTCAGATTGTTTTGATATATTGATATCAAAAATAAATTTAAAAAAATAAGAAAAATATTATTCATTATATATTTTAAAGATATATGAGAAAAACAACTAGTATATAAAGTTATAAACAAACAACATTGAAATAGTGGATTTGCGTGTAGAGTCTAAATTTGGAGTCAACATATTAAAGGCAAGTACGTGTTCTACGTGTTCTAATTTCTAAGGCTGTAAAATGAAGTCTAAAGTATCCAAAAATAGAAGAATTTTTTTTTTAAAAAAGCCACTACTGTTTTGAGAAATTACTTGGAGAAATATATATATATATATATATATATATATATATCATATACTCAATTCGTACCCTGTAACATATTTGGAGATCCATAGTAGAGTTAGTGAATCAATTTTTTCGTATGCATAAGAATTCCACAAAATAATTACAAAAAAAGAAGAAAATAAAATGACTGGACACAGGCTATGAACATGAAAATTCCCAACTTGATGAAATTGCGATAAATTAAAGGGGCTGGTGCTGTTTAAGAGAATGTAGATGCCCTTCTGTTACTTTTTTAAAGAAAAAGAGAAGCAATACACCGTGAATCTCTCAGTGAATTACATAAGCAGAGAGCTGTTCTTCGTCTCGCCCTCAGTTCTTGAACACATGATGCACACAGATTTACAGGGAGTTCTTGTTTCTAATAACATTCTCGATTGAATTAATTGGATTCTCGAAAGATGGTTAAAAACAAAAGCAAGAAGCTGAAACGTTTCGTTTTGCCAAGAAGGAAGAACTTTGCCCCAAAAGCAAAAAAAGGACAGGAGATGAGGAAAAAAAACACTAATACTTCACAAAAAGTGCTGAGTGTAGAGGCTAATGATGCAAGAATCAACTAACAAAAGCTAACTAAAGACAAAATCCCCAACCATTTTGGAAAAGTTGTATCACTTTTCATGTCTTTTTGCTCTGCAAAACTAACAATATTCAGGGGGAAAAGTAAGAGAGAGAGAGAGGGCTCACCTCTTTCTTGGTGTAGCCATGGTCATTGTCAGTAGTCTCAGCACCCATGTCTTCAATCTGCAGAGAATGATACGCTGAGAAGCTCAAGAAGATGAAGAGCTAGAGGATGAAATATTGCCTCGACGTGCTTTGTACGAACTCAAGGGCTTCCCCTTCCTTCAATTTATAAGGAAAAAACAACAGCAGGAAGAGAAACGAGTTAAGGTTTTTTTGTTTGACTTATTGAAGTCTTTGTAGGGACAACCACTGTTGATTTTAAAGCATACGAAAATTCCACGAACTTGCATTCCACACGTCATCAATTGATTCTTCGTTTGAAAACATGTTAAATTATTTTAATAAATTCAATTATAAATATTACAGTAAGAAAAAAGAAAAGAAGAGAATATAGTATGGACCAGTAAGCTTAGCCTAGTACAGGATGCTTTATCTCAGTACAGTTATGCAGAAACACAGTCGTTTTAACATCTACGCTTCTTTAATACTTTTCTTTCTGCTACTGACAACTAGAATTTCAATTTGGTCCTCAGTAAAATATCAGTCTCGATTTGATCCAATGAATCTATCGATTTTTTTTTTTACTCAGAATATTTCTAGTTAACATCTCAAGTGGCAAGTAGCAAATGAGGTATTGACTTGTTTCTAGTTAAAATATCTATCGGTTGAAAGGACTTCTTTCTTTACTTTGCATCAGGATTCAAGTCTTACCATGCACGTCTGTCATCCTCGTGGTGTCTTATATGCTCACTAAGTTTGCAGGATGTTCAATGAGTACGGTGATTAGTTGTGGTGCGTAAGCTTAGCCCGAACATCCTGATTATAAAAAAAAAGAATCAGGTGGTAAGAACCTTAGACTAAAAACTTTGCTCTCCTTGTGGTTTTAACTTTTAAGTTTTAATTATGTGATTGTTGATATGACAATCACCAGAGACTTATATAATCGTTAACTTTAAAACTTGTAAGATTAGTCAAGATACGCGTAAGTTAACCTAGACATTCACAATAATAATAAAAAAAAATGTCGACATGGAGGAAATTGATCATCGAATTGCCCAATGTGATCTTATTTAATTGGGATATAGATATGACAATCCCTTCAACGACAGCTATGTGCTGGTGCTCCATTGTGACCACGATCGAAGCCCTTCACAATGGTGGAAAGATACCAACCCACCACTGCCAGTTTAATGATGATTTGATTATTATTTTTTGTTTGTTATATCATACGCTACATTTTCATTTTTTTATTCTTCCAGCATTATTGCAGCTTATGAATATTAAAAATGATATAATGTTTTATTCAACTCCTGAATCAAGTTGAAATTAATAAAATATTATTTTTTATATTAAAATATCGTTTTATAATGTTTTTTTAATTGGTCTATGATTCTTTTTATATTTAGTTTATAAATTCTTTACTTTTTTTTCAAGTCTATTTAAGACTTTTATTGTTTTATTATTAAGTTCTCCAAGGTTAATTTCTTACATATTTTTGTACAATGTATAGAGATTGAATTTTATTTATAATTCAATTTTTGACACTCAAAATAATTTTAAACATGGAATTTCATTCGAACCTACCTATGAACTGAATCAATTAGGAAGATTCCAAACATGGTATAGATTGATTCTTACAAAACTAATGCGGAAATTACCATATAAATTGATTAAATTATTTATATATAATATTTATAATCTAATATATACTACCTGGAAGAGATAGGAAATGGCAAGCTGAAGTTTTGGCAGACATGGTTGCAAGTATTTTCCTTTTGTCAAATGTCAACGGAGAGATACCCATCAAGGGATTGCCTCACAAGCTCCAGAAATCCATGGAAGCTCGAAAATAATATAATTATATTTTGAGTCTCATTTAAAAGTTTAAATTTTTAGATGAGACGGTTCCTTAACATGGTATCAGAGTCTTGTTGACCCAACGGTCACGGGTTTGAATCTCACCATCCCATTTTATTTGATAAAAAAATCAAGCACAAGATGATGTGAGTCTGTGCAAGTTTCAAGCTCAAAGGGCTTTCACTTGAGAGGATGTGTTAGAGAATAATATAATCATATTCTGAAGCTTTATTTAAAAACTTAAACTTTTAGATGAGATGATTTCTTTACCGTTGACTCCGCTCTGAATTTTGAAGTGATTGCTACGCTTCCACCATTAATTACAGATTATAAAATGCACTAACCTTAAGATGGGGAGGGTTTTGTGGGATCGATCGATCGAGGAAGCGAGCATCCACATGCTAGTTCTTGCCAAAATTTGATCTGCAGTCGCATGATTGGAACGCGAATCTCATTTAGCTTTTAAAAAAAATATATGGATATGTTTAAGTAACTAAGAAAATCCCATGTAGATGCTGTGAAACGGTACAGCACTGCTCATCTAAATTGAGACCCAAATAATTAATTAATTAATCGCGACAAAGTAATTTGTTTAAGATTAGTTGGGGGTGCGAATGCTCCCTTTTTTTTAATTATTAATTTAATTCATGTTCTTACAATAATGTCAAATAAAGTAAAATATTAAACATGTAAATTCTTTTAATTTTTCTGCTTCTTTTCGACTCAATTTCTCTCTAAATCTCCCACGTATTTTATATCCGACTCTAGACATGATCTGTTGATCCGGATCAGATGGAATCGGATTTGAATATTAAACATTTATCATTTAATTGTTTAGATAAAAAGTGTTGACTATAATCAAAATCATGTCTTGAAAGAAACACGTATAAAAATGCGAGCTGCTCATTAATCATTATTTTTCTCATATAATTATTGATTTTCTCTCAAAATTAATTTGAAACTTGAAAACGTAATAAAAAAAGAAGCCTATCGTGTGATTGATTGAAGAAAACTCATTACATAATAAAACTTAAATCTAAACCTGGTGCCATATTTTCTTTTCTCTTAATTATATTTTATAATTAAAACTTTTCATGTTTTTAAAATACTATATGCATTAAAAGTAGTATTAGGACTAATTTTAGATGGAGTCATTATCCAATCGGATTGAGATAAATTCAAATTTTATTTATTTAATAAACACATTATAAATTCAGATTATAAACTCTCAATTTATGAATTTTTTTTCCCCATTGATTCATATCATAAAAATTACATGCTAAGTCCAGTCCATTTAATTACATCAGAATGGGATCAGATTTGGGCAAAGATATAATTCATTGATTATCAAATTCAAACATCTTTCCAAGGAAGTGTATGTATTACAAAATAGAGAGGTTGATTTCACTTTATCCCCTTGAAAGAAAAATAGAATATTTCTTGTTAGAGAATAATATATTATATTATGGGGTCTCATCTAATAGCTTAAGTTCTTAGGTGAGATGATTATTTAACATGGTATTAGAGTCTTGTTGACCTAGTGGTCACGAGTTCGAATCTCACCATCCCATTCTATTTGATAAAAAATCAAGCACATGACAATATGAGTCTGTGCAAGTTTCAAGCCTAAAGGGCTTTCACTTGAGGGGGTGTGTTAGAGTATAATATAATCATATTATGGGGTCTCACCTATAAATTTAAGCTTTTAGGTGAGATGGTTACTTAACATTTCTATGCATGTATTTATTCCAAATTTATTTTTGTAAAATAAAAGCAAAATTTGAAGAAGATGGTTTTCATAGATTTAAAAAACAATTTAATTTCACAATCAAGTTTATATGTTTTTTCCTTCTCTTTGACGTCTCTCTCTATTTTTTACTCTCTATTACCCTTTCCTAGCATCATCGTCATACGAGAGTCAACCTATCTAATTTACTGATTGATCAACGGTGGCAGATTTTTATAATCTAGAGTAAGACTCTAAGCCCCTCTCCTGATGTAGGCACCGATTCTTTATTCATCTTTTCTTAGGTTGAGTGCAAACAAATTAAATAGATTTTTAATTTCTACTAATAGATTTTCATGCTCTTTCTTATTTTTTTCCAAGATAATCTTCTTTTCAATTATCTTAAAAGCTAAATCTGCTCACGATTTGCTCCACTATTCACTGATTCATCGTTATGCTCAATTTTCGAGTCGTTTTGGTTCGGTTCGGTTCGATCGGTCTATATTGTTTTTCTTTTTGCTGAGTGTGTTAACATAATTGTCCCTTGAAAACGACAAAAACATGCGACAGGGCTCGAGGGTTCCATGATAATTGCATATTTTCGGTCTGGTCCAGTCCGGTCTGTCGTCCGATTTTTTTTTTTAATATATATGTGCATAGTCAAATAATCTTTTTATCCCTCAATACAAACATAATTTAGGTCTAGCAGGGGGGTGATCCAGTAATTAACCAATTTTTTAATATTTTCCCTGCCTATTTATCGTTGGTGCGTCGCTTGACCCACGATTCGTTTCGCTCATGCGTATTTAGGACGACGCGTGCGGCCAGTAAGGTATCCAAAACACCCAACCGTCATCTAGAATGACTTTCAGACATGCTTTCTTCCATATAGGACGACACGTGTATGTGTAAGGTTGGCGGAAATGTGTCAATGATCGTATGAATTTTTCAGCCCGTTTCTCTCTCCTCCTGCGTAAGTTGACATCCTGCGTAACTGTTTTTTTCAAATTTCATTTTAGTCTCTCAACTGTTGAATCCATTTTGTTTGGTCCTTATTGCTATTATATAGGTTTTGATTTGTTGCAATTGCGTCCTTCAAGAATTGATTATATATTGTAGTTTCATTTAGGTCCTCATTCTTTTAATTTTCAGTTGGGTCTGAAATCCTAAAGATTTTTGGTATCAAATTTTTGATTTATTCTAATTTTATCCTTCCATGCAAATTTATTATAAATCCTTAATATATTTAGTATCAAATTTTGATTTCTTTCAATTTTATCCTTCCATGCAAATTAATCATAGATTTAAGTTTCATTTCGGTCCTAATTCTTTTAATTTCTAGTGTTCTTTTAAATTATTTAATTCCATCAATATCAAGTTTTGGATTTATTTCAATTGTGTCCTTCAAATTATATTTATTATATATGTTTTTTTATTTTATCCCTTATACTTTTAATCTTGGATTTTCTTTTAGTACCTTCAATTTTTTATACATAGTTCTTATTTATGTTCATGTTTATATATACATGCTCTTAGTATTTGTTTTGAATTTGTTTTTATTTCCAATAATATGAAGTTTTTTTTATTTAATGTTCAAATTTTAATATGTCTAGAATGATTGATATATTTTGTCCTTTTTTGTTGAAGCTTATTTCTTAAAAATATTTGATTGTTGGATTAGAGATCGTTTTTGTAAAAAAAAAATTAAATTAAATTTAACCAAGTTATCAACCACAAAAAAATATACCGACCATTTTCCCTGTATTTCGATTATACTATTTCTTTTAAGCGGGAAAAAACTCATTTCTAACAGATTTGATCTATTAAATTTTTTTATTAAAATATTAAAATAATAAATTACAAAATATATAAAAAATCAATTAATTTTATACATAAAAAAATCCCAGCACAGACGCGGGCAAATAAGTTCGTAATATCTATAAGTGATCAGAACTCAGAGCATATTCGACAATTTAACAGGGTTTCGCTTTCCATATTTTTATCGTCCTTATCTTTAATCAGTAGTGGTGGAGTAATTTGTGTGTCACAGCACCAAAAGTCAAGGGCTGCAAAATATAAATCTTAATTTCTCCACAGAAAGAGCTTGTAATTCCAAATTGTACCCAGCAACACATGTTCGCACATTCACTGTCTAAACCCAAATAAGTCAAATCTATATGTTGTTTTAAGGCCCTGTAGGCTCTTCTTTTCTTACTATAGATTGAACGAGCCATAAACCCGCGCTCCGCCGCATGGATTAATTTTTTTTTTGTCTAGTTTTAATATATATAATTTTTTATTTTGTATTTTGGTTTTATTTTTTAATTTTTTAGTTTAGTTTCTAAAAAAGTAAAATTATCGAGACACCCCACTAACAATTCATGGTTTTTGTTTTATTTGAAAGTATTATGATTATTGTACTATGCACAGAAAAGAAAAAAAATAAAAATATCTTTGATACAATTACATTATTTTAAACATATTTTACATAATAAAATAAATATATAAAAAATAATATATATTTTTAAAAGTTTTACGATGCCACGCGCGTCTTTTGAAATATGCATGAGCTTTGAAATTGACGTCGTGCCCACAACACCCGGCAGAAAATATAATTAAAAATTGGTAAATTACCAATACATCCCTATAACCAACTCTTGGATTTTATCTTATAGGGAGTATTTACGTACTTATACAACTCGTGGTGCGCATCAGCTGAGCCGGACACCCCGGTTATAAAAAAAAAGGTCCGAGGATTAGTCATGGTGTGCTCAAGCTCATCCAGAAACCCCAGTTATAAAAAATATATATAAATAAAAAAACCAAACAAACAAAAAAACAAAAGTTTAAGTTGGCTCAGAGACACTGGTTATAAAAAAAATATAAGCGAAGAAAAAAGTATAAACATGAAAGCACTGTAGCAATCCATATTTTAAAAAAAATCAGTCCAGGAATTAGTCGTGGTGCTCTCAAGTTGGATCAGAGATCCCAATGAAAAAAATATAAGGAAAAAAATAGTAAATTTGGTTTGGATACTAGTCGTGGTGCGTCCAAGCTGGCATGAACACCTTTATTATCAAAACACATTCGGGGATTAATCATGGTGCACTCAAGCTAATCCAGACACCCCGATCATGATATATATATATTTCATGAAAAAAAAGAAAAAAAAAGCAAGAAAAAAAATCAGAAAAAAAGAAATAAAAAAAGCAAGAAACAAAAAAAATTAAAAAAAAGAATTAAAAATAAAAATAAAAAAACAAGAAACGAAAAAAAAATCAGAAAAAAAAATCCGAGAATTAAGCGTGATGTGCTTAAATTAGTCCAAACACCCTGATTATAAAAAAACAAATAAAATTATATATAAGTAGAAAAAGAAAAAAAATTAACCATAAAAAAATATTTCATGAAATGTTTTTAAAAAAGATGGAAAGCACTGTGGAAATCCACAGTGTTTTGTGTGGGAAATACAATAAATTCCCCACACGGTTTAGTGTTTTTTAATAACCACATCTTTTCTTTTCTAAGCAACAGTTTCTGGTGTTTTTATTTTAATAAAAACTATGTATTATGTGGATTTGAAGTTTAAGTTTTTAAAATGAATGATATGGCAAAGCATGGACTGAACCAGGATACATCCCTTAATTCCCAGGTTTCACTACCTATAATCTTAGTTTTTTTAATTATATTTTCAAAAAAACTATATCCAACACACTAAACCAAGGTGGGTCAATTATGTTTTGGTTGTTGCTTTGTTTTTTCAATTGGAGCGAAATGTTTCGGTTTCGGAGCATTTCAGCGCGCCGTTTCGGGGTTATACTTTTTATGTGTGTGCATATATAATTTAATGTATTAATTTAAAAAAATAGTTTAAATCCAAAAATAAAATTATTTAGATTGTGCAATTTAATCTAAAAAAGATACAATAAAATAATTTTTCTGAGCAAAATTATGAACATGTATAATATTACGAGAATGTCATCATCAATCTCGTAATGTCATTATATTCTCTGATTGCTCTGAAATTTTAACATAATATATATAAATATGTCAAGAGACTCATTGTAAATCAATATAACGGTCAACTTAAGAGATATGATTGATATGTAAAATTATTTATTATTTAAAAAAATACTATTTAACCGAAATAAAACAGGGGAACAAAACTAGAACATTTGAGCCGGTATTTGACTGAAAAATCCGGAATAAATTGAAATTTAAACTTTGATAAAAACGACATTGTTTTTTTTTTATATATATACATAGTTTGAACCAAATCAGAACTAAACTTACAAACCTACATTAAACTATATATGCATTTCCAACTCGTCAACTATATACTGAGCTCCGACAGGTATAAACTGAGCTCCGACTGGTACTGTCTTTAACATGGTGGGCTCGTCAATAATGACGGGGAATATCAGGCGTCTTCTTCGTCCACCCCCGGATGGCTGGCCAGATTTCACTAGCTATAATCTTAGTTTTTATTTTATTTTATTATATTTTCAAAAAAACTATATCCAGCACACGAAACTATACATGTATTTCCAACTTGTCAACTATATAATTCAAAACTATGACGCATGCAGGAGTCGTCGTTGCTTTCTTAGAGACCTTTATTGGATGGTTGGACTGATATTCCTTTAAATATCTCCACCTTTTCTAGCTGTACAAAATTGATTTCGCATGCAGCAGTTGCAGAAGCCATGTGAATGAAATCATTGACTTGCCATCTCTAACCTTTTTAGATAATTATGGGATCTATTCCTAGAATAATTAAAGCAGACAATTAATTTAATGTTGGCGGTCCAATGAGCCGCATATTTTATGTGCGGTCAACGAGTACTCCTAGCTGCGTTCACACTGAATCTCCCATGCTCCTGCAGTACTCCAGATTTTGCAGTCTGTGGACTTCGAGCATCACCATGGATAAGAAGGTAAATCGTGAGAATAAAGAAGACAATTTTCATAAAAACATTCTCCGACCACAACTAAGCTGATGTGTTAAAACCCTATTCCAAATCCTAGTTGCTGTTAATTTTTATAACCTGTCTTGACAGGTATATCAATATATATTTCAGTTGATTTGACTAAATCTGGATTAATTTCAAAGTTTTATATTCCAAAATTATGAGCCGTCTACAAGAGAGAAGCCTGAAGGATGGTTTTAAATGGTGTTAAATCTTTTTTATTTATTTATTTTTGGTGAAAGTGTTGAAAATTTTCATTTATGTCCGTACACTTCTTGATCATGCAAATCCATGACCATGAAAATAGGTCATGGGATTTGATCATGAGGATCAATTGATTGATAATGGATAATTATCTCCATGATGAAAGTAAAAAATTGGAAAATAAATTAGTGAGTGAGGTCCCTGATCTACCTGTAAATAATAGCTTGTGTACTTCATCTACGGCTAATGGTAGTCATAGATCAGAAGGCTCCTCTCGTAAAATATTTTATTATTTTATATCGTTGTTACCGTTTTGAAAAAAGCTTGGTTGCTGCTGTTTTGGGAATTCATTTAATTTCAGTACTTGATTAACAATGACTAAAGATATTTATAATCTGAATTTCTGTTGGTATGTATTTAGCATTTCTATTATATAAAGTATTTCTAACAGAAAGTTGTTAAATCTTGATTGGCAGTCGAATAATGTTCATCTCATCTTCAAGTGGGTTTTCTCCACCCCACCCACTCTTTCTTTCACTCTCAAACACGTCAAATCGTGAGAAGGAGGAAAAGAAAAACATCCGATTGCAGCCACAGGATTGCAGCCTGTGGAAAATTATGCAAAGCCGCACGAAGACTTGGACTGGGAATCCTCGTCAACTCTATATGCCATGGTGGACGCGTTAACTTCATCTTTTTGAAGGTCTGCAAAATGGTGAAAAACAGTTTCTTATTGATATGTTTAAGGATTTATCAAACGGTGAAAAACACTGTTTTTTCTTTTAAATCCATGTTTTATTTATAAAAAAAGCTATATATATATGATCCTACCAAGAAGTGAAACAGATAAATCTCATGTTTCTCTCTTCAATGTTCAGCTCTCCCTGCTACAAGTACTGATCGAGCAAATGAAATTTCTCTACCACCGTCAGTATCGCATGCAGTCAATTATTATGCCGAACAAAGAACAGAAATATATTTCTGGGCTCTTTTTAATGGATTAAAAGAGTCAATTTCTATTCGAGGGTGCCATGCCGGAAAAGTCCATGAAGTATCCGTACACTCAACTTGTTGATTGAGGGATTGTTTTTCTAATAGACTATTTGATAATCGAAACCGCTTGAGGGATTGTCTTCAACTACATCCAGGAAAATGATGAGCAGACATTTAATATTTTCAAAGCATGATGTCAAAGCACAAGAAACTAATGGTTGCTCGGGACAGATTCTTACGTATTGTGGAGTTTAAAATGCCTAGCTGGCTCCGGTGGAGACTTTTGCTTGGATATAGTCATTTTGGACATATATATATATATATATGTGTGTGTGTGTGTGTGTGTGTGTGTGTGTGATGTTAACATTGAAGAAATTTGATAAAGTGATTTTGGTTTTTTATTGATTTAGGGGACCATCTCAATTTCAAACATAACTTTCATACGAATCACTGAAAGATCTCGTCAGATTTTTTATGGGGGAAAATTTCATATTTTTGGAAATATATATAGAAGAAGATGGTAGCTGTTCGATTTGAAAAATTCAGCTTATTAAACAAATTAAATTTAAAATAAATTCAAAGAGTTATTGATTTTACGGTCCAGCAAAACACAATCCATAGTGGATTGTAATAGGGCTGCATGTTTGTTTGTTTTTAATTTTTTAATTTGCAAATAAAATTTGTTGTTGTTGATATTTTTAAACACAATTGATAAATTGCTTGAATTTTTATTTTATTGCTATTATTAAATGTAAAACAAAAACAAATATTAGCACCATTAAAAAATATTATTTTATTTAATAAAAGTAATTAAAGGACAAATTAAAAATTAGAAATAAAATTAGTATTATTATCATTATTAATATTTTGGATTATAATAAAATTTGTTATTGTTTATATTCTTAATATGATTTTATTAGTTATTGTTACTATTATTTTTATCATCATTATCATTACTATTGTTGTTTAAGCAATGAAAATTATTAATTTTTTTTCTAATAAAAAACAAACAAACAAAAACTATAAATGAAGAGCAAGCAAGAAAACAATTATAAGAAAAAAAAACAAAATCACCAAGATTATTATTATTATTATTGTGTAAACAATGAAACCATTAAATTATCTTAAAAAATAAACAAAAAACTTTAACAAAATAGCAAATAAAAACAATCAACATAAGTGACAAAAACAAAATACATATTATTTTAAATAAAAATAAATACATAATAGCATCAATCATTTCGCTTAAGAAATCAATAAAAATAAAAATCAAACAAAAAAAGAATAAATATCCATTTTAAAATAATTATCATTATAGATTAAAATTTTAAGACTAAATTGAATAAAAATAAAACCATAATAAAAGAGGAAATAATAAAAATTAAAAACCAAAACTAAGAGTATAGACAAATTAATACGATAAAAAAGACTGTCCCAAAAGAACAGAAAAATTATTAAAAAATCAAAAGAAAACCAAATAGTAAAAATAATTAATGGAAAAAATGATAAACAAAAAAGATAATACCTTTACTTCTATCCTTTAATTATTTTTATTTGTTCCTCATATCAAATAATATTTTTTTTATGCTAATAATATCTATGCTAATAAAATTATGCCCAAGATGATTATTTTGTCCAAATATCTGGTATTATAAAAACAAATCTAACTCTTAACATTTGTTTTTTATATTTAAAAAATATATGAGAGGTGAAAAAAAATAATCTACATGCTGTAATTCCAAAATAGATGGCTATGTAAACCAGTGTAAACTCCCAAAGCAAACATGAAGGCGATAAAAACCATGCACAATCCCTTTACTTCAAATTAGGTTGGATCAACCTCTCCAAAGTTCAAATTAAAAATGATTTTAGCCCCTTTATTCTACTTCTCGAGTAATTAAATAGTCAAATTAATGCATTGTTAATCTGGCTATTTAATTACTTGGGAAGTAGAATAAATAGTCATATTAACAGTCTTCTTCAGTCTTCAGTTTACTCTTTACTGACTTCATCGTTAATATCTTTACGAACCTTGGAGCGGAGTGGTAACGATCCTGACCTGGAGTCTAGGAGAGATAGACTATGAAGAGCTTTCTCTCAACCGACCTTCAGATAAGTTGTTTTAAGACAGACATATGGTTCTAGAGACAGAAGACAAAGCAAGAAAGATGTTGAATTTTGAAGAATACTGGACAAATTTGGGGAAACACGTACTGTAGAGATTTGTACGGACAAATGAGCCTTAAAGAACAAAGAACATGCACTGTAGCAATTAAAATTTGGGCACGAACTATTTTCCAGAATTTGAAGGAAAATTTCCAGAAAAGAAAGAACTTTTAAAATATGTAAATTTGAGAATTGAGAAGCGTAAACATGGGTAGAATATCCGTGTATGGTTACTTGTCATCCCATAAATTTTATTTATATGCATCAAAGTAATACAACGGATAGAATTTTTAAAATTCTGTTACATTTCCAACTTATGCATGATTTGACTACTAACAGAATTTGACTAAAACATTGACTAAAAACTATTAACCATAATGAATACAATATGAATTCAAACATAACAAGCTAAACTTGATTCTTCAATCTTCGATTCTCGACTTCATCACCTTGATAGCTTGCTTGGCGAGCCTGGAATCAATTCAGATTTCAACACTCCCCTTGATTCTGGACTGCACATTTCCACCATTCTTCTTAACTCTTCGAATCTTTCCTTTGCTAAGGTCTTCGTGAACAAGTCAGCCAACTGTTCTCTTGAGCAACAATACTTCATCTTCAATTCTCCTTCTGCTTGAACTCGTCTTATTGCATGAAATTTTACTTTCATGTGTTTTGTTCTATCATGGAACACATAATTTTTGAAATAGCAATTGCAGCCATGTTATCACGTGAAGAGTTCGATTGGTTCCCCTTGATCACAGCTTTAAGTCCTTTAAAACTTTCCTTAACCAAACTAATTGGTTTCGTTGCCACAAATGCAGAGATATACTCGCTTCAGTTATTGAGTGTGCTACCACGATTGTTTCTTCAATTCCAGCAGAAAATACACTCTCCCATTGAGAAACAATAACCTAAAGTACTCATCATCTCTTCATCACTCTCAACCCAATCACTGTCACAAAATCCTTTTAAGTTGGCGGTGTTCATCCTGTCGAAGAACAAGCCAAAATCCAGTGTTCCTTTCAAGTACCTCGAGCACCCTTTTGCTGCTATGTGATGTGTTTGACTAGGATTTTAAATGAATCTTGAAAGGTAGTTTACTTGAGAATACAATGTCCGGTCGAGTGGAAGCTAAATACAACAAACTTCCAATCAAACTTCTATACATTCCGCCATCTACACAGGGGCACCATCATCCTTAGTAAGTTTCATTCCAAGCACCATTGGTGTGCTAACGAGTTTGCAAT
This sequence comes from Salix exigua, assembly GCA_032356905.1. Taxonomy (NCBI): domain Eukaryota; kingdom Viridiplantae; phylum Streptophyta; class Magnoliopsida; order Malpighiales; family Salicaceae; genus Salix; species Salix exigua. The sequence goes on from CM063603.1 coordinate 24,567,875, forward strand.
TTTCCATTGCAAACTTGTTTAGTAGTTTTGAAGTAAATTGTTTCGACATATAAAGCGCCCTTCACTTGATCGACATATTTCCATTCCAAGGAAATATGTTATCAATCCAAGTTCATTCATTTCGAACTTGTTCTTCATGTTAAGCTTAAATTCAAGCAACTGAGTTTTCATCATCACCCGTGATTAATAAGTCATCTACATAGACTGAAACTATTAATATATGATTATCAACTTTCTTCACATAAAGAGTGGCCTCATTCAAGCTTTTCTCAAATCCCAAGCTTGTTAAATACTCATCTAACTTGCTATACCAAGCTCTAGGATCTTGTTTCAAGCCATATAATGCTTTCTTTAGCAAGTAAACTTTGTCTAAATTGGGTTCAATTTCGAATCCTTCTGGTTGTTCTACATATATTTCTTCACTCAATGTACCATTCAAGAATGCAGATTTGACATCCATTTGCCAAACCAACCATCCCTTTTGAGCGACCAACATGAGTAGCGACTTGATTGTATCCATCCTAGAAGCCGGTGCAAAGGTATCATGGTAGTCAATCCCTTGTTCTTGTGCATACCCTTTGACCACTAATCTAGCCTTGTTTTTGTTGATACTCCCATCGAGCATTTAGCTTAGTTTTGTATATTTATTTGACCCCAATTACTTTCCTATGTCTCGGTATGTTCACTAAGTGTCGGGTATCATTTTTTCAATCATGTTTAGTTCTTCTTTCATGGTTGCCACCCAAGTTTGTGATTCCATTGCTTCACCAACATTTGTTGGTTCACTTGAAACGAGTTACATCTTTCATAGATGTCACTTAGAAGTCTTGTTCCTCTCACAGTAGGTCCTCTACCTCTTCAATCATTTCTTCTTCAACATGTAAGACATCTATATCTAATACCTATTCATTTTCGGTTTGTATTTCAACCCTGTTTTCTTCAACTTTTTCTTCTTCCCAATTCCATACTTGATTTTTAGCCACTTTGACATCCCTAGCAATCACGGCTTGGTTTGTTTTAAATCATAGACCTTATAGCCCTTTGACTTTGAACTATAGCCAATCAAGATTCCAACCTCTGATTTCTGGTCTAATTTCCTTCTCTTTGCTTCGAGTTGCGACACATAACATGGACTCCCAAATATTTTCAAGTGATCTAGGTTGGGTTTGTAACCATGCCATCCTTCAAATGGTATTTTATCTCCTATTGATCTTGAGATCATTCTATTTAGGAGATATGAGGTCGTGCTTACAGTCTTAGCCCGAACTTCAAAGGTAAACTTTTCTCATAAATGAGGCATCTTGCCATCTCCATTAGAGTTCTATTTTTCCTCATATCTTTGATTCTCCAGCTTCATCACCTTGACAACTTGCTTGGTAGGCCTCGGAATCAATTCAGATTTCAACAAAAGAAAGCTCTTAAGGAAGACAGGTTGAGTATAGATAGCCGGGGGTTAAATTGCTTGGAGGAAAGCCTAGGGTACTCGATTACCATAAGGATCTCTTCTAGTTCATCTACTTGACTCCTGTCTTTTTAGTTATAACAAGTGTAACCCTGTAAGAATAGAGAATAATCCCAATTAAGTAGATGTTCACGAAGCATCATAAGCCTTGAAAAATACAAAAAAACTCAGTGCCAACAGTAACCTCTATAATCTAATTTAAGGAAAAGGACTAGGTGTTCTCACTTATATAGAGATATTTCTAATTTTAAGATTCTATTTGTTTAACTTTATGTTTGTATTGTATAATGTAAATTTATCTTGAATTTGAATTATATTTGTTAAATTAATATTTTAATTTATATATAATTAATTAATTAGCTCTAAAATCAAAACATCCTGTTCCAATTAAAAACATAAAATACCAATCAAAACAGAATTGATAACTTTGACGTAAACTCCAAAAGCAAACGCAAACGAGAAGGCGATCAAAACCATTCACGATTCGTATACTTCAAATTAGTTTGATCCCTAAAGTTCAATTTAAAAATGAGTTGAGCCCGTTTATTCTACTTCCCAAGTAACTAAATAGCCATATTAACAATGCATGACAGTCTGTCATAGGTTCTCTAAATAATATATATATATATATATATATATATATATATATATATATATAATTTAAAATTAAAGAAAATTAAATGTGTGATTAGAGGAACCAACTCTTGGCAACGAACCACAAGGCCTTGAATGAACAACAATCAAATATCAAATCGTATTAGCTTCTGTGATGAGGAAAGTAGCCCGACAATTTACCAGGAAGCAAGAACCCATCTCAACTATGATTTGCGAGGTGACATGCACGTCTTGGTCCCTTTGCCTTTATTCGTTCACATGATGTAATCATAGTTCAAGCCATTCTTAAAGAAAGAATCTCCGCATCACAGAAATGAAAATTCGAGGCCGTCAACAGTGCTGGACAGAAATATAATTTAAAAAAGCAGCCCTAGTTCTGGATTGATGGAGACGATCCAACTGTTTGCAGGCCAGACCTCCATCCAATATTATAGCTCCTAGGATCATTTAACTCTTAGTTTTTTAGATTATATAGGCATTAACAGATCCAGCCTTTTCTTCTAGCGATCTTAAAATATATCACCATCTCTCACATACATAGGGTCTGTCTGTCTGTGTATCTGTGTGTTTGAACAACCCTGGTTCAACTCTGCTGCATGAGACGTCTTGCCGTCCACTATGGCCCTTGTTTCATATGGTCTACAGGCTCCACTTCCCCTTAAATTGCTCCTTTCCATTTAAATTTCAAGACTCTTCGGTGGGGACACCGGAAACATTGTTTACGGCTTACGCAATCATAGGTGATGGAGAATAGCCCAAATCATTGATGAAGTGGGCTTCAACTCATGTTTTTTATTTCAATTTATTTGAATTTTTAGTTGAGGTTTACTAATTTAGCTTTATTTATTCGGTTTGATTTAATTATTTTTGGATATTTTTTTTAGTGGGCCATAAGCTCAATTGCTTGTTCTAGCTAGGGTTATTTTTAATGAAAATATTGCAAACTTTATATATTTTCAAACCCTTTTCTCTTCTTTAGTTTTCTTCTTTCTTCAAATTTTTTTTCCTTGCTTTCATTCTTATAATTTATTATCCCGCATCAAATTTGGTATCAAAACCTGGTTTTAAATCATGACCCTTTCATCACATTGCCAGTCCCAAGCAGAATCACAGAGCCACGTCTCTCGCACCATCACCGTCAACAATGGCAACGAACTACAAGAGGCAGGGAAGAAAGAAATAGAAGCGTTTTTCAACCAAAATAATTAACCCTGCCACGCCAGCGCTCCGAAGCAGCATCTATGTCATCCACCATGTTAGCCAATTCGCCATGTCATTTGCTACACAACCCTACACTACCATATCAACATCAAGTTTCCACCCCTTAATCTAGTTAGTGAATCTCTTCATCTTTTAATTTGTTGAGTTTTTATCTTTTTTTGGTAGTGCAATTTGATACTTCATCTTTTCACCCCTTAATTTGCAATGCTAGGCCTTTTAAGTGTAAATGATTAATCAAATAATGGTCACAACTTTTGACAATCATTATGACCTTTGGATCTTTGATATGTGGATTCGTGACATGGATCAATTCTTTGAGTGACACAACTTGTTTGATAATAGGAAAGTTAGATTTACTAAGATGATGCTCATTTCTGAAGCTAAATTTTTTTGGAGAGACGTTGAAGATTGTTCTAAGATGAGAGGTAAACCTTTTATAACTGTTTATATCAAAATAAAACAAAAAGTTCAGGATAAGTACCTACCATAGGAATAAAGTCTTACACTAATGGAACAATCTAAGACACGAGAATAATAACTCTATCCATGAGTATATAACACATACCATGTAGAGTTTATAATTTACATGTTGAGATCATGAAACAAATTCAAGCAAGTAATGAATAATATAAATTTCAAGCTGATTTACTTAAGTATCATGATGAACTTAATGTTGAAGATTATTTCATGATACATATTAGACCTATACTCGACAGGAGAATGAAAATTATACACACACGTATGATCATAGACGATGGAGGTGGCCCAAACCATTGAGAAATTGAGCTTTAACTTATGCTTTTGGGTTTAATTTATATTAACTTTTAGTTGAGATTAATTAATTTGACTTTATTTGTTGAGTTTGATTTAATTATTGATTTTAAAAATCAACGGTAGGTTTTGCTTTCCTAGACATATTATAAATGCTGCTCTCTCTTTTCATAGTCTGATGGCCAGAAACAAAGCCAACCTCTCTTTCTGTCATCTTCTTGAAAGAAATGGTTTAAATCCCAGAAGACAATGATAACTTCTCCTACTTCGCTACCAGAAGAAAATGAAAGTGTAACTACTCAGATTTCTTAATCACTAAATTGCTGCAGATAGTACACGAGATGTAGTTCAAAGGGACTGTTCTTTTTAAGTAAATTTTTACAGAACCTGCTTTTATCAAACAAGGAAACATTCTACGACGAACGAAAGGCAAGCAGGAACCAGCTAGAGGACTTACTAATCTTCTTCCTTGTTAGTTGATTTTGTGCTTGCATTAATCTGGCCAACAACTGAGCTCCTGATTTGATCAAGCCACTGAAATAACAGAAGGATTGGAACCCTGGTTCCGGTGCCTGCTCACTGGTGTTTTCACGGACAGACCTGCAGCACCAAAACAAAAATACTGGCTCCTCGACTTCTTACTGGTTGAGCCTTCTTTCTCTTTCACTTTTGGTGTTCCATCATCAAATAATCTATTGGAAGTAGATGGCCCAGCGACATCACTTTCAATAAACACGCCTTTCTGTTTGTCCAATGAACCAGGAGAAGAAATGGATGATTTTGAAAATGAACTCGAGCGTGATCGACCTGGAATAGTTACTTGTGGTAAGCCCTGCACAACACCATGCATTATCCCTGAGGCTAGCTTCTTCTTGGCTGTTGGACTAGACTGATTACTCCTGACAGAAAGCGTCCTCTTGTTGTTTGGAGTTGATGAGGCATTTGAAAATCGCTGACGAAGTGGGGTTGGAGTTTCCTCTGAACCACTGCATTTCTTGCCTGAAGCCACCGAACCCTGATCGATCGATTTCCTTAATTTTTCTGGTTTTTTATCCTTCAGACGAGGCCATTGGAGAACCCTTTTCAATTGCTGAGCTGCATAACTGAAAGAATCTCTTCTCTTATGAAGTGTTGAGCCGTGGTTGTCATTGGTTTGGTCAGGGTGACTCAATTCAGATGAGGATGGACTCACTCCTGCTGTGGCTGGATCTGCGTAGGCATCAGAGGAAATTTCAATGCCTGTGTACAAAAATATTTCATTGTCAGAGATTCTAAATGAAGATCCTGGACTGCCTCCATTGCCTTGCATCTTTAAGCGGGAAGCAATGGCTCTTCTTGTAGTATAATCCTGACAACCAAATATTCCACCTGCTGAAATGAGTTGCCTCATTAGTATATCTGACGATGCAGAATGTGGCCATTGCCTAAGGAGATCAAGCGGGGTCATGCCATCTGCATCGCGAACATTGACATTTATAGATCTTGCAGACATCAGGAGCTTTGTTAGATCTGAGTGAACATTCCCAATAATGGCCATGTGAAGAGCAGTCCTTCCCTCGTTATTTTTAGCATTTATGATATCTTCCATTTTGAAAACTTTACCACTCATCAACTGCTTCATCAGCTCAATCTGCCTATCCAATCTTCTAAAAGCAGGATTCTGGAAGCCAGACACTGCCATGTGGAGAAAAGTTTCTCCAGCAATGTTTATTGAAGAGGTCAATAAGGGAGATGCAACAATCAAAGCCTCAACAACTGATGATTGGCCCCTGTAAGCAGCAATATGCAATGCTGTGTTTCCCAGATTGTCTGTGGAGTTAATGATTTCGAAGGATGCTATAAGATCTTTAACTACCTGCATAAAGAACAGAAATGCTTATAAGCTTATAAGATCAGGATCTAGATGAGCCTTTCAATTACACATTTTTTTTTGTAAGCCATTTTGAATACTAATTACAACTTAAAACTTCAACAGAAAGTCAACTAGAAAGAAAAGAAACTTCACAAAATGTATAAATTTGATGTCAATAGTAATACAAGGTTATGAATTGTGTGGAGCCTCTAATATCACTTCATAGGAAGAGAAACAACAAATCAGCTTGCTATTAACAATGTAAGATTGTAATCAGAATTAGTTCAATAAATGGCATAACAAATCTCAACTTGAACACGTGAGTTAGAGCTTCACCTCAACCTGCCCTCTGGCGGCGGCGGCATGTAAGATCGTTGCGCCTTGCTTATCTCTGTAGGACAAAACATCAGTGCAATCACTTAGGAGCTCCTTCAAAACGGTCAAATTCCCTCCTCTAGCAGCAGCGTGAATAGCCCTGTTCATCATCTCCCACTTGTAAAGAGACGGAATCTCTCCTATGTGCTCCTCAAATTCTCCTTTAGCTGTCAAAAACCTTGGCGAGATAGCAAAATCATAAATAAGCCTAAAAACCCCAGCGTTCTTACTCCTGGCAGCAGCATAGAATGTATCGGTAACTCCATACTCTCCTTCACCAAAAACAAGTAAAGGGTTCCTTTCAAGAAGTTCTTGAACAAAACTTATGTCTCCAGCCGAGGCAGCTGTGTACATAAGCCAGCCGCCATAGCCAGCTTGGATGAGAGAGTTCTTCCCCTTCTTGAACTCACACTCATGGAAAAGTTTTCTTGCAACTTGAGAGCGACATTTGGCAACATCATCAAACTGTTCCTCATCATCCCACACAGACTCAAGTCGGCGAATCCGCCTGAGAGATGTAAGGTTGATAAGGTGGTTGTTATCAATTCGAAGGAGCTCTCTTACCAAGTCAAAGTGCCCATTGGCAGCCGCCCAATCAATGGGAGAGGCAAACCACCACTGGTCTCCTGTACTCTCCCATCGAAGAGGAAAATATGCAGGAGGCATATTGACAATCAAGTCACAAATACAAGGCTGATGAGATTATTGTGGAAAGACAGAATTTTATGGAAGTTGATCGGTGCCCTTATGAAACAGAATTCAAGACAGCTTAAAATGGCAACGAGCTGTCTTGTCAGCTAAACATTTATCACACTGCGAGAATCTGAGGAGTAGTAAAACAGGAAGAGTACCTCAAAGGCAGAAAGGAAAAACCTCAACTCAAGACTGGAATCACAAGACAGAATCTGCTGAACTAAAGGCAATAGAACATAGATCAGCTAGTGATTTATGAATTAACCAGACCTGGGAGAGCTAAAATTTAAAAACAAGAAGGGAATAACCACATGCAAAAAACAAAAAAGATTAAAGAAAAGCAGCAACAAAGCCTAACCAGGGACTATGAAGAACAGTTTAACAATAACTCAAGCAGATGAAAAACCTGCATCAAAACTCATTACAAGTCTGAAAAAGACAAGGAACCGGAAAAAGAAAAGAGCCCATGGAAGAAAACAGAGGGCACCTGTCACAATAGTTACAAACCAGCTAAGATTATACGAGAAGGGAAACAGAAATCATTCCTCACACGAAGAGAACCCAGAAAAGGTAACATGCAAGTCTTGATATTAAAGGTAACACCTAAAACATTAAAGCAAAAACCAAACTGTTTTCAGAAGACAACAAGACAGGGATCATGTGTTTTCGATAGAACTTTGGGAACTTTTTATGGTGGTAAACAGAAAAAGATTTAGACCCGAAAGAGTATTATCATAATGATGACTGTGATGTATGGGCACACAGAGAGAGGTTTTTTGCAGCTTTTTCTTCGGGCATTGAAGCGATGAGAATGGCGGTGCCAAACTTAACCAATGGAATGAAACTCTTACCCCTACACAGATAGAGTATTAATAATAATAATAAAGCAAAGCTAATCTAAAATTGACACCAGGAATATGGATTTATCTATACTTTATTGTTTAGGATTTAAATTTCCTGTAAATACGCAAGTCAAAATGAATGATTCAAGAAATACATGGATTTCAAGATTAGTGACTTCCTTTTAAAATTATATTAGAAAAGATTTAACTTCAATCATTATAATTATAAAACCAAGACGTGAGAGAAATTGTTAAAAAGAAAAATCTTGAAATATGAACAGCAAAAGAGGCTTGTAATTTACTTCTTGCTATGGCCTTCGGATAGTTGATTACGCTGCCAGGTCAGGACAAGAGGTTCATGAAGTGATAGTTTTTTTTTTTTTTTTATAACAGGATGTCCTACGTGCATACACAACTAAATTTTCTGCAATCTCAATAAATATATAAAACACTGCAAAAATAATGGGATTACAAGGCCTCAACTTGAAATGTAAGGAAAACAAGTTTCCTTTCTAACTACCAGGGCAAGACCCTATTGGCTTGACGGGGTGATAGTTATCAGTTAATGTCCTGATCATAATGTATTTTACAAAAATATATTAATAATTCCTTCAAAATTCCATTGGAAATTATAAAAAAAAAAAGTCAAATTATATAATTTTAAATTTTTGTTTATTGATTTTGTCTATTCACCAGATCGCGAGTAATTCATGCGTTCTTACTGGATTGATTCCACCTTTATATTTCTATAAAATTCCATCAAGGTCTAGAATTTCATAAACAAACAATTAATTACGGTAACCTAAAGGCTTATGTGGATCAACTAATCTAATTCATCTCATTTTCAGTAAAAGATTTTTTACTGCTAAAGATTGCAGTAAAAAAAAATCCAATTTTTCTTTATACATTACAAACACAATCAATTTTGGAGGAGGGAGGATACTAATTCAGAGTTTATTAGATAGTGTGATAATGCATTTTTTTAAAATGATTTTTTTTTAAATAATATTTCATATTTTTTTATTAATTTAATTATATGACAAAAAAATAAGGAATTGAAATAAAACAGCATGAAAAAAATATAATGTTGGGAAGCATTAAAACAATAGTTTTTCGAGGAAAAAAATGGAATTTATAAAAACAATTCTTAATTATTATAAGAATATAAAGAAACTACATACATCATGCTTGTGTGTGTAAATCTCTAAAACGATATTTTTGAATAGTGTATATATGATATTTTTATTGATGTGTGCTCCAGTGGTAAAAACCATTTTGGAGAGTTTTTTTTAATATTATTTTAAATATAGTGGAAGTATTTTGTATGTAGTTTAATTATGTCATTGATTATACAATTAATAGAAATAAGTTATATAATTAAATAATTGTTTTTAAAAAACCCTCAAATAATATAATTATTAATTTTATATATAATTTTTTACTCTCTTGTTAAGGTATTTTTAAATAAAAATAAATATTTTTGATATAATTACATTAATTTCTATAAAATTACATTATATATATATATATATATATATATATATATATATAATTTTTAGCTTGCTCTCCTGAGCTTCTATAAATAGCAGCTCATGGAGGGGGTGTCATTTTTGGCTTTGCATATACTTATCCCACTAGAGCATGAACAAGAACACAAAAATGCTAAAAGATTAATATTTTAACTTTTCCTCTCCTTATGCCTTCTCGGCTGGAGATGCTCGATAAGAGTTGTTACGAGTGTGATTTCGTTAACTTGACAGATCAGCCTGATTCATTTAATAAACCCTAACTTGATTAAATTATTATTATTATTATTATTATTATTTAAATCACATTATTTTGATTTTTTTAAAATGATTTAGATCAAAACTGGATTGATTTACTTATTTAGTGATGTCAGCTCTACACCAGGTAAATATCAAGTTAGGTTTAATCAGGATTATTAATTATGTTTTGTTTGATCGGAATACCCGAATGTTCTGTACAACTAAAAAACCGAGACAAAAAGATATTATTTTCATCTTGGTTTTAATTTTGGTTCGTTCGAAATTCCAACTAAATTCCAATCGAATGTCTCAGTACCGTTCTAGCTAAATATCATAATATTTCTTTTATTTTAGAACATTTTACTATCATAATATTTTTGGAATTTAAAGATGTTTCAAATATTATATTTATTTGACTTTGTGTTTATATTGTATAATTTAAAGTTAATTTATCTTGAATTTAAATTATATTTGTTAAATTAATATTTTTTTCATAATATATATATATATATATAACCTTTTAGTTTAATAACTAATAGACAAAGTCTCATGCAATATTCCTTCCTTGATCATGTAATATCCAAATAAAATAAAGAAAATGCAAAGCATCCAGAGTTCACATCCAGAGGGGGTATACCTGCTACCAATCAGATAGCTTGCCCTAGACGCCCTATTATTTTCTTGGAATTTCGGGTTGTCCTGAGAAAACCACTTGATGAAACAGTGCGCGTCGAACAGTTGATAAAATCATTACAGGCTTGGAGAAAATAGTTCAATTGAAATGATGCTTCTTGGATACAAAAATAAAAAATATAGTTTATTGTTAGTAATTAGTGATCCTCAGAAAGTATTTCCAAAAGGAATCCGTTCAAGTCTTCCAGGTCAAGTCATGATTTTTGAATTGTACCACCACTGATATTCTTGTCCCCCTGATTGATCTTCAATATTTCTTCATCTTCCCTCTTGCTCAATGTCTTCTCCATTCTCCCCCAGAAGCTCATCACTCCATCCACCAGCTTCGAAGCCCTGCAAGCAGAGTCTGGTAGGGGACCAGTGCGTGCTGAGTAAATTGCCCAGCTGAGAATTTAGGCCCGGCGATTAACTCCGGTTAAATCTTGTTGAGGTTCGGACAGCGCATGCAGAGGTTTCTTTTAAGATATGGTGAGCTGTAATGGCTAGATTCCTTGAAAGTCCCAAGTCCAACTACTAAGTCACTCAGCTCTAAAAGCGAAGATGGCCATGTGAGGGAGGCAGCTTTAACTTTTTGGAGTGCCATAATCAAAAGTCTGCAGAGAATGTGGCCTGCCATCTTTAACCACAATAATGCGTGTTCTGTCAAATATCAGTTCCCTGCTTGTATCGTTTTCCTGCTTCCCCGACCTTTTCTTTTTATCGGCTCTCACGTCGTCTACGATACAGTGGGAGCAGCGAGCCCCTCATCTTCACATGGCAGATAGCAATGCATCAGACTATTTTTTACTTGTTATCTTTTTATATAACAAATAAAAATCATATAAATTTGATGTTTTTTTAAGCTAAATACAATTTTGAAACACAGCAAACATGAAAGGTACAAGGGCCAACGACACACCTGGGCCACTTGATTATAAAGATTAAAGGATTATTATGATCATAATTACCTGTTCCAACATCACAATTTTCTCTGCATTATGCAACAGGAAAAGTAAGTTGGGCAAATAATGAAAATCCCAACTGTCGTACACCAATTCATTATCAAAGAAGGGCCACCAAGTTAATGATTCAAGAGAAAAGGGATATGCATGCACCACACAGCGTATGAGTTCATAGAAAAAGGATAGAATCACCTTTGCTACGTCGGGCAAGGAGGCAGCAAGAGGTGGCTTCCACCTATCAAGTTCAATGGCAATGTTGGGGCCCGACTGTATAAATCAATGAGCTTGAATTGCAAGGGTTGAAGCAACCTCTACTCCGGTTTTATATGTCGATGCAGAAACAAACAGATGGGAACCCAACAACCGATGAAAGCTACTGCTTCCCATCTGCTACCAAGAAAGGGTGGCTCAGCATGTTAGGCCAAAACATCTGTCCTACTTCAACTATTTCAGCAGAGCAAGATGTTTTTGGAAGTGTTCCACAATCTGAACATCAAATTTGATCGCAATTTAAACATGTGATGATTCATGAGAAAAAAAACTCATAATGCATGTCCATGGCTCAGCTGAATAGCGAGGCATCCTGCCACGATACTGCATAATTACAATCATCCCATATTGTAATTAACCGAAACACGGTTTGCGGCAATCACTTCATAAAGTGAAAGAGTTAAAAGTCGAGGTTGCAATTCTCTGACCAAGAAATGAGGCACTACTGTCTGGTGAAAAGAATAAAAAGCCAACATACAGTAGTCTCATTGTAATTTCTTTCCGTTTATTCAGGAAGAAACCTCATTATAGCAATCAAGTAAAAGAGAAGCCATGGTAGAAGTTGTAACAGTGCCGAGTCAACAATCAAAATCCTTTATCCATTAAATATGATGGATTATGCTCTTTTAAACAGCATAAAATGTTCCAATGAAAATATAGTGAGTAAAAAAGATAAGAGTAGCAGGGCAGGAAGGAACTACATACATATGTTAAAAAATTTATGCATCCATCGTGTTCCATTTTATCATTTTGCACATGCCACTCAATCACATCAAGGAATCCAAGAAGAGAAGGATGGATCACACTTAACAAAGACACAATATATCTTGCAGATTTATTTCTATCAGTTCTTGGCCTTCGAAAAGTTATTTTCCCTGATTCTTGCCCGGTTGTCCAGCTTGACAAAGCGTTTGAGATCTTCGTAAGGGAGAGTTTCAATATTCTTCCTTCTCAGTTCACTCAATGCTGGACGTTTATCGAGCAATCGCCACAGCCAAATAGGGTATTCAGAATCTTCCAAGACCTTGGGATCTGTTCCATCCTTGAGAATATTGGCACCAACAGTAGTTGTAGACTTGACTTCTTTACCCAGCGATGATGCTTTTGGAGCATCAGATGCTGCTCCTCCTTTGCCCCCTTTCTTTTTTGCCCCAGCAGAAAATGTTCTTCGATCCAACATCCCCACTGCCTCCTTAGTAATCACGATACCTCTCAAAGACTTAATGCAGTTCATTGCCATAACTTTAAACCTGCAACACCAACTTTCACAAACACAGAGCAAAACACAAGATCACATTCACTTTCATATATAAGTAAACACTTTCACGAAACCACAACTTAACATTTCCAACTTCTACTGAATGTGGTATTGCTTTACTCGAAAGATGCCAACTTAAATTCGTGATGAAATCTGAGTACAAACCCCATTCCCACACTCTCGCAGGAGCTCAGAGGACATTCCAAGCAGATAAAAAAAAATTCAAATTACAAAGAACATAAAACAAAAAACGGGGATTCTCTAAAAATAGTTATTTCCCTTTATCAAATACAGTCTATAACTGCCTCAATTACATTTTTTACTAATGCATACAATCATAGTGGTTGCAAAGAAGGGTGACGTCATATTCAAACTGCAGATATGGAATTACAAAGAAAGGGCTGCTCAGTATTTTTCTTTCCTTTTTTTTTATCACACAACACAAGAACTGCAAACCCTCCTAAAGTCTTAGCTAGGATGCTGCTTGGATGAAAACAGAAACCCATATTTTAGTTTCCTAAGAAGAAAAAAAAACTTTCATTCCATTCCTACTAGTATAGAAATCTCAAGCAAATCTCTAGCAAGCATCAAAATTCATTTAGAAAGCTGAGAAACACAAGGTCATAATAACTAAACACCAATCTAAGTAACTCAGCAGCAAAGCAGAGTGGTACCTGGTAGTGCCAGTGAATGAGATCGAAATCTTCTGACAGAGTTGCCGTTGATGCCGATAGGGTGACCGAGGAAGAGAAGAAGCCCTAACGAGCTCTTGATGCTTGATGGCGTTTAACCTGGGCTCACTATGCTTACGAAGCCCACATTGACTTCTAATCACAGGCCTTCAGCCCAGGCCTCAACTTGATACGAGACTGATTTGCTAAATGAGGGACGTATTTTTGTTATCCATTATCCATCAAATAAAATAAAATAATAGTATATATTAATAGTTTTTTAAAATATCAAATTGATATTTTTTAGTATTTTTTAAATCAAATAATATATTTTAATATTTTTTATGTGCTAAAATATTGTTTTTACTTTTAAATAAAAATAATAGACATCTTAGCAATTAGAATTTAGAAACCCATGCTAATTATCATAAATAAATAAATAAAAAGAATAAAAATACATATTTTTAATTTTCTTGTCAAGCAAGCAGCAACCCAGACCAAATTAACCTGACCCGCCCCATTCATTTATGCTTAAACCTCTCCTCTCCACAGAGTCACGTCTGTCATAAACCCTAAGACCCACCAGCTCTTCCAAAAACCCACCACACGTCTTCAACGATGGGTAGCAGCCAAGCCGCAGTTTCCTTCCTAAACAACGTCGCTCGCGCAGCTTTCGGTCTTGGTGCCGCCGCCACCATTCTCAACTCCTCTCTTTACACCGTCGATGGGGGCCAACGCGCTGTTCTCTTTGACAGATTCCGCGGAGTCATCGATACTACCATTGGTGAAGGGACTCATTTCCTCATCCCTTGGCTTCAAAAGCCATTTATCTTTGACATCCGTACACGTCCCCACACTTTCTCTTCTGTGTCTGGTACCAAGGATCTTCAGATGGTCAATCTCACCCTCCGTGTTCTCTCTCGTCCTGAGGTAATGACGAAATTATTTGCTTTTGACTGAATGGAACGGAAATGGGTGTTGCTAGATTTGATGGTTTTGTAAAGGTATTGTTATGTTGCTTCTCTTTGTAATTTTCGGGCGGGTTTTTTTTTGTGTGTGTTTTGGCATGATTAGTTAGGTAGCATAATTGTGACGTGAATTTGAGATGGGTTCTAATTGGTTTAGCCATTGAGCACAGAAAGGAGATGAATTCTCTGTGGCTGTCATATTGCTTAGTTGTTGGGTTTGTCTTTGTGATGGATTTTTAGAGGGCTTTTGTTTTGTTTTAAAATGCGTTTCATATGGTTTAGTGAGCTGAAAAAAGTTAGGGAGATAGGTTTTTTAGGTCAGATTGCTAGCAAAAAGAAACAGAGACTAATTTAGCTTTTCGTTGTATTGTTTAGCTGGGGTGTTAAATTATGAATTGGGATTCTGGTTCTGAAACCTGAGTGAGGAATGAAGTCTCCTGGTTTTTTGTACTCCTATTTAACTAAATTCTGACTGAATCAGGATTTTACATGGTCAATGTGTATGATTGTAATTTTTCGCTGTGTATATTTGACTGAAAATGGTTATTTGAGCAGGTGTCACGTTTGCCTCATATCTTTCAACGCCTTGGGCTCGAGTATGATGAGAAGGTGCTCCCCTCGATCGGCAATGAGGTGTTGAAGGCTGTGGTTGCTCAGTTCAATGCTGATCAGCTCCTCACTGAGCGTCCCCAGGTGTCAGCTCTGGTCCGTGACTCACTCATCAAGCGTGCAAGGGACTTTGACATAGTGATGGATGATGTGGCTATTACCCACTTGTCGTATGGAGTGGAGTTCTCAAGGGCTGTAGAGCAGAAACAGGTTGCGCAGCAAGAGGCAGAGAGGTCCAAGTTTGTTGTCATGAAGGCTGACCAGGAGAGAAGGGCTGCAATTATCAGGGCAGAAGGTGAGAGTGATGCTGCAAAGCTGATCTCTGAGGCAACAACAAAAGCTGGTATGGGGCTGATTGAATTGAGAAGGATTGAAGCCTCAAGGGAAATTGCTGCAACTCTGGCTAAGTCACCCAATGTGGCATACCTTCCTGGTGGTAACAACATGCTTCTGGCACTGAATGCAAACCGATGAATAGGTATTTCTATTTCTTTTCATGTTTACATTTGAGTGTTTTAATTTGCCCATGGGAGTTCGATTGATATTTGGTGTTTGCCACTAGAATCTATGGGCTGACAATGGAATTTTGATGCTGCTGCTTGGTGATTAGTATGAATGTTTTTTCTCCCTATGTTTGGGTGCCTGAATTTGCCTGTGGGAGTGGGATTGATCTTAGCTGTTCACCCCTTGAATTTATGGCTTAACAAAAGAATTTTGATGCTTCTTTGTATAATTAATATAAATGCTTTTTGTACCTATATTTGGGTGCTTGGATTTCAATGTGGGAGATGGAATGATGTTTGCCATTTGAACATGTGGGTTGGCAATGGAAGTATGCTGCCGCGTGATTATAACTGTAAATGCTTTCCCGTTGCTTTTGCCTCCTCACCTCACCCTGAAATCCTGCAGTCAGCTTCTTTGTGGTTACAATTTTGTTTCTCATCCACCATATTTCCGTGTAAAACATGGTAATTAAATCTCCTTCCAAGCTAATCTTAATAAGCTCATGAATCTCAGCCCAATAATTCAGCCATTTCACATTGTCATCAAATACCTCCACTCAAATCTCCTTTCAAGCTAGTCCGAATAAGCTTATGGACCTCAGCCCATTAATTCCACCACTTCACATTGTCATCGAATACCTCCACATGTAGATCTGTTTCCATAATTCTTGATTTCACTTTTATATTTTTTGCAGGGTATTCTGGCATGATGTAATGGCATTACCTGATTGTGAATTGCTGGAGTATTACTTATTTTATTAGTATAAACCCTTTGATTTTGTAGAGACCATGTATCATATGAATCTGTCAAGATTCAGAAGTTTAGAGTTCAGCAATGCAGGATGTCTTGAAGGGAAAACTTATGGATTTTTGTTATATGACTATGCTAAGCTATTTCATAACTCACAAGGATTTGAATACTTGTGTGCTTAAAATTTGGTGAATGAACGTGGTGCTTGTTCGTGGCCTTTTTCTGGTTGAACATGCTTGAGATACAATGGCCTTTGCCTTGTAATGAACTTGATATTTGATTTTCTAACATCTGATTACATAGCAGTTTACATGGAAATATTCGTTACTGTTATATTCTTTACTGTTATAGAGAGGGATTGGTCACAGGTTTTGGTAGTCATAGCTATTGAGCTGGTATGTGGATGACCTACAGAGGCTATCATCACTATCGCTTGCATTGTGGTGAATGTTCATTTGTAATGCAGAATGGGTATTATGTGTTTATGTGTGGGCGTGATGCTCTTGGCTACAGTATAAAAAATGTCTATCAATACAAGTTGCCTCGCTCTGTTTAATAATAATTGATTTGCCTGTGATGACTGTTATGGATGCTATACTTTGTCGTCGCAGAAGGTAAATAATATATAGCATTTACCATAAATGTTTGAGACAACACAAGGTGATGAACAAATACTTCTTACATTACATTATATTACAAATTGTGAAAGTGTGAAGCTTGCATCCATTTACTCGAAAATGTAATCTTGATTTTAATCCTAATGTTGGCAGTGAATCTTTGCATTTCTCGGATTGATTATTAACATATATTTGAACATGTTTTTTGTTTGTGGTCTTTGCAGGGAATAATCTTTGCATTTCTTTTTGGAATTGCAGTAGCGGTTGCTTTTGAGAGTTATTTTTGCTTAGAAATGCATTGAATAATGCATTGAAATAATGTTATTTTGTTACGAAAATATTTTTAATATCATCATATTTGTTGTCTTGAATTATTTTTTTGAAACAAAAAAAAATTGAGACAATTCTAATTTTTTGCTGATGTGTGGCCACTGCAAAAATTAACCGGGCCTTAATGGTCCCAGTTATATCGCTTTCATGATAGCCTTCTGTTTGGGCATGAGTAAAAGTAGAATAATTTAAAATTTGAAGAAAGTTCTATATAATATTGTTTACCACTTTAGCTAGTGGATACCACTGACTCCAATCTTTCAGCACCCATCCCTTTCAGTCTGCATATATTAGTATTTGTCTTGTTTATTCTTCTGAATTCCCACTCACTATTAGGGTTGTCTTACAAAAACTGATGAACCGGGTAATCTGTAAAAACTGATAAAAGTTAATTGAAAATACTGAACTGATTGAATTTTTTTTGTAAAATTCGATTTGAAAACCATAAAATTTACTAGGTTTGGTTTGATTTTGATTTTAGAAACTGAAATTGTGTAAATTGAAGTTAATGTCGAAGCCTACAGGTGGCCTAACTACCCAGATGAAGTTCTTCCCACCAGCACCATCATTTGTGATTGCGAATATCATCATTATGTGGATCATCCGTATGTATAGAGCTTCGACATTAAAATCAATCTACAGAGTTTCAGTGAATTCACTGGTTTTGAATCAAGCCAGTTTCCACACAACGCAGGTGTAATTCCAGGCTTCTATAGACAAGGTAACGGGCCGGATTGACCAGGCTGGCTTGCCTAGTTTTAATCTCAAATACATCAATCCAAGCTTGTCAAGTTCCTCAAATGTGTTAATCAAAATCCCATCAGCATTAATCAATTCAGGAAGCACTTTCTGAAGAAACACAGAGATCGGATCATCGCTGCCATTAGCTACTCAAATTTTCTGAAGAAAGGAACGGGCAGAAGATGGTAAGGAATAGAGTCGGTGTTTTCAGTGCCAGGAGGCAGCCCATGAGAGGCTTGAGCCATCGAAAGGGGTTTCAATGAGTTGAATGGAGGAATTTGCAGGGATTGGTGATTTTAATTTCTTGATATTAAGAGGGGTGTTAACAAAGGATAACTGAAGGGCTAATGCTAGGAAAGGTATAATATGGCCTTTTGACATGAATGGGAGCATCACCATGTTTTTCTTCCGTCTTCGCCCTGCATTCTTTAGAATTTAGCAGGTGGCAAACAATGTTTGTGCCATTCCTTCTTTGACTGTGATATAATCGTGATGAAATTACAATCATGGCGTACCGAGGGCAAAAACTAGCAGGAAATTATCTGAATTTATCAACAATGTCATCCACAGCCAATTTATTCAGGTGAAAAGCCCTTTACTGCATGGGAGAGGGTAAAAGGAACGAGGATGTGTAAGCGAAACCCGAATTAACTCGTAGAATTAAGAAAATAGTAGTGGTGGTTTCCCAGTTGGAAGAATTCGGGGAGAAAACAGAGGACTTAAGTAAGAAAGTTGGAAAGTGAACAGATGGTGTATATAACCACTCCCAAAACTAATATGGATCGATTATAATTATTTCCAAAACATCTCCTAACCCTGACTCATATTAAACTGCATGCTAAGCCGAAAGAGGAGGCTCCCCATCACTAGATCAGGCCAGAACTATGGAGCTGCTTATTGCACAGAGGCAATATGGCAGATCAAGTCAATCACGCGAGAGCTGCATGAAAAAAAAATAAAAATAAGAAAACATTTAAGGATCAGATAAAAGAAAGACAAGGTGATATAGAAATCATACGACAAATCTGCCAATAGCTTGGATAGGTCTGGAAATAACCATTACCTGTAACCCCATTCATTGTCATACCAAGAGACAAGCTTCACAAAGTTATCATTCAATGCAATTCCAGCCTTGGCATCAAATATGCTTGACCTTTCAAATTCCAGCCATTGAAAAGTAAGCATGAATTTTATATCCACCTATAAGAGAATAATGAAACCTTTTTTCTTTCTATTTCTTCTTTTTTTTAAAAAAAATTGAGTATGCGAGGGGATACGTTCTGTTTACAGAGCTAACCCCCTCACTTTCTCAATGCAAAGGCAAACCATGTTGTCACTTGGAGTCGATGCATAATTGTCTATCTTCATAATTTCCTTCTAATTTTTTGGCGGGGCTTTAGACGGTATTGAAGCTACACTTTCTCAAATTCTCTTCTCTTCTCTTCTCTTTCCTTCTCGTCTGGCATTAAATCCCTTTATAATCTGTCCTATTGTTATTGTGTAGGCAGTAGGGAAAGTTTTGCCTGCACTCAACGGAAAGTTGACTGGAATGGCTTTCCGTGTTCCCACAGTTGATGTCTCTGTGGTTGACCTCACTGTGAGAATTGAGAAGAAGGCTACATATGACCAAATCAAAGCAGCTATCAAGTAAGGATCATAAACCATTAAGAGAATTAGTCAAGGAGAAAATGTCTACATCAATTGGATTGGAGTAAACATAAACATAGCACACTCACCAGTAATGGAGTGGACAGTAGTCATAAGACCCTCAACAATACCAAACTTATCATGAATGACCTACAAGCATACACGCACAAGAAAGATATCAGTACAAACCTGAAAAACTTATTGCCACCCCTTTACAATAAGAGAAAAGGAAAAGAGCCCACTTTGGCCAAAGGAGCAAGGCAGTTGGTAGTGCAGCTGGCATTGGAAACAATGTTGAGATCAGGCTTGTACTCCTTCTCATTGACACCCATAACAAACATGGGAGCATCCTTACTAGGAGCAGAAATAATAACCTTCTTTGCACCACCCTAGGGTCGAAACATAAAACCAAGTAAGATACCAGTACAGTTCACAATAAACATATTAAAAGCAGAAACTAAAACTAACAGCGCTACAACCAGCATGCATTTTAACACATTCTTCAAAATGTAAGAGCTACCAAACCTCACCAAACAATAAAAAAAAGTTGAGGTTTTAAGTTTAATTTGTTTTCCCAAGAAAAGGAAAACTCAATAGAAACTTCATTCCACCCTATTGTAAGAGGACGATTTCCCAAGAAAAACTCAAGTGACAGATACAAAACATGTTCCACCCTTGAACGTACATTTGTTACTCTACTCGTTACAAACCGACAGCAAATAAAACAGGATAAAAAATTGCAATGATTGAAAACATAGGTCAAAATTTGACGGAAATTAACTAGAAATAGTGCATTTCAAAAAAAAATCAAGGAGAATATAATCTTTATTATTCAGATACCCATATCGTAAAATATGAAAATATCAAACACCTTCAAATGAGCAGCAGCTTTGTCCTTGTCAGTAAAAACACCAGTGGACTCAACAACAAACTCAGCACCAGCAGCGCCCCATGGAATCTCCTCTGGGTTTCTAATTACAAGTAGAGACAAAACATCAAAGCACCTCGTAGTATAAGTACTTTGATTAAAAAATTCTACATAAAAAAAAGAAAAGAGATAGTCATACCTGACACCAAAAACAGCGACTGGCTTGTCACCAAAAAGAAGGGTTTTCTCATCCTTGACCTTGATATCTCCGTGCTTCCATTGCCCATGAACAGTGTCATATTTGAACATGTAGGTCTACAAAAACAGAGTGTAGATATAGCGGATTAGACGACATGTCATTCAGGATGTAAGATTTCCAAAGAGCAAGAAAACGACAGGTGAAGAAAAATAAAAAAGAGAGTAAGTGCCATGTAATCAGTGGTGATAAAAGGATCGTTGACAGCGACAAGCTCAACATCATCTCTCTGCAAAGCAACTCTCGCCACCAAACGCCCGATCCTTCCAAAACCTACATTTAACTTAATTAACAATTTATAAATAATATAAAAACACTGAAAACAACGACGATGAGGTTGAATCGCTCACCGTTGATGCCGATCTTGATCTTGGCCATTATAGTGATGATGGTGATGATGAAGAAGAAAAGGAGTGTAGTGAGATGGAGAGATGATAGTGGGGTTGCTCTTCTTTATATATAATAATATTATACAACAGAATTAAGGAGCGATTCTTGCGATCTTAAAAAGAAACTGTTAGGGTTGATCGGACTCGTAGAGTGGTGATCACGTGATGCCACATAATTTCCTAAAGTTGGAGTGGATCATGCACCGTTGATCTCCATAACCACGGTCTAGACGTTTAACCACGGGATAATAATTGTTTTTAAAAACATTATATATATATATATATATATATATATATATATATATATATATATATATATATATACATACACTAGTTAATGCCCTGTGTCTCGTCGCGGGCAGTACCATATTTTTTTTCAATACAAAAAAAATTTAATTATTTTTTTATAATATATTTTTGGTTAAAATAATAAATTTGTGCAGAATTCCTGTGACGTGCAAATTTTCTATAAAATATATGAATTTTAAATCAATATAAATTTATCTGTTTAATAGGTTTCAACGAAATAACCAACATAAAATTATCATCATCATTAAAAAAGCAAGAAAATTATCATAATCATTAAAAAAAATTAATCATATTTTTAAGTAAAATAGAAATCTGTCAAAAGTGGACTTGAACCCCCAACCTCTCGAACGGAATTTTTGTCTCCCGCCTCATAAACCCGCTCGACCACCTCAACATTCGTTCATCTTTCTCAAAAATATATATTAAATATAATTTTAATGTGGATTCGAACCCATGCCTTCGGATGGGACCTTAATCTGAAGTTCTTTGGACCATCTCGATTACCTCAACAACCGTTTATTTTTAACCAAAATATATATTAATAGTAGGTGTTACTGTGGATTAGCACAGTAAAAACGGAACGTGTTTTATTGTATATATATATATATATATATATCATAGTGCAGGAAAAACATTGTAAATTGCTACATTTTTTTTGGGAACAGAAAATAATAATAATTTTTTTTAAATAAAATACAATGTAACCGACATAAATTAAAATTTCAGAACGATAAATACAAAATATTAAATGAAAAAAAAATAAAAACAAAATCTAAAAACACAAATACATAAATATATATATATATAATCCACAATTATTTCTTAATTGATTATTATTCCATTTTAAAATTTATTATATAAACACTTGGTGAATGTTTTATTTCTCTAATGTGGGATAAAGAATTCTATTTATAGTTTCTGTATACAGAATAAGTTGTGCTTTCAATATGAAGAAGAGCTTCTGAAGTATTTTTACAGCATGTCCTTCGTCTTCTCCCTACAAATTAAACCATGGAGGAAATGATGCCTTTCAAAGATTTTTAAAACTCAAACAAATGACTGTATAGACGAGGGGGTGAGAATGAAAATGGCTTAAACCAGAGTATTGTCAAGTGTTAAGCAAGAATCATAGTGAAGAATTAATTGCAGCAAAACATTATTTTATTATTTATTAATCAAGTTACAGGAAGCTCAAGGACGTAGGTTGTAGCTTCCACTTTCCAAGGTACACACACATTACACTATATTTTCTTACCAGAACATGTTTGAGAACAAAATACGGAGAGATATTTTGATATATATATATATATATATATTATTCTAGGCATATGAATTATGATGCTACTAATTTTCTTTCTTTTCTTCGTAGTCTTGGCTGTTGTAAGCGCTGAAAGCTTCTGAGAACCAGTTTTTCTTCCTCCAAGAAGTCCATCCCATCTCCTCACAAATATCATCACTGTGGTTGATACTGTAAGTAGAAATGCAATGCCTCTTGTAGAATCTGGTAGTCCTCTTCATGACTTGAATCTCTTCATTTGTTTGTTCGAGCATCTTTTCAATACTTGGGAGCTTGAATTTCTCATCTGCCAGTCTAGCCAGCCAGATGCACCGCAGCTCCGCCGTGTGCAGGTTTGATACACTTTCAATGTATCCGACGAAAGCCATGCTCGGAATCAATGGATGAATTGTGCCCCTGACAGATATATAAATTATCCATTTAATCAGCTCATGTTTCATCATTTTCTAGAAAATATTCAGTGTGGGATCATTTAAGCATGCATGATCTAAATAATTCTGCCAACATGATTTACCTGTACAGGGGCATGATCCCAGAGGAGTCTACAGCAAGACTAGAAAAGGGTTCAGGTAATAAATCCTGGAGCTTCTTTTTCCCATCATAACCAGTCGCAAGAACCACAACATCAGCCTCTAATTTGGTTTTATCTTCAAATTCAATCCCTCTACTCCAAAACCACCATTTTGATGCTCTTTTGAACAGTATATTTCCCTTGTCAGCCTCTTCAAAGAAATTATCGGGCAAGATAGCCATCTGGCAGGATGCATAATCCTCCACAAATGGGTGGTCTGGTTTCAGCCCATATTTTACGAGGGGAAGCTTCCACGCCAAATAAGACTCAATGAACTTGGAGATTCCTCTTCTCTGCTCAGGAAATTGATCAAGGATAAACATGGCTGATAATCAAATCATTAATGAAGGGAGAAATTAAATCTGATCAAAATATAAATACCATGGGAGATAAAAGAAGGCACAGAAGGGTCTTGAACATGGTTTGGTGAGGCCTTTCATGGAGAAACTGAGAGAACCTCGTTGAAAAAAACAAGAAAAATGGCAAGCCCCATATGGAGTATGAAGGAACAGTCCAATGCAAAGTCCTTATCACCATCGTGCACGGTTGTCCTTCTGGTCCTTCAACCAAACCACAAAACCAATCACATACAATATTTATTTTCAGCAGAGTCAGTCAACCACCTAATCGCATTCATTTCATTAGGAATTAGTGACCGACGAGACTTGGGGTATGTTTAGAAATACGGGCGAATTTGAAGTTGTTTATCGAAGTATTTTTTTTATTTAAAAATATATTATAATAATGATTTTTTTTAAAGAATTATTTTTGACATCATTACATCAAAATGATCTAAAATACTAAGAGTATAAATAATCATAATACCCTCAAATAAAATAAAAATCAAGAGTTGTCTGGAGAGGGGTTAATGAAATTTCATATTTTTTTTGAAAGTGTATAAATATTGATACGGCCTATAAAACAAAATCAAGAACAGGTTGTTTAGTTAATTTAATGTTTTTTAATATAGGGCAATTTGTTCCTTGAGTGATAAAGGTCAAGGAAGTCAAACTTTCCCACTTCGTGACCATTTTGACCGCTCTTCTCAATCTAATTAACAAAAGAAAATTACTCATGAGAATCTCATTATCAGATGATGGTAGATTGATTGGATACATACCTTGGTTTGCAGCTGCACACTCCACAGCTAAATCAATGGCTGATTTCTTG
The DNA here is from genome assembly GCA_032356905.1 of Salix exigua. NCBI lineage: Eukaryota > Viridiplantae > Streptophyta > Magnoliopsida > Malpighiales > Salicaceae > Salix > Salix exigua. The sequence goes on from CM063603.1 coordinate 24,592,331, forward strand.
TAGCCGACAACGGCGACCTTTTTTCCTTTGAGAAGCTCACGAGCAGCATCTTCGTCGAGCTTGGCATAATCCATAGCGTGCAAGACTTTGCCAAGAAACTCTTCTTCACCTCGACGGGGTGGAAATACTGGCATTCTTGGCACGTCTCCATACTTTCCGACGCACACCACAAGAAACTCGAAGGCATACCACTGTGTATTCATTTCCACAAGTCAGGTCATCATCATGATGTAGTCAAGTCATCAAAACAAATATAAATTTTCAATATATATAATCATCATTTAATCAGAATCCATCACTGTTCAAAACCACATCAAGGTTTATTAATTAATGAACCACTTTCCAATAATAGAGTGATTGCGATATCTCTCAACTTTTCTTAGCTTCAGTGAGTTAAGAGTTGAAACATTCAAGGCGGCCTTTCTTTTTCTTTCTCTTTGAGAAGTAATCATATAGAGTTTATTTCTGGGAATTGATCAATAAATTCAATAACTTTTTTTTTATCCTAAGAAAATCTATTTCTGGGAAAGTTTATTTTGTGGGTCCAAGTGAGAGACTAAAATCTTAGTTATCTCAGATTTTTTATAAAAAATATACACTGACTCGAACTTAAAATTTATTGTGTAAATCTTAAACACTTTTTCGTTATAAGAGGACAAATTAAGTAAGGGTGTTTAAGATCGAGGACTTGAATTCGAGATTTTTTATTATATTAACTAAAAAATAAAAGGGAAATTAAGACGATTAGCAAAGCACACGAACACACACACTCTTTAAAGTACGTATATATGTAGTAGCAGCTGTTAGAAAATGAAAATAACCTCAACTTTCGTGGATTGGCTGGTCTCTACAGCTACCTCCCAAGCAGGATAGCCATTCAGCAAAGATCCATACTCTTCTGGTTTCAGGTCAAGTTGGGTGGTTTTGCGGCCACCAACGTACCGAATCTCCACCACCTTGGAGCTGAACTTGACATATTTCAACACATCAAAATGTTCAGCATAGTTATACAAGTATTCCAGTACTTGAACATGGGAAGGAAAACTTGCATTATCCCTTTCGGACCAGGGATAATCTGAAAACTCAAAATCACATCGAGGTGTTTGGAGTTTAGTAGAGCTAAAAGAACAGTGTTTCCAAACACCCCCAATTGAATCAGTGGCCTCAAAGACCAGTGGGCTGTAATGTCGAAGCTGTTTAGCGGCAGCAATGCCACTAATACCCGCTCCGATGATCCCAACTTTGCTGGAACACTGAATGTGGCTCTTCTCGCAAGCCATTTTGGTATGATAATTATCGATATATAAGGTAGAGCTAGCTAGGTTTTCAAGCTTGTATTGGCATGTGTTGGAACTTCAAGTTCTGTATCCTATTTATAGGGCTGGAGGAGTTGACCTTTTCTTCCTGCGAATGCGAGAAGTTTATTTAAGTGACCATGTTGTTGTTTTTTGTAAATAGTTACGTAATTTGTATGTATATTTTATTAAGTGAGTATATATATACGTATATATGCTTCATTGAATAGTAGTAGTTCATGTTAGCTAGTGTCATTTTGATTTTGGTCAATGCATAAGATGTGATAGCTAGCTATATTATTGTCTTCAAAACGAGTTGTAAATTTCATGCTGCCTTCATCACTTTTGTTTCGTTTAAAAGCTCATCTATTTTTGGGGAAAAGACTGGTAGCCAAAATGTTTGGCAGAATAGCACTTAATTTCCCTAACTTTAGGTTTCTAGTTCAAATATCCATTTGGAAATTAAATAATTTAATCAATTTGATTGGGGGAAAGAGGGTAATTTCACATTCTTGGTAGGTGAAGGGGCAGATAATTTTTGCATGCATGATGATAGCCTGCATAACACTACTCAATGCTCACTGAAAATTAATTATGAATTTAACCTACCATATGCCATTCTATATTAATCACGACTTGGCTTTGCATCCTTATATATATAAATAAATTCAAGAAAACATATACTTATAGTTATAACATATATATAATATATATATACACGTAAATGTTAGTTAGCCTTGAATTCCTGTGTTCCCATATAGCTCAAGGGAACTTTGAATTCCCGTGTTCCCATACATAATAATAGGTTGACCACAATCTTGCACCGTGTCTTCACGTACGAGTCAATGCATAATTAATTCTTTACCCGCTAACTAGTATTAATTAGTGTTGTCAATGATTTCAAGCACATGAATTGAAGCATATGCATGTAAAATAAAAAAAATGAGAATTATATGTATCCACTCACCATCTCAACTAATACCAAAGACTCTTCAAAATAATATTAGGTTATCGCTAATGCATGTGTGACTCGATACCTTCATAGTAATTAAGATAGATTTTTTTTTTCTTAATGAACAACAAGGTAGAGTTGATGAAAGCATCGGTAATTGTTTTAAGACTTGCGTTGACTTGTAAGATCATACTTTAGTGAGTTCACACTATTGGTATTTTAATTACCGTAGCATATTTATTTAAACTATGAGAATTCTTTCAGTTTGGAATTTTTCTAATACAATTTGAAGAATTAAAAATACTCATATTGTTTGGTTATTAAAACTATAATTGTATATCAAATAAAGACAAATTAAGAACATTTCATGCTTTTATATATATATATATATATATATATATATATATATATATATATATATATATATACACTTATCGTGTTAAGTATCTTAACTTATAATTCTTTTAAAAAATAATGCCTGAACCAATTGTTTTTCTTAAATTACAAATTTAATTATAAAAGAAATCTATGGCATCCCTTATGTATGCTAGTAATGTATCTTGGTCGTTTTCTCTATATATCCAAATTGAAATATATTTTTATTGTCTTGTTGCTATGTTATTGGACGACATCTGAAGCATGTACATGTCCATAACTTATCCCATATGGATAGTAGGGCATTTTTAAAGGGAGGGAACTTCCTAGTATACTTGGAGAATTAGGGATGAAAATAAAAGGAGAAAGGAGTGTAAAAAACAAACAAAACTAGACTTTTTGAAGATATATCAATATCAATAAAATGACGACAAAATAATATATGCTGTTTGGTCAAACACATTGTGTGACCAGGGAAGCACCCAGGAAGCGAACGAAGAAGTTCTACAGGAAGGTGATTTTTTTTATTTTATATATTTATTTGAGCCAATGACTTCAAAAAGCACGTTGGAAATTTGTTAGCAGGATGCAGATGATCATATGTTTTAATTTCCTGGAGGAGGATCAGTAGCTCGATGTGACTGTTTAGAAATGTCTTTTTATTGTATTTTAAAATATTTTTTTATTTAAAAATATATTAAAATAACATATTTTTATTTTTAAAAAATTATTTTGATATTAACACATCAAAATAATCTAAAAAACTTAATTTTAAATAAAAAAAATTCTTATTGTTTTCAAAAACAGTATTAATTATTAAACATGGTCAGGCAGGCCGCCACCAGTTTGCTCTTATTGCTAGACAAATTAACAAGACATGGTTGTAGCCACCATTTTCTCCGATGGGTAGACTAACAAAAAACTGGTTTGGTTTTGTCATAAAAACTGGTCAGGCACGCCGTCGTTTTACTCTTATAGCTAGGTTAACACGACATGTTTCTTTCTTTCAAAGAGAATGATGTTAACCCTGATATGTATATATATGGGCCGACTAATTCGCTCCTCACATCTTTTGAGGAAATTACGTAATTCTCGTAATATTTCTATTCTAATTATTAAATTCAATAGGCTAGCAAGACCCAAATCATAGATTAAACGAGTTTTATTTTCTTAAAACATATCGAATAGATTTAAAAGTTGATTTTTTTTCTTATTACTCAGCCCGGGGTGGTCAATTTCTTTATACTTTTAATGTCTGTTTGAGAATGTAATTGATATTATTTTTAAAAATATATCAAAATAATATTTTTAAAATATAATGTGGAGTTATTCAGAATGGCTCCAATAAATAAAATTAAAATCAAGACTGAAAAGTCTAAAACGCAGAGAAATCAAAACTGAAAAGTCTAAAACGCAGGAAATTACATGGATTATGCGGTGCAGGGGAAGAATGCTTATTTTATTTATTGTTATGGTAGAGAAAGCCTTGCCATTGACTGACAGATTAAATTCTTGCTTTCCATTTTTCCAACGGGGAAGGAAACATGCGGGTGCTGTGCCACCCAAGTGGTTCTGTCCCTTTCCCTGGCAAATTCTACAGATTGCTACATGTGCTTTCTGAATCATAGCAGCCTCCTTTCTTCAATAATGAAGACTTTAAACTAGAAATTATAATCGGTCAGCAATTAATGCCATGAGTGTGTATATGATCGTGATGCTCATGCTATATATGAAAAGAGAGAAAATGAAAACTGGCCGACTAAAATTTAGGTTTTTGGTCAACATCTCTTAAATGTTTTTTTTTTCTTGAATAGAATCATAATTTATCAAAAGATGATATATATATACACACACTTATATACTATACATACGTTTTTTAATATCATAGTATAAATTAAGTTATTATTCTTTAACTTCATCTTTTTTTTTTATATATGAGAAAATCTTTCTAAGCACATTTTACGGGCTTGGAAAATTTAATAAAATTCCGGCTATCTTAAATTCTTACAAAGTGTGTACATCATGACTCTAACTCGAGATCTGTAATGCAAAGTTTAAACTCTTTGTTATTATATCACGTCCTTGTAACGAATTCATCTAACATATTACTCTTAAAGTGAAATGTTTAACAAAAATAATGGAAAATTGAATATTAAAAACTTTTCGAGAAATCACCAAATCATTGGCATCGTTATCAAAATCGTGCGAATGAGCAAATAGGTTCTTGATACAGGAAGTAGAGTTAGCTTCATACTGCATCCTTAACCTACTTACTGCTCGTGAAAAATCTAGCTGGTCCGTTACAAAATTGAGCCATGAATTTGTAAATCTATTTGATTTATTATTCATTTTTGTTTTCAAGTTTCACTACATTCGATGTATGCTTTAAGGTTAACCATTACATATGATGATATTTCTTAGGTGAGTAGGAAATCAAATATTAATTCTAATAATAATAATAATTTTCTTCAAATAAAAAATTAATTTAAGCCACGGTGCGGGGAGAGAGAGTGGTTGAAGTTGTTTTTTAAAGTTTTTTTTTTAAATATTATTTTTTTGGTATTTTTTTAAAAATTAATTTTGATATCAACACATGAAAATAATTTAAAAACACCAAAAAAATTAAATTCAAAGTAAAAACTTAAAAAAATCTTCAAAAACGCTTTTAAAACGTAATGTGAAACCTAGATTTAATATACAAGTCATACCACAATTAAATACAAATTAAGACTATTGATTGTATATCAAATCCATTTAACCACATCAGACTCAAGTTCAGATCAAGATTCAATGTATAGACAAAGACAATTATACTAAATTGTGGATCATTAAATTTTATAATCGACAAGAAGGAAACTCCCTGGCTTTCAGCGCCACTCAATCTAGGGTTATTTAGAAGTCTTTTGGTCGCACTTTGCATTTTTTATTTTCAACTTTTGTTTTTAATAATATAAAAGGCTGACAATTGGTGGTCAAGAATTTTAAAACGAATCAAAGTGATTAATTATGAAAAATGAAGAGTATTTCTATGATACGACGCTAACATGTGGAATTTTACATGCAAAACGCGATAAAAATGTCAAATTCATGTGTGTGTGTGTGTATCATCAACAATGAAGTCAGGCAACTCTAGCTAGACAACAATCTCTTGCACTAGCAAGTGCAATCCAGTGAATGTTTCTATCGAAACAGGCTGTCTTCTTGACCCTGTGTCCCTGAAAGTTTGCAGGAAACTGAAGCAACATTGACATCTTCAGCAAATTCATATGTGTATATAGTCTTCAAGGCTACCACTTTGTCAGGAAGCTTGTTGTTTTTTGTTCCTATTTTGTAGAAAAGGCATTGTTGTTTTTTGTTCCTAGCTATTTTGTAGAAAAGGCATTGTTGACTTTGTAATGTTTGGTCAGGATCGTGACGCCTGGTGTATTTTAAGGCTGGCCAAACTTTTCTTTTAAATTCTATGGCAAGTAAACTTCGTCGTAAAGACAAATGCTAGCTTTAATTATCTTCTAGATTATGGTTAATATTCTTACACAGTTTGTGCTTATTCCACACCAGTTTTCAGGGAATGAATGGCCAAGTGAACGAATTTCTATGCTTCTGCTTTCCAGTTTCTCAGTCAATTAATGATGGCTGCCATCTCGTTTACACAATTATTATTTATAACAATTTTGCTTCGCATTACTTTAAAGATTTAACTTGATTTTTTTCTAATCTTGGGTGTCCGAATCAGTATGCATCTTGACTAATTACATAAATATTAAAGTGAACAATTAAGTACAAGCCTTCACTAGCCCTCTGAGAGATTCATGGGGTGTTGGAAGTATGTTTGGAAAATATTTATAAAAAAAATTAGATACTTTTGATGTGCTGATGTTGAAAATGATTTAAAAAAATTAAAAAAAAATAATATTTTGATGCATTTCTGAATAAAAAAATATATTTACAAAAATAATCACAAACTTGATGACAATGAGAGAACTCACTTCTTCACAATTATCTTTATGTTTTACACATATCCTTTATATATATAATTGTATTTATTATATTCTAGTGTCATTATATATAGCCAAACTAATTAAAACTATAACGATTATCCTCCTAAAGTACATGGGTTTTATTATTTTTTATACAAAATTATGTGAAAATATAGACATGTCTTTTTTTTAGTTTGACGATGAGGGTATCTTCAGGCCAATTCAAACATCGATCAAGACTAAGTTCCTCATTTAGATGATTTTAAGGGTGTACCTTTTACATTATATTCAATCGAATTTAACTCAATATATATTGAAAATGATTTTTTTATATAGATATTGAGATGATTATATATTCAATCCATCCTGCAAATCTATATTTTAAATCATGAGACCATGATAACTCTAGAAAAAACAAATTAGAACAAAATTTATTTTTCATTTTGGCATTTATCCTTTTAATTTTTTATATTAATTCCTTTGGTTTTTTTTATTCTTCTTGGACAATATTTATTTTTTGTCCATATTCATGCATTTATGCTTTTAGATTTTATTTTTATTTTTTGTCAGAGTTTTATTTTTTTTTACGTTCCGTTCTGAAATTTTAATTTATGTCGGTTACACTGCATTTTATTTTTAATTTTTTTTTGTATCAATATTTTGATTTGTTATAGTTTTATCATTCAATTAGAATTAATTATATATATTGTTTTTCATTTTGGAACTTATTATTTTAATTTTTTATTTAGTTTCTAATCATAAGGGTCATTCATTTTATTTTTGTTGGATTTTCTCAGGTGGTTATTATAAATATTTGTTTTTTTATTATTTTTTTGGTGAAAAGAAAGTGTTGACCAAGGCTCTGTTTGATAATAAAGTTGTTTTTCTTGCTCATTACCAAACGGTCCAAGCCCAACACAAACCCTTAAATTATTGCTAACTATTTTATTTTATATTTTCTAAAGCGTTCATTTTGCTCTTTGAAATTTTTTATTCCTCATTTTTGTCTCTTGTTTCCTTCAGTTTTCACATTTCTTCTGTACCTTGAAAAACAAAATCCCTTATATTTTAACCCTGCAAATCTCATTTTTATTTATTTTGAGTTTTAGAGATAAATAAAGGGCATTTAAAGTTGAAAATAATTTTGGATTTTTTTTATTTAGACAAGTTAAAAAATATTAAGAAAATGAATATTTTTTAAATGCTCTAAGACTTAAAACCTGCTTTTGGTGATTAAATATTTTGTAGGTCCATTTAAAAAAAATAAGCACGCAGATTTGGACTTATCCCTTTTAATCCAGCCGTGCAAGCCTCATGTTTTAAAGCCTGCTGGATGCTTGAGCCTAACTTTGTAAATCCAAGCATGCTTAGGCATGATTCTTTTTCTCATAACTTTTTAAAAAAATAGAATAAAACTCTCTTTGAATAATTATATATAAATCTAGTATATAAAACTTCTTTAAAATATTGCACTTGATTATTTAATGAAAAAAATAATTTATATAACTTTCTAATATTAATTACTCTCATATATTTTTCAAGCAATTGAATAAAAATTATTGAGGCTTTATTTATCTTAACTTGTTTTCACATAAAAAAAACCTGGTTTTATAAAAGATATATTTTATAAAAAACAAAAAACAAATACATGGAAAAGAAAGGAGTTGGCTGAAAAAATAAGCTAAATAATTTTATTTTTATTTTTATAAAATTCAATAAAAATAAATTCTAAACATGTAGCAAGTTAAATAATCATTTATATATATATATATATATATATATCTATAAGGACCAGATTTATAAGAGTGATGATAATTTTAAGCAAGATTTTTTCAACCCACTTTCAGAAATCTTATAATTTTTGGGCCCGAGAGATTTTTAAGTGAATTTGGAAGAACATGCTGCAAGTTAGTATTGATGGAATGGATAATTAACTAATTAATCCATCATATCCATATGATATAATTATGTCATTAATGGTAATCACAATTAAATGAATTTTATTGTTCTTGCCCTACATAAACTAAATGAATGAGAATATATAAAATCTCCAAATTAATGACTAAAAGATTCTATTAATCAAGTAGAAGGAAACGATTATAGATGATGAATTAAAATCATTACCTAAAGAGCTAAAACAACTCGGTTTATTGCTGTAGCGCTAGATTCATTGTCACTATTCACTGACAATTTGCTCTAGTGCTTCGCGCGAGTATGTGCTCCTGTTTTTTTAACATTGGATTACTTTTTATAATATTTACAGTGGAAATGACAAAGAATTAGTTGTGGCTGAGTGGTTGTACGCGTTGCCCTTGTGCCTGGAAAGCAGGAGTTCGAGGCGCTCAAGATGCAAGATCGATTTGGTTTTTTTTTTTTTTTTTGCTTTTGGTTTTGGTTTTTTCTTCTTCTTCCAGATTACGTTTCTCTTTCTCTTTTTTCATTTTATTCTTTTCATGCTTTTCTTTCTTGCTTTTTGTTTTTTTTTTCTAATCATTTTTTTCTTACCTTTTTTGTGTTCTATTATTATGTTTTTTTTCCTATTTTTTTTCTTCATATTTTCTTTTGCTTTTGGTTTTTTTTCTTCTTCCAGATTACGTTTCTCTTTCTCTTTTTTCATTTTATTCTTTTCATGCTTTTCTTTCTTGCTTTTTAATTTTTTTTTGTTGTTTTTCTAATCATTTTTTTCTTACCTTTTTTGTGTTCTATTATTAAGTTTTTTTTCCTATTTTTTTCTTCATATTTTCCCATATATATATATTTTTATTTTGTATAATCAGAGTGTTTGACAAGCTTAAAAGTATTATTATTAATCTTTGGATTCAATGTTTTTTATAGCTTTTTTTCCAGATTATATTTTTTTCCATTAAATTTTTTTCCTGGTTATATTTTTTTCCTTTTTCCACTTATATATATGATCGAGGTGTCCGGGCTAGCTTAAATACACCACGATTAATTCCCGGATCCAATTTTTTTATAGTTTATTTTGTTTTTCTCTAAAAAACTTTCCATAGAATATTTTTTTTATGGTTATATTTTCTAAATTTATTTCTTTTTCTACTTATATATATTTTTTGTTTTTTATAATTGAGGCTATTTATAGCGCGTCACAATTAATCTCCAGATCTAATTTTTTTATTATAACTAGGGTTTCCACACCAGTTTATGTGTACCAAGACTAATCCTCAAACCTTTTTTTTTGCTAAAGTGTTTTTCTTATATTGTTGTTATATATAGTATAAGCTAAAATAGTTCGCCCTTTTACTGTAGCAACATTGTTCACGCACACGCACACACACAAAAAACACTGTGTGTTGGACATTTGATCCACTGCTTCGCGCCTACATGAGCTCGGTGGTTTTTTTTTTATACAGGGTTGTTTTTTTTTGTATTTATAGTGTAGAAATGTCAAATGAATGGTTGTGGCCGAGTGGTTCTTTGCGCGTTGAAAAATGTTGCGCGTAGGAGTTCGAACCACTCAACCAACAAAACTAATTTTTTCTTTCTTTCTAAAAAAAATGTTTTTTAAAAATGGTTTTTTTTCAATAATTGATTGTTGTTGTTTTTTTACAATTTTTTTCAATAACTGATTGTTGTTGTTTTTTTATAAGAATTTTTAATAACTAAGTTGTACGGGCCAAGTTACGCGCACCACGACTAATCTCTAAATCCATTTTTTTGACATTTTCCCCTGTTTTTTTTTCCACTTATACATTTTTTTTTATAACCGAGGTGTTCGGGTCAACTTACACACACCATGATTTTTTCTTCCCAAGTATATATTTATTTTATTCCGGGCCAACGTGGTGCATCACGAATAATACCTAGACTAACCTTTTTTTAATATTTTTTCTGTTTTTCCCCCCTTATATATTTTTTATATATAATAGGGTGTTTGGATCAACTTACACGCAACATGACTATTATTATTTTACAGAATACCTAAAAGAGATTGCAATTCCAAAAAGTTCTTAGTATATATATATATATATATTTTAAGGTGCTAATATGGAATAAATAACAAAATATAACATGCATAAAATCAATCATTTTCCCACATGGATAGAGGCTTAGCGCAACGCGCGGGCAAGTTCGCTCGCTATAAACTAAAACAGAATGGGTCTTTTCTCACTGTTCATTGCACAATTAACCCAGACTCATATACACTGTAGATTGGAATAACAAACACTATATACTAAGATAAGTATTATTTGAATGCTAGGATGAACAACAAAATCATTTGGCTAAGTGGTTAAGTGTGGGGGCCAAATCACGGGAGTGAGAGTTTAAATCTCTCCAGTTGTAAATATTTTTAAAATTGAAAAGGTGTTTTATGTTTTATTCTTTTAACCGGGCTTTTTATTTGTTTTTGTAACCCAGGTATCGGTAACAACTTATGCACACCACGACTAATCTTCATATCCATTTATTTTTTAATATTTTCTTCCCTGTTTGTTTTCCCACTTATATATTTTTTTCCCATAACCGGGGTTTTCGACTTAGTTTATGCGAAACATATTTTTTTTTCATTACTATTTAAAAATGTGTTTTCCCTTGCAAATTCTTTTTATAATTGGCCTCATTTTTTTTATTTTTCTTTTAATAAACAAGGACTTTTTTTTCATATTTTTTAATTTTTTTATAATCGGGGCGTCCAAGTCAGCCTTTTTTTTAAACCGAGTTTCTTCTTTGTGTTTTTTTACTAGGGTATCCATGACAACAAATTTCTAATAAATCATTTCATCTTCTTAACAAATTTTATCAAAAATAATTTAGCAATGGCGACATTCAATCACTTTTTAGTAGAAAAAAATTGTTTTTAACATATTTTATCAATTACAATTTTACTAATTAAATATTAAAATAACAAAATACAACACGTATGAAATCAATTAGTTTTCTATATAGATAAAAAAAACTCAGCGCATCGCGCGGGGAATTTGCTCGTTATATCTATTACAAGATCAAAAGAGAAAAGGTCAATTAGGGCAGGAAGTGTCATGCTCATCTTCTTATTTAATTTAATTTTCGGCTAAGATGACTTGTCAATCGCTATTTAATTAGCTTGGCTCACAAGGCTCACCTGGAGGTACCTTTCTCCCCACGCTTTTCCCATCACCGACTCAAAATTCCTATAAATCCAAACAACCAGAGTATCATGTTCTTCATCAACAAGGCTCTTTCTTTCTTCTTTCTTTCTTTTTTTTTCTTTTTTTTTCAAGCCCGCAATCGGAATCAGGCAAGATGAGAAGAGAGGGGCGGCCACATGGAATGGTTAGGGCCTATTCAATCTTGCCATCTCCATGGAACCCTAAACCTGGAGGAGACAGAAAGTTCAACCAGTTCGACACGCCCACAACAGCCGGAGTTTTCACCAAGGTCTCGTCAAAGCCCACAAACCACTCCAAATTCACCGGAAAATGCGGTAAGCCACGGTGCTCAGAATGTCACATTCAACCATGTTGTAAGGCCAAGCACAAGACCAAAGGATCCCATAAGGTAAAATCACAAGATGTTTCGTCTAATTCCAATAGTGCACAGTTTATTACTTGGCGGGTTGTGAATGGTCCGCATGGCTCGAATCTTTCTGGGTTTTCTGCCAAGGGAATGCTGAACCAGTTGGCCAGTACCGGTGACCACGAATATGCAGATGATGATTCGGGAGATGAAAATGATCAAGAGTTTGTTGCTGGTGACGATGAAAATTATATTGGTGACTGTGTACATACCAAGAATATTGAAGAAGAAGAAGAAGAAGAAGAAGATGGTGTGAGTTATTGTGATGTGGGATTTGAGGTGGACATAGCTGAAGGAGATGAAGAGTGGTGTTTGGTGGCAGAGAAGTCATGATACAATGTCAATGCCGATGTGGGTGGTACCTATCGTGGACATTTTTCTGCAGCAATTTCCTCTAATTAAAATAATTGTAATTTGTACAAGTTGAAATATTAATTAAATGCCTCTGAGAATTGTATGATTCAAATTTCAGAAGGTTGTTGGAGAGATTTCAATCTTAATTGTTTCGATAAATAGATGGTTAGATCTTGTCTTGAAATTTCCCCTGCAGAATATTTAATGGAGCTTCGGCTTCATAACAAGACTCGAGCTTCAAGTTTGATATGAATTTACAGTTTCGTCACGCAAGCCAGCTTGAAGATGTACTTCCTATGAGATTAATATATACACATCCCCTATAAAATTTATTGTGGTAATTCATCTTTCTTTCATCCATTCGAACATTGTTGTTGTTACTATTACTATTACTATTACTATTATTAAAAAATGAAACCATGAACTTGATTTGAATGATAGAATTTACAACTATAAAATCTTTGACAAAGGAACAAGAAAAACAATAAAATAATTTAGAAGAAATGGGATCAAATTGAAATCATTATTATTTATGAAAAAAATCACAAACTTGATTTTAAGGATAAAATTGAAAGACATGAGAATTTTGACAAAAAGGAAAAGAGAAAAAAAATAAGAGATTAAAAGTAGAAGAGTCAAATTGAAATACCTTATATATACAAATAAAAAACTAAGGGTTAAATTGAAAACATACAAATCTTCAATAAAAAGGAAAATGACTAAAAAACATCAATTAGAACTAAAAGGATTGAATTTGAAAAAAAATAATAACAATGAGGACGATGGTGTATTTACCAAACTAAATGAGAGAAAATGAAGGAGTAGAAAGAAAGAAAAAATCAGATTCTGGTGATGTAGGTAGCGTTTGGAAATGCATCACAAACATTATTTGACAAAAGAAAAATATATTTTTTTATTATTTTGATGTACTAATGTGGAAAATAAATTTCAAAAAAATCAAAAATATATTATTTTAATATATTCCAAGTAAAAACTATCGTAAAAGGCAGCTATAACAACAAGTGCTTATAGTATACTTTGACACAACCTACAGACTGCACATAGATTGCCGGCCTTTTTTGCATTCCCTGGGGGGAATCATCACGAAGCAAATGGTGGTTTTTTGTGCTTCCCTTTTATATGATGAAAGCTTTGAATCTTGCAAGGGGTCTTTCCAAACTTCCATGGCTAGAAAGAAGCTGAAGACAATTCTCACAGATCAAGATGCTGTAATTGCTGAAGCAATTGATTCAGTATTACCAGAGACGTATGTATCAACATGCCACTTAAACAGCTAAACCACATGTTTTTGGGCTCAGGTTCGTTTGTAAACGATTCAAGCTGTTGTGTTTTCGATCACGAGGATGGGAATTTTGTCGATGCATGGAATGTTATGTTGGATGGTCTTTGAACTCTGATAAACGCTAATGAGAACTATTTTGATGGTATCAAACGCTTTGTGAGTTTTTTGATACCTAGAATTTTTGATCATTTGTGTTTTGCTAAAACAAACAAAATATGAGGTGATAATTCAATATCTCCACCACAGTCTGTCAAGTATTGAGCCTTGTTTACATGGATTGAGCAAATCATCAAATCTATTACTTTCAAGCTTGGCCTAACGCTTAGCCCACAAATACATGAGTATGATGAAGTGTCAGATCAACTATCCTTGAGATCAGTCCAGTTTAAGAGATTTGTCTGATATTGCAAAACTAATAAATAAACATTTTAAGGTTATATTAACATGTGACTGGGGATTCATATCATAATTGGTCATCGTTTTAACCTTACTAATTGACAAGAACTGGCTAACGTTGCTGCTGTTCTGTACTTGCATCCAGCCTAGTGGCTAATTCTTGAATCTGTCTTTCACAATCTTTCTACATGTAATTATTCTCGTGTTTTATCCCCTAACGAATCTGAATTGAAGCTTAAAATTTAGGCTCAGCGTGGCCTACATTTATGCAATTAACAGTCAAGGTAGACAGTAAATTTACAGTTTCTAGCCTCTGTAATCTCAGAGTACTCTGCACGCGTTTATGAATTTGCTAGATTTGAAGTGAAGTTTCATTTCCTCCGCAAATTAACCTGGCATGAACTCTCAAGCTCAACTCCACCGCTTAGCTCATCCATGCAGAATATTTGGAGATGTATTCTCATGAGCACTTGCTTTGAGTCGTGAAGCTAGAGAACGAGGGTTATCACTTTTCTTTTGCATTGCATCTTTGGAACCACTATTCCTGAGTGATTGAGGAAGTTGAGAGGTGTTCCGTATCTTGCTGGGGGTCATTTTTCTTCCCGGCTCAGGTGATTCAGAATGAGTCAGTGGAACCTGTGAGCCGGAAAGGGATAAACGGAGAAGAAAATTCAGTCCTGTTGAGAAACAATACAAGCTATGGATACGAATTTAAGAATGGATTCTGAAAGTGTAACCTTTTCCATCTGATTGTTTGGTGCTACTCTCTGTTTATAGAAATCAGGTAGCGGCCTGGCCTTGAAGCAAAGGCTTTGTCGCAGTCTTTTAAGTTCTGTTTCTGCTTTTTCCTGCTCAATATACAATGAACGTCATGTAAGAAACAAAAATCACTATAAATTTGAGTGATCGTTTATAATTCGACTCATTTTCAGCAGCACTTCGTTCGCCTGATTAGCGTTATTTCTTAGAAATATATCTAGATGGGGTGTTTTACCTTGAGTGTTACTTGTAGCTGAACTTTTTGTGCCTGATGGGCATTGAATTTTTCTTCCAGCTTCTGAATGCATGGAGAAGACAAAAATGAGTGAAGCCTTAACCACAACAAATATTATGGGCCAGATAAGCACAATAATTTCTTCAAAAAAACAAAATACTCAGTAGTTTTACTACTTGCCTCCTTTCTTCTAGCAGCTCTTTCTTCAGTCCTGAAGCTAAAGGGTATGGATGCACTTGGGGACTGTGATTTGTTTCTGCTGGAAGTCATAAACATTGAACAACTGACATGAAAAAACAATAATCAGATGTACTAAAATTTCTTCTAGGCATTTCATTCAACTTGGGGACTGCAGAATATTTAAAGACACTGGTAGAATTGACTGCCAAAATTAAAATTCCATCTTAGCTAACTAATGATGCTGTAGATACATGAACTGGACACAGCGGTTCTATCCTTAGACTGGAAGTCTGAAATAAGTAAAGTGAACTATAATAAGCTGTATATGATATGGAAAGCCATCGAGAAAGTCAATGATTTTTGAGTCTTTTGTTCTATTTCTTGCATTGTATGAAATAGGTTACCTGTAGCCAGCAGCATATGTAAAATTAACTATATGTGTAATGTGATTGTGTAGGTATATCAAACTTATTACTCTTTTGGGAGGAAATGCCATTTTGAGCGAACTGTTTTGCTTCCTGACGTCGAGGGGATAAGAGGTGTTTTTGCCCTGCAATTTGTACGTAGCACAAGTATATATAACTGGTTATAGATAATTAAAAACCACCAATTTTCTTGTCATTCTAACGGAGTTTCACGAGGTACCTTCTTTTTTCTGACTGAGGGGTGGCTAAAGGATTCTTTGATTCAGCAATAGATACCTGAAGTAAAAAACGAATCTCATTTTAGGATGCATGATTGGTTATTCCGAGTTGAGTGCAATTCAGAAGAAGCAGGACAAAGAGATACGCACCATCATTGGAGTTCTTGAAGGAGTCGGGAAATCTTTAGATGACTTGAAATTAGAACCAACTCTAGAATTATCAATCTTCCTGATAATTGATGAAGTGATTCTATTGAATTCTCTGGAAGGAGTGAAATTCATCGATTTATGAGTTGGTTTTGGAGTTGGTTTTTTTCTTTCCACTGAGTCTAATGAGTACTTCTTGCCGATTGGAGTAGAGGTGCTTTCTATTTTCGCACGAACTGAAGGTGCAGGTTTAGCTGGAGTGGATGGCAGCTTAGATGCTTTATCATAAACCGATGACTTAGACGAAGAGACTGCTGGTTTCTTCTTGCTCATTGATGCAGAATCATCTTTACAAGACATGAAATCCTGCCAATGAGAAAAGGAATTCAGTTAATGACCAGAATTTGAACGTAAGAACTAGAGTTGTCTACAAGATGCCATTACCTTTAATAGAGGTTTCTCCATTTGTTTTGATACACTAAGCTCCATTTCTTTAACCTCCTCCTTGCTATCGACGTTCAAGATCTGGTTTAAATTTTCGATCTTAACAAGATTCTCCACAAGAATCTCGTTTTCAGCTGATGGTTCAACTTCTTCCACATTGCTGCTTTCAAATCTTTCCATATCAACATTAGAGGTACAAGCATTGTCATCAGCAACAAAACTAGCTTCAGAATTTACTTGTTGGACATGTACCTCCTCCCGATCATGAACTTCTTGGGAGTTTGTGGTCACTGTTAGTGAATCTTGGGTTGTCTTATCAGCAATTCCACCCTCATTTTCAGGCTCCTGCACGTTGTTTGCTTCTGCATTTGCTTGCTCAAGCAACGCTGCCGCCTTTCTTGCAGCAAGATTTCTATAATGTGCCTCAAAGAAAGCCTTTTTCTGCGCGACTGATCCAGGTTTTGAGAATTTCTCAGCCTCCTCAACATATCGGTTATGAGAGAAGCTTGACCATTTCTCCCAAGATAAGGAATCTGACACGAACCTCCCAAACGAGATCGACTGTCCAAGCGCATGAATCGGGTTCCCCTGTTGCATGAAGTTCATGAATTCTGAAAACCAAGTCTTTCTAAAGTACGAAGATAATAAGAATTTAGCCCATCAGAATACAGAAACAAACAGTAATGAAGCTATACGACAAGAAAACAAGTGAATCTTTTTGAAGAAACCCATTGCAGAAAATCTGAATCTCTTTCAGTTTCTTGTGAAATGAGAGGTAGAAAATGCACTGGAAGTTGAAAGATTATACTTAAATTAGCCTAATGCAGCAAAATGAAGAGTGAATTATCATCAATACTGTAGTAACTGGTAGCCAGATCTTCACTTCCTCCTGAGTTTTCCACTTGGGGCGAATAAAAAGGAGAATTACCACTAACTTCAAACACTGAAACCTCGAGCAACTAGATTTAGTGGTGGTGGTAGCAGTAGTATCAAAAGGGGACAGAATAAAATCACTAACCCATCACTTTTTTTCAGTAAATAATTAGTAGCCAATTATTGCAAAAACAAGAACAAGCGCAGAAAGCAGTTTGATGAACTGACCTCTTTGGCGTCATTAGAAATGCCTGCAGTGTAAGAGAATGGTTGCATGACACAAGTAGTGTCCCCCATGACCAGGGTAGCGTTGATGAAACCTCAAAAACGATGAAAACTTTCGATCTCTTTGGTTTTGTATCTATATGTCCTTACTTTAGCAGTGTTGTTTATGTAGTCCAGTCGCCGCAGAAGTAAACCGTTTGAATTTGAATTTCAAATGGAAAAGGGCAAATATATCGGGTCCATGCATGCCATGAAAAAGCAGGCAGAGGCAATGTCCATGAGAGAAAAAAGCATGGTGAAACTTTCTTTTATTACTGTCCCCAGTGGGGTCGGGTCTCCTAAAACTATGCATGGAAATTAGAAAAGGGCAAGAATATTTTATTTTCCAATTTGGTGGGGCCCTTCCCTTCCCTTCCCTCAAGGGTTCTTCAACGTCCAGAAATGTTGGCTAGTTTGAATTTGAAGTACACAGCAAACAGGCTCCATGCTCTAGGTTTGGTCTCTGTGGGTGTTTAAAGAATTGAAGCAACTTCGAGCATCCTGTTGAGCACACCTCTCGGATAGGAGTATCCAAAATACTTGAAAACTACTGTTGGATTTTACAAACATCAAGTTAGGTGTTAATACTTGTTTTGTTTGGTATTGTATTTTAAAAGTATTTTAGAAATAAATTAAAAATTTAATTTTTTTATTTTAAATTAATAAAAAATAATATTTTTAAATGGGCTAATATAAGTATGATTTTTAAAATAAAAAAATTATTCTAATATTTTTCTGAATCAAAAATATTTTGAAAAACTATTTTAATCACAGCACTGACTCTAAATATTGCACAAATTATTTCAATCTTTTAAACGATTTTATTTTTAAAAAAAAAAAAAAAACTTGCCCTCACAGCTCTCATTGGATTTTCAAATTAAAATGTTCTTTCACAACATTCATTCCTTTTATTTTTAATGTTGTCACAGTTTTTCTTACATTTTCTTTTCTAACTTGCTAGCATGCATTGCTGACCTAATGGCATAAAAGAGGAGCAGCAGAGCACTGTTTCCTGGCAAGAGCTTTTCAGTTCGCTTTCCATTGGAAAAGAAACTGACAATTTTTACAGTTTGCCTCTCATTTTTATATTATTTTATCTGGGGTGGTTTTAAAAACGTTTTAAAAAAAAGTATTAAGAAAAAATATTTCCATTTCTATTTAAATTATTTTTATCTTTTTAATAATAGGTGACGTGCTGGAACGTCCCACAAAATTCGAATTATCGTGAATAAAATAAATAGATGCATGGATTGGATATTGATGGACAGTTTTGATAAAAAAATAAATAAATGTTTATTATAGAAATTAGTTTTTGTAAGAACATGAAATATAAATATTATATCTTTAAATGAGAGAAACCGTTAGATAAGCTTTCGTAACCTACCGAATGAATGTAAATTTATATCCAAAAAAACAAATTGAATGAATGTATGCCATCATGAGCAGTCGTTTTCAAATTAATCGACCTGCTCGTCATATGTTCGTGGAGTGAAGAATTGAAAGATGAAAAACATAATTGTCGCCGTCGTATTATATCAGAGCTTCTGGTTTTATAAAAAAAAAAAATGCAGCTGACTGTACTGTATATTGTTGTGTATATTTCTAAGATAGCATGTGATAAATTGTTTAATTGTTATTAATTAACTGTTTATAAAGGATTGTGATTTTTATTTATTTACTTAATTTTGTTCCATTTTATGCTTAAAATGATGAGTTTCTATGGTGATATAAAATATATTTTATGCCCGAAAACCTTGGGCTCCATTTTAGTGGTTAATGTTAGAAGCTGCACACGTTGCAGCCTGTTTTACTTAGTCTCAGTCAAATAATATTCCTATAAGTTAGGAATTAGTTGTCATTTGAATTAGTCAATTCCTGTTTATTTGCCACGATTTAAGTGGGCTGCAATCTCTCTTTTCTATTTTGCATTGTAAGGCTATAAAGCCAGAGCTTGGTCTCATTTAATAGGACACGGAAATAATTCCCATCTTTTATGCATACAAGTTCAATACCAGTTTAACAATTTGGTATCAGAGCACTTCGGTTGGGTGTGTGTGTGAGTGCAAACACTGAGTGCAAGAACTGAGTGCAAACACGAGTGACAAGTGAGTTAAGTGAGTAACGAGTGAGTTCAGTGAGTGTGAGTGCAAAATTAGAGTGAAAACAAAATTGGGTGTGAGAGTGTGATTGCAAAATTCGGGTGAAAACAATTGGGTGTGAGATTGTGAGTCTGTGAGAGGAAATACAAGAAAATGGCAGCAGAGAAGGATGCTATGCTAAGCATACCCAAATTCGATGGAGATTACGAATATTGGGCAATGCTCATGGAGAACCTGCTCCGTTCAAAAGAGTGGTGGCACCTGGTGGAGACAGGCTACACTGAACCAGCAAGAGGAGAAATTCTCTCCGGAGCTCAGAGAACAACATTGGCAGATTTAAAGCTCAATGACTTGAAGGTGAAAAATTATCTTTTCGCAGCCATTGATCGAACAACTTTGAAGACCATTACTGAGAAGAATACGGCCAAACAACTCTGGGATTCTATGAAGACACAGTTTCAAGGAGATGAGAAGGTGCGAAATGCACAATTGCAAATACT
This sequence comes from Salix exigua, assembly GCA_032356905.1. Classification (NCBI taxonomy): domain Eukaryota; kingdom Viridiplantae; phylum Streptophyta; class Magnoliopsida; order Malpighiales; family Salicaceae; genus Salix; species Salix exigua. Next base: position 24,612,641 of record CM063603.1, read on the forward strand.
TCGAAGGGATTTTGAAGTGCTGGAGATGAAATCTGGTGAGTCAATTACTGATTACTTTTCAAGAGTAGTGTTAGTATGCAACAATATGAGTAATCTAGGAGAAAGCATGGAAGATGCTAGGATTGTAGAGAAAATCTTGCGTACACTGCCTGAGAGATGGAATTTTGTTGTGTGTTCAATTGAAGTCTCGAAAGACATCAAAAGTCTTTCAGTAAATCAACTTAGAAGTGAATTGCTAGTTCATGAACCAAAGCTGCAGAAACGAAGAAGTATTGATGAGGAACAGGCTCTTAAAGTTACATACGAAGGTGGAAGAGAAAGAGGAAACAGAGGAGGTTTTCGCGGAAAAGGTAGAGGAAGAGGACGAACAACATACAATCGATCAATGATTGAATGTTTTCGTTGCCATAGGCTTGGACATTACCAGTTTGAATGTCCAGGAGGTGAAAAGGCGACCAACTATGTAACCATAGATGAAGATGAGGCTTTACTTCTCATGTCTCATGTTGAAGATGTTCAAAATACAACTCTAGAAAATTATGCAGTGGGCTCAATGGTGGAACTCAGTCATGAAGAAGAAATGAGTTTGATGGCACAAGCAGAGGCAAATGGAGTCAGCAGGGCAGAAGCTTGGTTCATAGACTCAGGCTGCTCCAATCACATGTGTGGAGACAAGAGATTATTTGCAGATTTCGAAAGCAATTTCAGACACTTGGTGAAGCTTGGAAACAATACAAAGATGAATGTGGAAGGCAAAGGCAGTGTGAGTTTGAGTATTGATGGAGTAAAACATATAATCACAGAGGTATACTATGTACCCGAACTCAAGAACAATCTCTTGAGTGTTGGTCAATGGCAAGAGAAGGGACTAGCAATCTTGATGCATGGGGGAAAATGCAAAGTCTATCATCCAACGAGAGGGTTGATCTTCGAAACCATAATGACAGCAAACAGAATGTTTGTTCTTATGGCAAAAACAATTGCAGCCTTGACAGATTGTTTCCTTACCTCAACAGAAGATCTGTCGCAACTTTGGCATTGTAGGTACGGTCACCTCAGTTTTCAGAATCTGAACATCCTGCAGAGCAAGAACATGGTTCTTGGATTGCCAAAAATTGATAATGCAAAAACTGAATGTGAAGACTGCCTCATTGGTAAGCAACACAGATTTCCCTTCCCGAAGAAAAGTGAATGGAGAGCAAAACAAAGATTGGAGCTAGTTCATGCAGACCTTTGTGGACCCATTACTCCATGCTCAAACAGTGGTATAAGGTATATACTTTGTATCATTGATGACTTTAGCCGAAAAGCATGGACCTATTACTTGACAAACAAAGCAGATGCATTCAATTTCTTTGTAGAATTCAAGAGAAATGTTGAAAAGGAAACAGGTCTGCAAATCAAATGCTTGCGCACTGACAGAGGTGGAGAGTTCAATTCAGCTGATTTCAATGAATTTTGCAAGGAGAATGGAATCAAGAGACAGTTGACAGCCGGATACTCACCACAACAGAATGGAGTCGCAGAAAGGAAAAATAGAACGATGCTCAATATGGTGAGATCAATCCTGTCAGAAAAGAAGATGCCGAAAGTTTTTTGGACAGAAGCCATCAAATGGACAACTTTTGTGTTGAACAGATGTCCTACAAATGCAGTAAAAGAAATGACACCGCAAGAAGCCTGGAGTGGAAAGAAGCCTTCTGTAGAGTTTTTTCGAGTTTTCGGCTGCATTGCTCATGTTCATGTTCCGGAAGTCAGAAGAACCAAACTGGAAGATAGAAGTATCACTTGCATTCTACTTGGTGTAAGTGAAGAATCAAAGGCTTATAGACTCTATAATCCTATCACAAAAAGGATAGTGATTAGTAGAGATGTAGTGTTTGAAGAATCTAAAAGGTGGAATTGGGATGCAACCTATAATAAGGATGTATCAGCAGATTTGTACTGGGAAGAAGATTGTGTTGACAGAGAGGGACATGAAGATGAAGACAATCTGCAGAACCAGCAGAACCGAGAATCAAGGGAGTTAATTCTAAATGGAAATGAAGGGGAATCAAGCAATGCACAAGCACAAGGAGAGGAGATAGAAGCTGCAGAAGTCAGAGATAATCTTTCAAGCAATATACAACCAGATATTGCAGAAGACAGATCAAGCAATACACAAGTTGAAAATTCAGAATTTGGAGAAATCAGAGGAAGAAGACTGCATCGACCACCAGTATGGATGAGTGATTACACAACTGGAGAAGAATTTTCTGATTTAGAGATGGAAGCTTATATGGTAACTTCCATGGCCGCAAATGATCCAACTTGTTTCGAGGAAGCAGTAGAGAGTGTGAAGTGGAGAAGAGCAATGGATGCAGAAATTGCAGCCATTGAAAAAAACAGCACATGGAAGTTAGTAAGCTTGCCAACTGGAGCAAAAAGAGTTGGAGTTAAATGGGTGTATAAAACAAAGTACAATGAGGCTGGGGAGATTGATAAACATAAAGCTCGATTGGTAGCGAAAGGTTATTCGCAGAGGCAAGGAGTGGATTTTACAGAAGTTTACGCTCCAGTAGCTCGAATGGATACAATTAGAGTAATACTTGCTCTTGCTGCGCATAGAGGCTGGATTGTATATCAACTTGACGTCAAAGCAGCATTTTTGCATGGTGAGTTGATTGAGGACGTCTACGTTGAGCAACCACTGGGTTATGAGAAGAAAGGAGAAGAGGATAAAGTCTACAAGTTACAAAAAGCATTATACGGATTGAAACAAGCACCTCGTGCTTGGTTTAGTCGAGTCGACACCTATTTTCAGAAGGAAGGTTTTCAGAAATGCAGCAGTGAACAGACACTTTTTACAAAGATTTGTAATGGAGGTAATATTCTGATAGTAAGCATTTATGTTGATGATATTATCTATACTAGCAATAATGATGTGTTGCTAGGAGAATTCAAAGCTTCTATGATGAAAGAATTTGAGATGACAGATTTGGGGAAGATGAGGTTTTTTCTCGGGTTAGAAATCTTACAAAGAGATGATGGCATCTTTGTGTATCAAAAACAGTATGTATTAGAGATACTAAGGAGATTTCGGATGGAAGACAGCAATGATGTGAAAAATCCAATTGTCCCCGGTTGTAAACTGGACAAGGATTTAGAAGGAGTTTTGGTAGATGAAACTTATTACAAACAAATTGTGGGAAGCTTGATGTATTTAACTGCTTCAAGACCAGATTTAATGTTTGTTGTAAGCTTACTTAGCAGATACATGTCTCGGCCAACAGACATGCATCTTCAGGTAGCCAAGAGAGTGATGAGATACATCAAAGGCACAACAGAGTTTGGGATTTACTATAAGAAGCAAGATAATGAGGAACTTGTAGCTTTTACTGATAGCGATTATGCTGGAGATGTGGATGATCGTAAGAGTACTTCAGGCTACTTATTTGTACTTAGTGGAGGAGCAGTATCTTGGGCATCAAAGAAGCAACCTATAGTAACACTTTCAACTACGGAAGCTGAATATGTGGCTGCAACAGCTTGTGCATGTCAGGCTATTTGGCTAAAAGGAGTTCTAGAAGAAATGGGCAGCAAACAAGATCAAAGTATTACAGTGTGGTGTGACAATAGTTCGACGATAAAGCTTTCCAAAAATCCAGTTCTTCATGGACGCAGCAAGCACATTCATGTGAGGTTTCATTTTCTTCGAAACTTAACTCACGATGGAGTTATTAAATTGGTTCACTGTGATACCAGTCAACAAGTGGCAGACATTTTAACAAAGCCTTTGAAGCTTGAAGCTTTTATGGAGCTTAGAGCACGAATGGGAGTCGTTGATTTTAAAAGTTTAAGCTGATATATTAGCTTAAGGGAGGGAATGTTAGAAGCTGCACACGTTGCAGCCTGTTTTACTTAGTCTCAGTCAAATAATATTCCTATAAGTTAGGAATTAGTTGTCATTTGAATTAGTCAATTCCTGTTTATTTGCCACGATTTAAGTGGGCTGCAATCTCTCTTTTCTATTTTGCATTGTAAGGCTATAAAGCCAGAGCTTGGTCTCATTTAATAGGACACGGAAATAATTCCCATCTTTTATGCATACAAGTTCAATACCAGTTTAATAGATTGTTTGAGAATATTTTTTGTTCAGAAATACATCAAAATAATTTTTTTTATTTTTTTATATCATTTTTTATATCAGCACATGAAAATAATCTGAAAACACAAAATAAAAATAAGTTAAAGTGAAAAATAAAAATAAAAATAATTCAAATTTTTCAAAAATACTTTAACACCCCTTTAATTTTAATTTTAGCTAACACGGCTAATTTCTTCCCTGATAAAAGCAATGATCAGGTGGCTGATAAATAAGAATATTATCCTCTCAGCACCTGCAGATTATAGTAAAAAATGACAGTCAATAATGTTAAACCATGCCTAGACTGCTCAAGATAATCGGGGCTCGACTGTCACTGTTCATATAATGAAAGATTCGCAAAGAAAATACCCAAAAAAGGAGATATCTATTGAGCACCAGCTAACTTTTGGAGCAGCTTTGGTAAGTAACCTGCAGGGTGAGACAAGCTTGCACCAGCAAAACACAGAGCAGCAGCAAAAACTAGTTTATAGCCCTCAATTGTTTCTTCTATTTAACTTTTGAAAAAAATATAGTTACAAGGTCGAAGTTATAGCTTGCAACATCGAAGGAATGATGGCCAAAACTTTTCTGTAATTGGATCATTTTTTCTGTTGACATAATAATCTAAACTGTTCTGTAATCTCAGTTTTTCTGTTGATATAGTAAGTTCACGAGATTTACCTTGAGAAATTCTCTAGCTTGCCAACCTCAATAAATCATCACCTGCCTGCCGCATAAGTTAAGCTTACAAAGATGCTTCAATACTGCGAAGAACCAGATCACAGCCATTCACATCCATGAATCCCGAGTACGATTATCTTCTTCTGCTTCTATAACCTTTACTCTTACTTCCCTTGCTTTTACGGCCTGAAAACACCTTGAGCGTGACAGCCAAGAAACCCAAACCTGAAATCGCCCATAGAGCAACAACCCAGAACCTCAAAGAACCAAATAGCCTGTCTTTCAGAACAGGCGGGGATGTTTCCTCAGAGTTTTTTGTGGGCACAGGGTTGCTTCTTACAGCATTTCGTCCATCAAACCTGCCAAATTTCCTTGAACTTGAATCTTCTTTTCCTGTATCACGTTTCGAGGTCGAAAAGGAGTGGGGATCAGGGCAATTTCTCTTCTTATGATGCAGTTCTAGTGCGTCATTCAGTGTTTTTCCACATTCTATGCTGAGTAGGTCTCTCCGTAAGATGTCCTCATTAGACCGATCGAGTGTTAAAGGATCAGGTGGATCTGGAAACTTAGCCCAGCATTTGTTGACCACATCAGTATCTCTCCAATTTGCCTTGTCAAAACTCCAATTCCCAACTTTAAATTCTAAGCCATAGTGGAATACTCTATACTTAACACCAGGCTCAGGTACATAACCTGGATATATTAAAATCTCGCTGTTTATGATGTGCCGCAGTTTCAGCTGCAAGTACAGAGAATAAATGAGTAGAAGGCAACAGAATTCATCAGTCCAAGAAGAACTGGAACAAAACAGAAGTACAGGAAAACATAATTCATTTGAAGTTTGCATGCTTTGAAACCAATGAAAAATAATTAATAGACACTGAGTGTATCTTTTTTTTTCTTTTAGATAACTTCGAGGCATGCATCCTTGCCAGGATATTAAAGTCACTTCTCAGAAACAAATAAACAAGTTTCTTCATAGGGTCTTTTCTGCATAGCATATGAGGCCATCAAATAGGAAACAAAAGGGATTCAAATGATTTGAAATACCTCTGCTGCCCCAAATGAGTAACCATACATCTCACTAATCCAGCCTGATGCATAAATATCCCCAGTGATATTTGTAGCGTAATGAGCTTTGTCAGCCCGCACCTCCTCAGATTTATGCAACCATAGCATGGCAAATTTTCTGAGATCATCTATATGCATGATGATCACACCCCCAACCTTGTCACAAGCATCTGGATGGCGTGTATGGAGTTTAGCAAGCTCATTGTCGCAACCAATTAGGTAGCTAACATACAGAAATTATAAAGTTTGTTAGCCATAAATATCAAGCCCATAACAAAGAGAAGGGGGGTAGATGCAGCGACAGTCAAGATTATACATGACTTCTTTGTGACACTTAAACTGCCAGGGACCTTGACTTACTCATAGGGAGTTGAAACTGGATGGCCACGTGAAGCTTTGAACTCCCATGGTGTAATTGGACCTCTCAAAATCATGTCAGCATCAAGAATAACTATAAACTCAGCATCAATATCTGCATGATTTAGCCAATGAAGGACTGCAGCTGGTTTATTGATTGCTGGATACCTGACATGGACAAAGGCAATGTTTATAATCGGCTGTGTACTTCACAATATGTTCTTTCCAATATAACAAAGATGCTCATGTGAAAGTGGGGTATAATGGTACAATCTCAGGGAGGTGAGCACAAGGACACTAATTTAATACTTGAGAGAAGCAATTACATGCATGACTGCTGAAGTGTAGGGCAAGTCTAGATTGTAAAAGCTTCAGCAGGTCTAGCTACTTGAGGAGGTGAATGGACATTTATCAGTTTCATTAATGCAAACTTTCAATTGTCAACTTCAGAGGCAACTGGTCCATCTTTACAGGTAAAGCAATCTCATAGGAGAGGGTAAGATCTTCAGATTTCTTACAAAGCAGCATTTGACATTAGCAGAAAGTATATAAATGGCATGAACATGATGGGTAAGTTATTATATGACATGACACTGAAATGTACAAGTGCTGGAAACAGCCTAAAGTAACACAGAATGCTAACAATCAGAGGCACAAAATAACAAGTGTCAGGATAAGAGTAATACCAATCTCCTGTTAGGGGATGTCGGCTCATGGAAGGAACATAATGGGTGGGAGCGAGATCATGGCCTGCATATTGTTTCAAGTCTTCATCCGTGCAGCTGAGAAGCCGTGTTATATTTCCAGGCTGGCCACTCAGGTGGAAACTGTGGACAAGGCCTACAGTCTGCCAATCAAAGTAAGGAGTGCATTCTGTGGAAAATAAGGTGTGAATTTTTGGATGTGATTTCTCAGGTTCATCAACAGCCTGATCCTGGTTTCCACCTTGGTTTGCAACCTCCTTGATTTCTATACTACCCGGAGAAAGAAATTTTGGCCGAGTTAGATCTGCAAAAGTTTTGCTCTTTAAAAAGCTCAAGTATCTTGACCATTTAGGCTTAGAACATCCATTTGCAGCATGCTGTAACAAAAGTCCCTCATTCAAAGTGTTTATACACTCTAAATTTAAAAACAGGGCTCGCTTTTTGTTAAAATCAGATTCAATCAACCGCACCTGCAAAAGAAGAGAATGACATTATTTCATCCACAATGAATCTATCATATAGCACAGTGTTTCAACATATTATGAAGGAAACCTTGATGCTTCAGCTGATGATTATGTAAGGTGCTGTTTAGTAAAACAAACATTCAGCTGGTGATGATGTAATGTGCTATAATAAAAAACAGTCAGACTTTTAGTTTAGGGAAACATCTTGTTAGCGCTTATCCAAAAGACAACCATAACAAGCTACTGATTATAGTTCCCTTAACTGAAGAGCCCTGCAAAGTATGTGATTTGGAAAGAACTGGGCTAAAACACATAGTTTTGTTAAAACACATAATAAAATTATTTAGTTCTTCGTTCACAAACCTCTCTAGGATAAGGAGGCTCGGGAAAGAGCCGACCACAATCATAGACGATATCATCTTCGTGGTGATCCAATTTAGAAAAAGACCAATTCCCCACGCTAAATGGCAAGCCATAGTGTATAAGAATAGGTTCAATGCCCTTTCGTGGAATATAGCCTGGATAGATCATCAGGTCCTCACTGATCTTGTGCCGAAGTCCAACCTAAGAATATAAATATAACAAAACAGAACATATGATTGAATGTTTCAAGCACAACAGCATCAGCGGAAAACATTTATTGTCTCTCGTTACAAAGCCATGCCAACAAAGCAACTTACTTCAGCTGCACCAAATGAGTAGCCATACATCTCACTTATCCATCCTGCCCCATAAATGTCGCCAGTAATATTGGTTCCCCAGTGAGTTTTATCTTCACGCACTTCTTCTGTCTTTGAAAGCCACATGGGTGCTAGTGCTCGAAGATCATCTATGTGCATGGCTAAAAGCCCACCAACCTTGTCACAGAGTTCAGGGTGTTTTGTGTGCAATTTAGCTAGAATATTGTCACATCCAACCAAGTATCTGAAAAGATATGCATCATATAGCAACAATCACTAATATCAAGATAGACAAGGATATAAGACATAATCCGTAACATTCAGAACACGGGGTTCAACTTCAGATCATCATCTAAAATTCAAAAAAACACTCAAATCCAAAAAGATTGCCTTTTACAAGCCATAGTAAGTGCAAACAGAGTGGTAAGAAATTTTCTACAAAGAGCATTATCTATGAGCAATAGAAACTTCATTATAGCATGATATGAAGGGAGAGGATATGCATTTCCAGCAAAATAGATTTAATTGACAAATACAAGCTAGTACCCATAATATGCAGCGACAGGCCTGCCTTTCTCTGCACCAAGTTCCCAAGGGATAATTGGACCTCTAATGATCATGTCCGCATCTAGAATGACAACCCAATCAACGTTATCTGCATCTTTACTATGTTTAAGCCAGTGGACTATTCCAGCGGGTTTGTTTATTGCAGGGTACCTGCAGAAACATAAAAAAAAACATATACTTTATGTTTCCTTTTATTCAGTATGAGGAGACTCCAGACGAGCTTCAGATTTTTCCTGAATAAGAAAAAACTAAAAGAAAGCACAATGCTGGAGAAAAAGGAGAAATTTAGTTAAGATCTAATAAAATATATATGTTGCATGTATAATCTTAAAGTTGTATTCTTTATGTATGATAATATCAAAATGCTACTGAGAAAGATAAAATTTGTAGCAGAGAATTAAGGAGAAGCCTAACTACACATGGAAATGAAAATCAACAGAAAGAAACTTGGAAAAGGGAACAGCGATATGGTGCCACCCATTTTCAAGTGAACATTCATCTTAAGCCCACCCATTATATGGTTAGCATAATGCTTGATTCAGAAAACTACAACCCACGTAGTTTCTTGGCAATGGAATAGTGTGTGACGAAAAATACATGCTTTTTTCTTTTATTAGGTAAAACCAAACTTAATATGAAACATAGTTTTAAAACAATCCAAAAAAAAAAAAGTTAACAATCGCAATCCTCATCACTACTCCAGTTGTGCAGTTTTATTCCAGGATCTATAACAGCCCGTTATGTTGTCTAATGCAGAAATTTGGCAAATCATTTCAAGACAAGATCCTTTCTAGCCCCCTCCACTTTTTCCCTTGAGCATACTGATTTTCTATGTGTACCTTTTCTTTTCTTTTTTATAGTTTTCTGTACAATTTTGATTATCTCAAGCAAGGCAAGTAAGACTAGATGAGTGTAATGTTCCATTGTTCAAATCAACATTTGATAACAATAAGACAATAACATGCTGATCCAACTCCTAATGCCAACTACTAACAATAAACAAGCTCTAAATTTCATTTTCATTCAAGAAAAAGCAGGCATTGAAATGTTAAAGTAAGGAAACAAACAAAATGATCACAGTTTAAGCAACCACAAGAAAAAACTGAGAGAAATCCACAAAATCCAAATATTCTTTGAATCAACACAAGAAATGAAGAAAAGAAAAAACTCACCAATCACCAGTTTTGGGGTGTTTACTCATTGAAGGAACTTCAAGAGTTGGTGCCAAATGCATCCCTCTATATTTCCTTTTCTCCTCATCCGTACAACTCAATAATCTGGTTATAGGTCCGGGTTGCTCGGCCTTCTTGAAACTATGCATGAGCCCCACAGTTTGCCAATCAAAGTAATTCTGGCACTCCACAGAGAACAAAGTATGGATCCTATACGGTGCCTCTTGCTCCAAACCCGACCCGCCATCAATCCAAAACAAAAAACCCACCAGCATCAAAACCGTGAGAGTAGCCATGGGAGCTCAAATTCAACCCTTGATTTCAAATGCGTTTTTCTAACAGATCTAAATTTCATTGATCATGTACCGAATTTGACAAGTCAGACATCGAAAAGAAAATTAAAAAAAAATGTCTTCTCTTTCTCCCTCTCGTCTCAACGCAGGAGGAGTAGGTGGTGATGACCAGTGAATGGTGGCTAGCAGGAATAATTAATTGGCAATGACAACAAAATGTATTAAATTATATATTAACAGTTATTAGTCAAAGACCAGGCTTGATTAATTAATTATTGAAATCTTCTGTGCCACCGCTGCTGCCGGGGATGCTTGAAACGACCTCATTTTTATAGCAAGACCCTTCTAGTTAGGGATCTCAAGAAAAGAAGCTGTTTGTTCCGCTTTTCATCAGCTGTATTGTATAAATTTAATTTTTATTTATTTTAAATAAATATGTTTTTGAAGTTTTTAGATCATTATGATATAATAATATTAAAAATGATTTTTAAAAAATAAAAAAAATATTATTTTGATGTATTGCAGCACGAAAGCATTTTGAAAAACTATCACAACAACTCTGTCAACAGGACTTCTATTATATTTATGTTATCTTCATTATTATTAAGATAATAAATTTAAATACTCAATTCACAATATCGTTTCAAATAATCATACCAGCATTGTACCACTACCATTTATTTAATATAACATAAAATAGTGTTATTCACTAGTTTTTTTCATATATATAAAATAAATATACAAGCTTTTCATATATATTTTCTAACAATAAAATCATAACTCTAAATTAAAAAGTTAGTGAGTGAATTTAATTAAATAAATTAAAAAGTATTTGTGCCAATCTATATATATAGCATCAAGTGTAAGAAAGCTTTTAAGCCTAACTATAATTAACAAAAATCATTTTTTGCAGTCTCAAAGAATTAATATTAAGAAAATTAAATTTTAGGATTCATATTTAATGATAATATGAAAATTCACTCTCTTACATAAATAAACATTACAATTTTTATAAAATTACTTTTTTATATATTTTGTGTGCATTCTTGTAATATATATTATTTTCCATCTAGCTATTTTTTTTAAAAAATCCACATGTAGAAGTAGTTTTGTAACATCAACACATGATTCAAATTACTAATAATGAAATTTAAATTATCCACTTGTGAGTTTTGAAATTCTTGTGCCTTAAAAACTAGAAAATCTACTATCGCTTTTCTCTCTCTAAAAACTCCCCAAAACATAATTTATTTGAGCATTCAAAGTAACGACAACTATTTAATCTTGAATATATATATATATATATATATATATAATACCATCACATCAAAAAATATAAAAAACTTTACTCTAAAATAATAATATATTTTAAAAAAAAAATTATTTTTAAAAATAAAAACAAATAAGTTTAGGGTGTGTTTGGTATTGCTTTTGCTTTTGTTTTTGCGGTTGAATTTTTAAGAAAATAATTTTATGAAAAACACTTTTAACTACAGTTTATAATTGAAATTAAAGTGTTTAGTTAAAACTATTGTTACATTTGAGGTTGATAAAAAATATTTCTGTGTGTTTGTTTATCATGTTTTTCATATTAATGTCAACTTGTCAAATTACTTAAAAGAACACACATATACAAATATATATTGTTTTTAAAATTTTGTAGATTAGTAATCATAACAATAAAATATAATTAATAATTTATGAACAAATAATTTTTTCTCTCTCATCAAACTACTTGTAATTTCATCATGAAATAAATTCATTAGTGAAGGTCTCTGCGATCTCTGACTATTTGATCGTGAAGAGCATATGATAAAATATCATCTGAAATAAAATTAGGATTGCGAAGTAAAAGTTATATTGTAATCTACTTCTAATATATTTATTTATATTTTAATTAAATTTTTAGATTATTTTAATATTAAAAATATATTTTTTATACCCCTTTCTATTCCGTGCCCCTCTCTCCAATAAACATCACCTGCGTTTATCTCATTTTATTTAATGGGATACATGTTATATTTCTGCTTTTTAAATTAAACCAAATACTAATGGGTCTGTTTGGGAGAACTGTTGTGGTAGTTTTTTAAAATATTTTTTGTATCAAAATACATCCAAATGATATTTTTTTTATTTTTTAAAAATTATTTTTAATATAAACATATTAAAATAATCTAAAAACAACAAAACATATTCATTTAAAATAAAAAAAAAAAGCTGGGCAAGTCTTGAAGTTGCATGCTAACTTAAAAGACAGCTGGTTGCTTCTAGATAAATAGAGGAAATTAATGTTGATCATCGGTGGTTTTGAAATTTTCATTAACGAGATCTGATTGTACCACCTGTTCCCTTTAATTTGGAATGACTTAGAGTCATCAGATGTAACCAGTTCTTACCTGTCCAGACTAAGTTGAGGAATTTTAGAATGTTTTATTTTTATTTTTATTATTTTTCACATAATTAAAATATGTATTGCTGTCTTAAAATCATCTTATATTATAGTCGATTACCTTTTAAAATAACAACGAAGTTCTCTTAAGTAATTTAATAAAATTAAATATTTTTAAAAGACTTTACATATATTACAGGAAAAAAGTTAAATGAAAAGGCTTTTTTTTTTGAAAAAAAATATATTTTGTTTTATATTATTTTGATATATTTATATTAAATTTATAGTTAAGCGTGAGAATATCATGTTTCTAGCATTCTTGGCTTCCTTGACCTTTCCTCCTTCGGGCTCAGGCGCCAACCTTTCGTTTGTAATGAATTTAAGAAGTTCAAACCTTCATAGCACTGTCAGTCTATCAATCAATCAACATTGAGAAGAAATGGGATTGACAAGAAAACATTTTACTGTTGTTTTTCTCTGTCTCTGCTTCACAGTTTTTCTGCTACTGATCCCTGTTTCCTCTTCTTCTTCACCTCAGGTACATAACAATATCATTTCACTCCTTCAATTTCCATCAAGAAGGACCCTTCTTTTATTTTCTTCAAATGAATCACTTATTGATTCCTATGTTTTCATTTCTTCAGGGTCAAATGGAAACTGCAGCTTCAAGGTAATAAATATATCACTATTTCACTTAGATTGTTAGATGTCCAAAAACCAGCGGCTTTTTTGCTTCACATTCACTTCATTCGCTGAATTCTTGAATTGGGTTTCCTTAATTTTGCAAGATTTGAGATTTTTAGATCAAAATATAGTGCCTTGAATTTTCCACCTCTATAATTGGCTTCCTTCTTGTTTCAGTATTTGCTGTAGAATTGCTGCTCTTTTTTTCTTTATTAAGCAATTCCAGCTATAGCTAACATTTGTGAAGTTGACAATCAGAAGTCTGGAGCATGATAATGGAGTGCATTGTTCAAGAGAAAGGAGTAGGGCAGCATGGAAAATAATCGACGAGGTGTTGGAGAATTACCATTTTAATTTGAAATGCTTTATTTAGTGCTTTGATAGGAGAGTGACTTTAATGCACTAGTATTTGATGTTTGATGCAGTATTTGATGCCCTTTGTGGAGAAAGAACGATATAAGATCTCGAGTAGGTGTAGGCTTCATCCAGAGAATGACTTGTACAGAGATCAAGAACAACATAAGATGCATGTAGATATAAATGAATGGCGATGTGGATATTGTAAGAAGACCTTTTATGAAGAGAAGTACCTTGATAAACATTTTGATAATAGACACTACGATCTGTTGAATGTGGTAAGTGTTAATGGCTAATTTTATCTTTATTGATTTGGATCTCATAACAAGCCTGTAATTTATTGAAAACAGAATTTTGGTGGTCTATCCAAAGTAAGTTTGGTTTCCTATTAGATGTTATGTTGAATGGACCTGCATATTTATGATGTCCTATATGTGCTCTTTAGTTGAGAAAAATAAGTTTTTTAGTAACACCGTGCTCATCATTGTTAACTCATCATGGAATGTTTCTGGTGAGGATTGAGAACGTGTCTTGGGAAAAATGCCAGCTGACTGGGTATGTGTTTTTGCATTTTTTGTTGGGAAATTCTAGGGATCACATGTCCAAAAGGTCATAATACATTGTCACACTCTAAGTTGAGAAGTATCATATATTTGCCTAGCCAATTTTGTACTGTTTCTATAAGTTTTATGGCTTTAGTTTTACATCGCTTATCTTCTTATTGCATGGAGAAATATGCATCTATTGATATTGCCAGCCGCAGTTTCACAATTTTTTTAAGGAATTGAAACACTGAACACTTGTGCTGAACCCAGAGTCATAGCAGGTGCTTGGCAGATGTATGTGGCGCGTTGCATTGTGATCTTGTGCTGGATTCTGCACCACACAAGACCAGGTGCAATCCTGCTGCCATAGGAAGGAATAAACATCTGTGTGAGGTGGCCTCTCAACTATACTTGTGTTTTATCTATTTAATCGGTCTTTATCTCACCAATATGATAATTGTGTCCAGAGTCTCGCTGATAGTTGTTTCCCAGTCAGTGAGGGTCCTTCAGCTCTCCATCTCAATGGTAATTTTTCTCTTTCTGTGTAATTGTGAAGTTGATAAGTGTTTAGCAGCTTGGTGATCTTATGATTTTTCTAATTGACATTTTTTCCAATTTGCAGAGTTCTTCTTGCGTCAATTTTGTGATGCCCACACATGCTCTGGAGGTCGGAAGCCATTTTCTAAAGGGGGGAAGGTACATTTTATGTCATTTCTTTGCTTGCCTTTAGCTGTCGTCCTTTGCTGTATCTATCTGAGGTAGCATGAAAGCTTATTCTTGTTGATTCAAGCGATGCAAAGCAATTGAGAGGTGGGATTGAAATCCTATAACTGAAACTTGAGCCTAGAAAAAAGCAGACAAGTTGAGGAAATGGAAATCAAATTTTTCTGTATTACCAGGCCCTTTTCAGCTCGCATTTTCTCTTTTTTCTTTTTTCACCGTTTCTTCTTAGGTTAAAAGTCTAGTAAGAGAAACCTCTGTTCAAATGATTCAAGCCTCTGTTCAAATGATTCAAGTCTCTTTCGGTCGATGCAACTGGAGCCAGTTTATTGGTTTACCTTGAAATACAAAGATTTTATTGTGACACCCATCCTGTATTCAGGTTTCATTTATTGTCATGTGTGCTTGCAGCCATCACATTAAGATTGTTGCGTTATTCAGCATGTTATGAACTTAAAGTTCACTTTTTTATTAAGGTTTGCTGATTACGACGTGCATTATATCTCTGTCGTTTCGCATGTGCAGAGGGAGACAAGCACACTGCATGTTGTAATATCTGTTCTGGTTTTGATGCTTCTGGCACTTTTCTACCTCTTCATGTATATGTACCGGAGGTATTTTCAATCTATATTCTAATCTTCGCTCATTTATTTCTTGTACCATGTATATTCTTATACTGTGCTTATTTATGCTGTAGGGGAATAAAAAGGGGCTCCCAAGGGCTGAAGCACATCTCAAAAAGTGGACAGAAGAAAAGGTCTTGAGAACTGGTGCAATTTTTTTTTTATGTAATCTTGGTTACAGTGCTTTAGTTTATACAAAGTTGTTCTGCACGCCAGGTTGAAAGTGATGTTCATGCACTCCCTCAATTTTAGTGCAGAGAAGACATAGATAGTGCAACAATGATTCGGTACATTTGCCATCATTTTACTTCAATAAAACTCTTCTATAAATTGATGTTCTTACGGGATATTTTACAGCACATCAATGTCTTCTAGTTCCTGATACGCATAAGTCTATGACTTTGTTGGTGATTCTTGCTTTAGGAACTGTAAAATAAATCTATATATATGACTTTGTCAGTGGTTTCTGCTGTAGAAATGATAATAAGCTCGGCTGCATCTTTCAGCTCTGCTGCCTTCTCAATTCCCATATTTGATCAGGTGATTCAACAGCTGTCTCAACCATAGCTCATGGGATGCCACTCTTTATCACCAATTATTATTCTAATATTTTTCTGAAAAAAAAACTTAATAAGATATATTATAAAAGATTTTTGAGTTTTTTTTTTGACATGTTGGAAGATATTGAAGAATAGCATTCGAGATGTTATCTAAATTAGCAAATTATATACTCAAGGAAGACATAATTTCACCATTCATAAGTGTAGCCCGTTGTTCATTGTCAATGTTATCATGCCACTGTTCAGTACACCAGTCAATTAGCTGTCAAAATAAGAGTATGCTTGGTAATTCGGTTAAAACTCTTTTAAAGTGTTTTTAAAATTGTTTTTTATTTCAAAATTATTAAATTGATGTTTTATTGATAATTTTAATGTGTTGAATAAAAGAACACTATTTTTATTATATTAATTAAAAAGCATGTGCACTGTATTACCAAATATATTTTAGTAAATGACTAGTATCCGAGAAAGCTTGAAGTCATTTTTTCAGCCAAAATTGTTCGTCAAGATTTATCCAAATATATCATTAATTCAATTTTTTTATCCAATGAAACCTCACCTCTTTATTTTATAGGTGGTTATCCTAAGAACAAAGAGTGCATGTTCTGACTCGAACTTGAGATCTGCTATGTAAATCTCAAGTCCTCTGTCATCAATGAAACTTTACTCATGTATTTTGTAGGTCTAAATGAACAAGTAAAATTTGTTAGAGTATAGAAGAATATTCTAGAATAGTATAATGTGTATAAATAGAGAAGTGCACACACAACAAAGGTATGCAAAACAGAATTCAATACAATACAATTTACAATTTTAAATTTCAGTTTCCCTCTCTTCTCCCTCTTCCCTCTCTAAACTAATTCTTCTTTTAATTCTGCAAACTCTCTCAATCCTAACATGGTATCAGAGCAAATATACTAGTGCATTGATCCAAGCTTCTGCAATGTGATCCTTCAATGGATCGATAAAAAAAAACTACTGTTGAAGAAAACACGTCGTTCAAGTTCTTCTTTATGATCTTTCAGCTTTTCCAATTCGTGTTGTTGTTATGGTAACATCTAGCATCTTCCATGCCAAATCAAGTCTCTGCGCAACAAATTACTTCTAATTTTGCACAACAACAGTGAAGCTCAAACAGAGGAGCAAAAAAAAAAATTGAAGCTCAAACAGAGCAGAAGCAGAGTGAGAATTATCGTGATCATGAAGAGGCAACGAAGTAAGCATCCTGACTCACCGTTTCAATTTTTCAGATCTCCTGAAGTGATTCTCTCTTGTTATTTCTTTGAGACCTTGATAGAGAGGCCTCTTTGGTTCCTTTATCTGCTGCTTCAGTTTCAATTGGTTCCTCCTTGTCATTTTCATTGTTATCCAAGCCAAAAAAAAAAAATTGAAGCTACAACAGAGCAGCGAAGCATGCCTCTGTCTCCAGCCACCACCACCGCAGATGTCATCTCCACCGAGAGCCACCTCTGACAAGCTCGACTGATTCTAGAGTACCAGGACCTCTACGATCACTTCAATCTCTCTCTCGTGCACCTCCAAACCCTAACTACTGAACTCAAGTTGCTTCGTCGAGAAAATGCAGATCTCAAAGTCACAAATAGTGAGCTTGCCAAGCTTGTTAGTCTTGCTTTTCAAGCCTCTATGATGCAGCATCAACAATGTACTTTGGGAAACATCGTGCTGTTGCATTTGAGAGGAGGAATCATGCTAATAATGCGGGGACAAAGAGAGTGACGTTGTCGAAGAGTATTTCCATCAGGTTGCAGGGATAAAGACGTACCTAAGCAGGGTGAATCAAGCGATTTCTGGTAATGTGAGAACCAATGGAGGCGGTCGTCGTAGTGCCAGCAGTGGTCATCAACTCGGTCTTGTGTGGTGAGTCCACTCGATCAACTCGCTTCTGAATCATGTATGCAGATGAAGCAGCGAATTCCAGAAGAGGAAATTGTTGCTAGATTGATTGCGGCGCGGCTGAGTGAGGATAAGTAGAAAACCTAGGTTTTGTGTGTGTGGTGTCGTTTGTGTTGTGTGATGCTGTTTTCTGTGTGCTTTGTGTTTTGTGTGCCTTTTGAATGTCTCTCATCCTACCGTTTTGATAAAGATTAAAAAAAATAACAAAAAAAAGAGATTAAGAAAAAAAAACTTAATCCAATGAAGAAAAAGAAGAAGAACATGAATTCTTACACAGATTAAGAAATTCATCAACAAATGAAAAACTTCAGAAAAACTAAAGAAGACAAATGAAATTCAAACCTATTCTATCACCTCTCTTACCTCCCTTTTTTTTCCTCTCATCCCTCTCTTCTCAAAGTCTTACAGAGACAAATGATATATTCAGGTCAAGAAATAGACCAATGAAATTCCTTCTCTTCTCTCGTTTACATACTGTTTATCAAAAGAATTAATACTCTTGTATTTCATTTTCATTGTTGCAATCTCATGCTTGGTTTATCAAAGCATGAGATAAGCATGAGATTGAGGGGGGATGTTAGAGTATAGAAGAATATTCTAGAATAGTGTAATGTGTATAAATAGAGAAGTGCACACACAACAAAGATATGCAAAACAGAATTCAATACAATACAATTTTAAATTTCAGTTTCCCTCTCTTTTCTCTCTTCTCCCTCTTCCCTCTCTAAACTAATTCTTCTTTCAATTCTGCAAACTCTCTCAATCCTAACAAAATCATGGTTATCCTAGAAACAAGGAATGCACGTCCTAACTCGAATTCGAGACCTATTATTTAAATCACAAGTTCTCTGTTACCTCGCGGAAATTGAAAGCCATTAATTCAATACTGTTATATGCGCTTCTTCATTATGTGCGTGTGCTACCTAGTTTGTGAGAAGTTTTGTTTTTTAACTTGATATGGATTATCCTTGGAAGAGGTGTTCATGTCCGACATATCTGTTGGGTATTTGACTCCTTAAATAGAAAAATAAAAGGCATATTTTTAACCCACATTAATAAGTGGATGTACCAAGATTTTGATGTTAGGAGAAAATTGCTTTATTTTTGCATTTTGAAAAACATTATTTTTTTCCTTTTTAATTTTTTTTGTGTTTTTAGTTTATTTTGATATAGGCTGTTTTTAAAAATAACAAATAAAACACTATTTTGATATATATATATTTTTTAAAAAAACAACCAATGCTATATTTTCAAACATCCTCGGAAAAACGTCAAACAAGGACAACAGGCTCAAACAAGGATGAGAATATAACCTTGATGAGTATTGACATTAATAGTTTTTTTTTTGGATAATTAACCTACTAAATGAATAAAATATAAATATAATAAAACATATTTAATTTTAACCATAGGTAATAAGGTATAAATATCGTAGGAACTCATGAAATTCTTTAAGCATCTCAAGACAGAAACTTCCTTAAGGTAGTGCTCCATTTGCTATGGATTTTCCCGTTCTCTTCCCGACAGAGATATCCTCTGTTTTGTTCACGAAGGATTCATTATATATACAAAAATTTAGAGCATGACGCTTAAGAAAATCTTGCTGGAAAAAAAAAAAAAGAATGTCCAAGGTTAATGGAATTAATGTTTCTTTGCAAAATTCTAAACAGATTTATTGATGTCTTACCTCTGTGAATTCCTTGAACCTGTCAAGCAAAGCGTGGAACAGAGTGCAAAAGGGCTTCTGACCTACACGACTTAGGATGTTCAATCGGACAATGTGTTATATCTTAAAAGTATCTTGTGGGGTTTATTACACAAACAAAATAAAGCCATTCATGTTTCTAAACCTAAATTGAGCACGTAAACAGCATTTGCAATTGTTTGACCTATTGCTCTGAAATCTGGTGTAATATATGAACCTTGAAGTTTCGGCGAGATAAAGGAAATCTTTAATCAAGTTTGAGTTCCCTTCATGCCCATTTCTCACCGTGGAGCACCAGTTAAGAAATCAGCAAGGATGGTCAACTGAAGCCACCATCATTTTCTTCTAGGTGGATCCCGGCTGAGGCCATGCTTCTTTAGTGTTTTGATGTAATTTCTCATCAGCGTAAACTTGTTGCTGCCAAGATGGTAGAAATAATCCCATGTATATATTCCAGTTTTATGCAAATCATCAAAAATCATCCTGAATCACCCACCCAAATCAAACCATCACCATATTTTACATTATGAGCATGTTTGTGAGAGAAGTTTGCATCAACATAAACTAAAAAGGAAGAAGATATGAACACAAAGTTTAAGCCTTAAGTACCTTACCCCATAGTTTCCTACGGGTTCAGCAGACATGATGCCAACATGGCGCCGCCCAATTATCACCTGGTTAATGAATATTACGCATTCAGACCACAACAAAGAAGAACATATTTTTGTTTTTCCAGTTTAACACAAGCAGGATTCAAAAAGATGGAATGGAATGGGATAAAAAGCAGAATAAATGAGCTCATATATTGCCAAAATAATTAGCTTTTGAAGTACACAACTTCAATGAAATCCAGATCTTGTACTGTATCATTTAATAAATTGTTCTAATCACAAGACACTCAAATGACTACGAAAAGCAACTCACAAAAAAAATGATCAATAATGTTGAATGTGGAACATACATAAAAGGATTTCTTTTTTTTTCATGCATGCATCGATGTATGTAAAACTGGGTGGAGCATCATTTTTATAATGAGGCAAAGATAAAAAAAAAAAAAAAAAAGCTTGTTACCTTCTCACCCCCAACTGACCTGACTTTTCCATCAACAGCTGGACTATGTATTCTCAAGAATTCAGCTGTCAGATTAAACTTGCTACCATTAGCGTATTCCACCTCTACCTGGAGATTCAAAGAGAACATAAACACAACTGAGCTATTTAGTAGACAGAATATAAGAAATGACATGGTCACAAAAAAACCTTGAAAGATAACAGAACTTAAACAAATATCAAAGGATATTGAGTTAGTATTGAATTTAAATGTCCACAATTCAATATTTGATATCATGAAACATTTAACATAGAAAGGAAAATAACGACATGCCCTGTTTTCAAGAGACACTTGCACTACCTTAGGATCGTTTTAGAAATCACCGACATACATAGCATGTCAGGCAAAATGTATTCTCTCTGTGCTACATTGTCTGCCATCCAGAATAAGTAACAAGAGCAAATCATCAAATGCACAGGTGACCATTGTGAACAAGACTTTACAAAACAAATCACCTAGGTAAGGATCAGACTTCACTTTCAGCCATGTTGTGGCTTGACAACCAAATCAGACAATGGCGTTAAAGTTGTTCTTCGCATATCAGTAAACATGTACTTGAGTTAATAATAATGTCAGCTCATTGCTTATCAAGTTAATCATTCCTCATCAATCAGAAAAACAAGCGATATGAAAACCGATTGACCACAAGATGCCTTCATAAAGCGTCTATTCGAATACCCTTTTTCCATACTTTGACCTCCATTTTCATAAGCAAGCTCATATGCTTAAATTATCATACAAACACCATATTGACCCCATAAAATTGACATTCAAACACATCTTGTAAGCATTTTTCTTGCTTGCAACATTCAAAGTTTCCCTTTTTCCACAGTATTAAACAAACCCATCACAAATTTATAAGACACTTAAAAGATACTAAAAAATCATAAAGGCACCTATCCCTATAAACTACTCAATCTTATATTAACCTCTAAAAAATAACAAATGAATTTACTAAATCACATAAAAATGTTGCAAAAGGAAAAAGAAAAAAAATAGGTTTTTTTCCTTACATTTTTGGGTGCTTGGAGAGTGAATCTTGTGAGTCGTGGAGCATCCAGGCTTGTATGGATTCTCCTGATTGCTTTCTGTATTGCTAACATCTCTTCTCTTCTTCTTTGCTGCTCATAAGAATCTCAAGTGCTCTCTTTCTGCTGATAACTGAATTGGGCCGGGACCATGTATAACTCTTTCTTCGGCCCACTGAACTATTGCTAGTCCGTGGGGGTAATTGGTCTAAGGTAAATTTGTTTTAGCCATAAGCAAAATATTTAATTTAAAATTAAATGAATTATTCGGTAATTTCACAAATTTATTTTATATTTATTACAGTTAATTATTCGGTAGTTCACATGTCAAAATCAAAGCATACTTCTATATGTTTTTTTTTCATTTTATTTTATAGTTTTTGATTTATTTTGTAAAGTCAAATAGACAAAAACAAAGTTGATTTTTTCATATTATTCTTAGTGGGATTTATCAATTCAATTGATGAAATGCAACTTGATTCTCTCCTGTAAATTTCATGAAATTAAGAAACATCCATGAGTTTTGTAACATTAATTAACTAAAATTGTATCACAGATGAAATTAGAATATGTGTGTGTGTGTGTGTAGATAGATAGATGTTAGAACCAAAATCTCATTTTTTTGTAAGACTTATTTATCCCTACTTAAATCCCAATTGCTCTTAAGAAATACAGGTAGCCTCTTATTCATGGCTTAAATCAATTCATTGGTTTGTGTTAATCTTTGCATCATCAAGGTTTTTTTTATATAAAAAAAACCAAACAAACAAATTATATAAAAAATCAAACCTTTCTTGGATTAATTTGTTTAAGTAAAGGAAGGTTATAGATTCTAATTATTGCTAACTGTATTAATTGGTTCTTTTAGTTAATTTAATAAATATACATGTTTGACATCGTGTTTCAAAAATATTTTTGAAAAAAAATATTTTTATTTTTATTTTAAATTAATTTTATGGTATTTTTAAATTATTTTGATGTGATGATATTAAAAATATTTTTTAAAAAATAATATTATTTTGATAAATTTATTAATGAAAAATACTTTGAAAAGTCATCTCAATCAGACTATGAAACAAGCCAAAAACTTGACAATCTTAATTAAATGCTATTATTCTTGAACAAGTTAGAGTATTTTCAAGAGGTTATAATTTATTTTAACAATTTCGGTGTATAATTAAGACATATTGAATAAGCTTCTTCTTGTTTTTTTTGCGTAGTCCATTTTCGTGAAGTTATAAATTAATTAGGTACAACTTGGTATTTCTTTTGTACAAATTCAACTATCACTAGGTTGAAGACAAGCTATTATATATATATATATGATAAAATAAGACAACTAAATTGCCTTGACCTTAGATTACATATGTCTTAATTATACACCGATATTGACATTGAATTGCGTAATTAAGATGTTGATTTCAGTAAACATGATTACCTAAAATTAATATTAAATCACAAGCTCTTCTGATAATTTTCTCGGACACCCTATATATTATAATTACTTCTTAATTATCCAGATTTAATAAAAGTTGAATGACTGTACGATGAAGAGACCTGCATGTAGCTAGCCAGTTAAAGACCACAACAATCTCCTCCTATGACATACAATAATTAATTAGCTGCTCATAATATTTTAACATCTGCAATTATCTTCCTAAACCCTAATGCTGCTAGGCAGTGGTGACGACAATGAGAAGGAGAGTGATGACGGATGCTGCCACTTGCCCTGCACCAACCTCACTAACAAGATATCACAGCTGCCAAAGATTAATTTATCAAACCGGGGCATCTATGATCTATCTATGCATGTTTTAGCTAAATTGCTTGTTTGGGCTTTAAAAGCTCCCCCAAAAAAAAAACAAAAAAACAAACTTTTATTAATTAATTGGATATGATTGGATCAAATCGGGGAATCTATCTGTGTTTTAGGGTTGAAGTTATTTTTAAAGTATTGTTTTAAAAAATGATTTTAAAATTCAGTGACAAACAGGTGGAAGTAGAATTTGAGTTGACAGATTAAGCAGCAGAACCCAGTAAGCAAGATAATTAGTTAAATTTAATTACTCTGTAATTAAGCCAAGTTGGAATTAAATTGCTAATTGAGAAGACACTCAACAGCAGCTAGTGGCAGTAATCTAATTAGCAGGTGGGAATTAAAATATTTAATGAGGTAAAACATGAAATAGTAATAATGCTCACACGCCACGGGCGCAAATGAAGCCAAAACGACGACACTTATTTATTATCGAGGAAAAAATCTTGTGATAAAACTTATTATTTCTTTCGGTTTGATTATTCCTTTTATTATATGTATTAGGTTGAGCTCGAACTTTCTGGTTGATTGAATTAATTAATGTAGTTGTTGATGGACCTAATTAATCAAGGGATGTGCTCCTACCTACAGCTTAATTCGATAAATATGAGGAAATCATTAATTCGATTAGTTTCTGATTAAATAAATTAATAATCCTATTAAGAGACGGTGTGGTTCACGCAGTCAAAATTGGAAGCTTAATCCTTTTATTTAATTAGGAGCCCTTCTTGTGATTCAACTAATATCACATAACCATATAACAGATGGTCAAGTGATAAGAGTAGATGGTCAAGTGATAAGAGTTTGAGACTAAAATGTTTGTTGCTCATGTGATTTCAGGTTTGAGCACAACATTTGCTAATATGATAGTCATTGGAGACTTACATGGTTGTTAACTTTAGATTCCGTATGATTAGTTCGAGGTGCACACAAGCTGACTCGCACACCCATTAATTTTTTTTAAAAATACCACATCCATAATCAACTATTACAATCAAATAAAAACTATCAATTAGTTTAGAGACTAAGCTATTACGTTGAGATAGAATTCATTTCTATAATATTATAAAAAAAAACTCAAAGACGTGAGGTGCATGGTTCACTGTTAACCATGCACCTCACTTCAGCTATTTTTTTTAAAAAAAATTCTTTTTTCTTTTCTACCAAACCCTTCCATGGCTTAATTAGAAGACATTAGGCTTTGACTTTTGGTAAAAACACAACATTTAGATATAGGAGACTCATTCATGGCTAACTCCACATCAACAAAAAAAATCATTATTAAATCTCATTTTATTATATTATTGATCCATTAGAATCTACAAACTAAGTCATAGTTAGCCGGAGCAAAATGAGGCTGATCCAATAAGTCATAATGTTAAGACCATGTCATTTTTGTGCCTTATATTAGTTTTGTACCAAATATTGCTCGCCTGTAAATGAGAGGAATTATAGGGCTGGTATTGCTGTGATTTTGTTCGTTCAATAATTGTAGAATGATCTTTCTTTGAACGTGGTATTGCTGTGATTGCAGGTGCCGGCCGGGGATCATCGCAGCTCTAGTGAGGGCTTAATTCACAATACTTGAAGACACTAATTTCTCAAACTCAGAATCGGAACTGCTAATGATCAAATCCAGCAAATATAATTAATTACTCTTAAATTCCTGAGACAGAAAACAAAGAAATCATATTTATGATTAACTTAACCGATTACAAAGCTGGCCAGAGATTGTATCGGCATATAATTAACGTGGGGCCGGCAAGCTCTTCCCCCCTCAGATTATTTTGATGTGCTAGGTTCCCTTGACCTATATGTATCTTATATATATATATATATATATATGGCTTAAAGAACATCGAGGTGGGATCCATTCACTTCATCTTAATTCAGTGCGTAGCACGATCTATGCTCCAATGATCATGGTCCCAACATCAATTACAAAGGTAAAGCAACTAAGAACTACGTAGAAATATAGTCTAGTGTATGGTGAAAAAGATACATAAAAAACAAAGCATTTCCATGCATCATAGCTAGATAGATAGGTATAATGATTGATTTGATGCCATCTATCTCGTTGCCTATAAATATTTTCTTCGAAGATCAACCATTTACAAGGATCAATTAAGTTCAAATATATATATATATCACGTCACACACATACGGCATCCACTTGCATGAATATACATAGGACCTGTACATGGTATATATTTTCCTTTTCCGAAAGAGGAGGATTGTATATATCATGTTGCCATAAAATATATTTTCTCACGCAGCAAGGAAACATTTAATTTATACCAAGTATCAAATAAAAAGGAGAGAGATACCACGCAATACTGTGCAGGGTTGCTTTCTACCGCAGCTGTGTGAACTCACAAATCTGACTTAATTAGTTTAATTAGTTGCAAGAAATTACGTACTAAGACAGAGTACAAGTCAAAGAATTGTTGCCTCGACAAAAGATTTAATCTATATAAAAACAAATAAATTGACTATTAACAAACCTGACCTTGCTTTCATTTTTAGATGATAATGATGGGATTTTGAATTTTAAATTAACTCCAAAAGTCGACCCCTTTTCCTATCAAGAAAAAGAAATCATGTACTGTGTTGGGTTTACTTAATTTGTTTTTTAATCTTCATATTAAGGTTTTAATTTTAAAACTATTTTTTTAATCTCAAAGTTAAATCTCTTCCACAACGGGATTGGTTATCAGGCTCAATCAATGACAAGATGATAATCATTAAATCCAACAAAAGAAGAATTTAGTTCTGAAAAGAAAACAAAAGGAAAAGTAAATCCAATCCCGTAAAAAATCAATGAGAAATATTAGGATTCTAATGATACTCTTATTACAGTTGCATGCATTTATAGGAGGCAAGAAAAAGGTAATTAACCTCGTTCATAACAACTACGTAAAGGATCAAGCTTTTTGCCTCACTAATCAGATGTCGCAAGCTCAGATGTCCCTGCATGTGATGATGAATGAACAAGAAAACAATGCACTGAATTTTTCATCATTAGAAGGAACCAAAGGGGAATTAGGGCAAAGAATAAGAACAGCTTGAGTTCAAAATAAATGGTTTTCATATTAAATAAGGCAGCGCACTCAAATCACTAACACCATCTGAATAACTTTTATGCGAGTAAAATGCTCGAGTGGCCATGAAATTAGAGGCACTTAGGGACCGAATGCTTCATGTAATTACATTGGCTATTTTCCAGGAAGAAAAGATCTTCATCTAGATTATTGAAGCTGTCCCATGGGAGAAAAGAGTCCACGCTATCAATCCATTGACTTAACGAGTCTTCTTGAATGGAATGGAATTCACCAGCTGAAAGGTTATTAGATTCTTGAGAGCTATAAGAAGTTGATGTGTTGGTTTCTTGATTAATCCATGGACCCACATCCAAGCTCCCGCACAACATTTCATAGCTCTTCAAAAGATCAGTTTCATCCACTGTTTTCACTTCATCTTGCTCAATTTTCTGATCTTTTACTTGTGCAAAGTCACCCTTGGCCTGATAATGATCCTCTGACTTCACCTCCATGCTTTCCTCTTGCTCTAATAAGGAGATAGGCTCTTGAGTTGTCTCATTCTCCTCGCCACTAACATCCTTTTCTGTTTGTTCAATGGGGTTGTGGCTCACAGGGTCTACGCCAAGAACCTTCAGTTTCTTCTTAATCCGAGTATTCCAATGGTTCTTGATTTCATTGTCCGTGCGACCAGGAAAATGTGAAGCAATCTTAGACCACCTACACAAGATAAAGAAATTAATTAATTAATTAATGACCTTGCATTAAGGTTTCTTGAAAGGAATTTTGAGGGAAGGTGAAAAATAAAGAAAACATTAATAGTATACCTGTTGCCAAGACGTGAATGAAGCTGAATAATCTGGTCGTCTTCCATTTTCGTAAAACCACCTCTCTTAAGATCCGGCCGCAGATAATTAATCCATCTTAGTCTACAGCTTTTTCCACATCTCAGCAAACCTTAAGAAACCATTCACCAAAATGCTACCATTTCAGTTAAGGCTATAATGAAGTAGCTAGGTAAATGCATCAGCACTAAGCTTGAAAGAAAGAAAAGAAAACGAAAGAGATGTACACCTGCAAGCTTAGGAACCATTCGCCAGCATTGAATTCCATTGCTTAGGATAAAGTTCATGAGCTTATGATCTTCCTCAATTGTCCATGGACCTCTTTTTAGCCCAACCTTATCGCAGCAAGGTTGCCTTCCCATTTTCGCCAACCAGAAGTGATGATGATCAAGCTTAAACTAGTCCTGGCTCGTGAGAGGTAATTCGAGAGCAAAAAGTTAAATGGGAACTACCCTTTTTAGATAGGAACTTATAATCCAAGAAAAGATGCTCGCCAGCTCATTCAGACATAAAAAAACAGAAGGGTACTGCTGTTTGAGGGGGGAGAGAAATGATTGAATGGAAAAGCATACAGGAGCTGAGAGCTCTTAAAAAGAATGGAGGTTGTGCATAATTGCGAAATGGCCACCAGCGCCACCCTTATAGGAGACAATGGAAAGGGTCATGATGAGCATGAAAAACTGTACAGGAAAGAATAACCAGACGTGGGTCGTCTTCGTTGACAAAATTAATTAATTTTGATGCTAAAGTCTTCTCATATTGGGTTTCAATCTGGTTAAGCCCTAAAAAATAACAAGACTTGAGGGATTCTCTGTCCCCTTAAAAGCTGCCTCTTCTTTTTTTTTCTTTTTTTTTGTCGTTGGGGGCAACTATTTCAACCTAGAGAGAGGGGGGGAGAGATGCCTTCTTCTTAGTGTGAAAAGTGTCATAAAATTCCATTGATGGATTCCTCGAGCTGCAACTTGCAACCTTGACCTTGACCAATATAGGTAGATTGGCAAGGCAGGACACGGATAGCTTCGGTGGTCAATGTTTGGTTGTTTAAAACTAGCTAGTGTAATGAGAAAACTAACCAAGTGACAATAGTAATAAGACACAAAATATAGTATAAATAAAGTCCATTAATTGAATCCCTGTGCTTTGAAGCTTCCTTCCATGATTAAGAAAGAAAAATAACGACACCATTACCTTAATTTTATGGTCAATGTATTCATTGTCTTTTAATATATTTAACAAGAGGTGGTGGCATTATTATTATTCATGACCAACAGCATTATGCGCCGCCCAACCAGGGAGATGGATCTCTTGCTTGCATATCCAATCGGATTTTAAGCACCATTTATGCTAGCCCATTTCCTTGTGCTGTGCCGATCAAATGAAAGCACAACCGGTGACAATTCGAACACTACTATTAGAAAATTATCAAATATAAACAAAACACCAACATAAAAAAACACAATTGATCTATTTTCTTATTTTTAATCCCGGTTTAGTTTTTAATATTAATAAACTAATTATTTTATGAAATTGAGGCGTAAGAAAATTTTTGACTGGGAGGAAGATAGACAATACGATTGCTAGGAGAGTGTGAGACAATCACTATGATGTGATTTCTTGTATAACAGCCAATAAGAATCAACTAAATATGCAAAAGGAAAAGGGTTTAAGGCTGAAAAGATGTTGCTGTGTGGAGTGGAGGGATTCAAGACCTTAATTTGCGCATCTTAGAGGGTATAGACGAAAAGACCAAAGAGATTGATGTTTCATTAATTACCACATGTAGCATCAGATTTGTTGATCATTTTGTTTCTCATGCAAAGTGAATGGTGATTTTTTATTTTTTAAGTTCATTTTAAATTGGATTTCAATACTTTTTTTCTTAGGTTATTGTTTTTTTTCTTCAAAAAAAACATATAACATGTGACTGCATGAGACATACAAAGACAATCCTTCAATCCATCCAAAACTCAATTTGGATTTATAGTTGGAGGTTGGATCTACCGATAAACCCGATATAGATCATAGTGTATTGACCATTAGTTCCTTGCAATGAGGATTGAGCCATCAATTTTTGCCGTCTAGACAATTGTACAATCTCAAGCTCAAGCTCAAGCTCAAGCAACTTGGCTTAATGATGAGACAACCAACCAGTGAAAGGTCCAAAAGGAATATCGGGAACCTGATGGAAATGGAGAAAGGCATCAGAGGGGCAGGGCAGCCCTTCAATCATCACTGTCCTTATCGAGTAGGTGACAGCACGGGTCACTTATGATTCTGAGATACAAATCCCAAGGGCAGAAATCATGAAAGCAGTCGTTCCAGCACAACCTTTGGACACCATGAAAGCAATCTTCAGCAAAATGGAAATACAATAATACAAAAGGGCACGTTTTCTATTGAATAATGTTCATGCCAGTTTCTCTTGGCTTAAACAATTAGAAACAATTAGTTTTGTTTCAACTCTAGCTATACAATGTTTGCAAGAATTGTTAATGAAACTCAATAGCTTCTGATCAATAATTTCTGGTTAATAAATATTAGAAATGATTGGAATAGTTTCATTTCCATTGAACCTCCTAGTTACAAGGTATATAAAATGATGCAATAATGTATTTCTGACAATTTCAAAAGCATAGAATCGCCTTCTGGTTCATGTATGTATATGCAATACGAGAATACTTCTATTTCCAGCAGGTTCGCAGACACTTACTTCGATATCCTTGTTGTCGGGGTGAAGATAACATCATTTTTTTCCTCGATCCTAAATAATTAATATTTAAGAGTGATCACTAGTCAAGTGTCCAAAGAATCTATCGAAGTGGACCGCTAATATGTACTTAAAAATGTTATTGTTAGTGTTTTATTATTAATGAAAGGTGATCCCATCAGGCTAGCTAGGTTACTTGTACCACAAGTCTTATGAACTCCACCTGACGGCATTGCAGTACTGACCTTTTGTTTTAATATTATTTTTGTATTTTTTAGATGTTTTTGATGATTTTAGCACCATATATTATAAAATCAAACACTTAGATTCAATTCATACCTAAAAGCTTAATATTCTTAAATTGATAATTTGTTTATACTGGATAGATACATTAATCACTTGCTGGTGCGACGATGAGGGCTGGATTTCAATTACGAAACAAAGTTCAATCCAACGACGGCTTACAGGAAAATAAAGAGAAGAAAAGGACAGGAGAGTTCAAACTGAGTTTGTTTTCTGAAAAAACTTGGAATGTCGTAGCAGAAGCTGTCTATATATATGAAGCTGGCTGTAATTAACCCAAATAATGAAAGTGCATGGAAATAAATACTCTATACTACTGTCTACGCCATTAACGTTAATTTATTTTTGTTTTTAATTTTGTCTCGCAACATTTCATTTCATTTCATTTTTGTCTCCAATTTCATCCCCATTCTTTTTATTTTTAATGCTATTATTTTCTTTCTTTATTTTATTTTTCAATTTAATCTCTCATTATTATTTTTATTAAATTTTGTCCTCATTGTTTTGATTGTTATTTGTTTTGTTTTGTAAATTTTGGATGATTAGGAACTTTAATTTTTTTTATATTCTATCTCTTGCCTTCATTGAGATAATCTTGGTCCATTAACCCACGTCATGTGCTTCGAAGATTAGCTTGATTTGACTTCAATTTTTTTATAGTATTTTTTTTTAAAAAAAATAGATGAATGTCATCCTTCGAGGTTATAAGGCCTTTATTTTCATGATTTTTTTTAATTTTTATTTTATGATATTATTCAAATCTTATGTGTTGATATGCAAGTTAGTATTCATGTTTTTATGAATGTTTATGTTAATTTTTTCTATTAGTTTTGTCTTCTATCATTTAATTTGCCTAGAAATTTTATCTGTATTTTTTATTCAACTTCTTTTATATAGAGTTAGTTAGCTCGATCTCTTACCTGGATATCAAGATTGGCATGCTAACTAGAGTCAAACTTTTTTTTATCACTTTTTAAAATTGAGTTTTTTTTCAAGTCATTCTTCAACATCTAATTTGTTTGTAAATATTTATAAGGTTATCCTTTTTTTTATTTAAGTTGACTAACATCTGTTTTTTGTTAGTCATTGCATTGATTTTTTTATTGTCATTGGCTTTTTTTTGTAATTATATTATTAAATTAACCGAGTTTATTAAAAGTTTTTGAGCAAGTGACTCAAGTCCTAAGTTTTTTTATTTCCTTAAAAAAATTATCATCAGTTGAATACTTTTTTATATTAAAAAAATTTAATATGTGGTCTAGTTTTGTCTTAAAAACAATTTCTTGATACAAGACTTTAAAATTATGATCATTTAAACCGAATCTATATCTTTTGATGCTTTCCCTACGATAAATTGTCAAGATTTGTATATAAAATTCCTGCTGGAATCGAATTGTCTAGGAAGTGCTATGCAACCTAGCTGGCTATTGGAACTTGAAGATCATTGACATCCTCGATCGATATGGGCAAGAAAAAACAAGACCTAGACCATTTGCAGCCGACAAAACTGCCGTCCGATGAGCATCGAGGATCCTGCTAATCACTTACAGTGTGTTGAAATGATATATGCCAAATTGAAAGACTAACCACTAGGTGCCGAGAACACCTATCAATTGCCAGAAGAGACAGAAAAATGAATGATGAAATACAGAGATAGCACTAAAAAAGAAAATCATATATAGCCCTCCAAAGTCGGGAGAGGAACCTTATTTTGTCTTGGTGTTCAAGTTGATGTCAAGTGAAACACATATTCAACTAGATTAATGCTTTTGTAATGGATGGGAGATTATTATTATTATTATTGAGGTAGGTAGGAAAGAATACGAATTTATAAAGATCGTTTCGGAGAAATTATAAAATTAGCATACAAATAAAAAGAAATTTCTAATTAACATACCAGAGAAAATCTTTGGTAAAATAGCATACTTTTAAATATCGTGATTCTAAATTATAATATTTAAATCGATTAAATTCTAGTAACCTTCTAGCAACAAATTTTCTCAATATCTAAATTTAATAAAAATGTTCATATGAAATTTATTGTTTAATTTCTTAATATAAAATTTAATTCAGTTAATGATTTTATGAAGTTATTTTTTTTTCATTCTTACAAAATTTGGGTAGAGTTTCCCTGTAAAGAAACTACTAGTGAATTTGCCTGTAGTTATCTTTGGACTTTTTCTTTATAAATAACTAATTGATTTTATGCGTGTTGTAATTTGTTATTTTAATATTTATTTAGTAGAATAGTAATTGATAGAATATGTTAGAAACGGGTTTTTAGGCTCAAAAGTGATTGAATATTGCAATTGTTAAAAAATTGTTAATTATTTAATTGGTAGAATGTACAATTGGAATCGAAAAGATTATGTGACTGTTGTATATGTTTTATTCGTTGCATGAATTCTTTCATTAGCAAATAGTAAAATTACAATTGTTGAATTGCAGCACATATGAGTGATTAGTTTTATGCAACAAACAATTTGACTGGTGATTTTGTTTTAACTACTTTGATAATAATTTAATTGGTAAATAACAAAACCGCAATTGATCAAATTGACTAAAGATATTATTATTTGTTGCCTGCAACATACTAATTGTTTGTTGAGCATGTTTTAACTATTTGCCGAATAATTTATTTGACAAATAGTAAAATGCAACTGCTAAAATTCATCAAAGATGGTTTTTTCTTCATATTATTATATTAAAAAAATTAGAACACTAAGATTAAATTAATGTGATATTTTTCAAGAAAAATTATTTCAACTTTTTGAAAATATTTTAAGACATTAATATGAAAAAATATCACAATATATAATTAGTATCTCCTGTTTTTTAAGGAAAAAATCCCCAAGATAATATATGTGAATTTATGACCATTAACAATTTTATTACATGTTTAAATATTTGGTGTCGATTGTGGTGAAGTGCAGGACAAATTTTTAATTTATTATTTTAGATAATTTGGTACAATTTTTCTAATTGTCTTGTCTACGTGTGGTTTTCTATATTTTTTTTACATGATATGAGATATGAAATATCATATATAAAAAGAGAGGCATAAGTATTTTTCACAAAAATAACATTGACCAATGATTTTTTTTCATAATTATTAAAGCATTATAAATATTATTATACAAAATTAATATTCTAATTATTATTCGTCACACTATCAATGACATCGTCATTGTTGTTTAAAAAGATTTTTTATTTGTTAACATTTACTCCTCGTCATTTCTTGAAAATAATAAACAGGTCATTTAATCATGGTGCGCGCTATCAATGACATCGTCATTGTTGTTTAAAAGATTTTTTTATTTGTTAACATTTACTCCTCGTCATTTCTTGAAAATAATAAACAGGTCATTTAATCATGGTGCGCGTAAGCTGATTTGGACACTCGGTTATAAAAACCAAAAAATGTACACGTGGCAAAAAAACAGGAAATAAAATGTAAAAAAATAGGTCCGAAATTAGTTGTGGTGCGCGTAAACCGCCTCGAACAATCCTATTATTAAATAAGCACAAGGGGAAAGTATCTTTTACTATTTATTACTGTGATTTCACTGTTCATTCCTGTTTAAAAGTAATCATAAGTTGACCTTGACACTCTTGTTATAAAAATGAAAAAATGTATAAGTCGCTAAAAGAAACAGGAAAAAATGGTTTAAGAAAGTGAGTCCAAAGATTAGTCGTAGTGCGCGTAAGCTAGCCGGACACCCGATTGTAAAACAACAAAAAAGAAGCCCGATTATAAAAGAGTGCAAGGGAAAGCACCTTTTCAACGAGTAATGAGAAAAAAATCATGGTACGTGTAAAGTGATCGAGACACCCGATTATAAAATAGAGCAAAAAAATGTATAAGCGGCAAAAACAAACAGGAAAGAAAATGTTAAATTGGATTCAGATATTAGTCGTGATCTACGTAACTCTGCAATGATACTCCGATTATAAAAAGCCTGGTTAAAAAAAAAAAAGAATCCCTTTTCAAATAGTAGTTAACAATGAAAATCATTGTTCATTAAAAAATCAAGGTGCGTAGATCGACCCGAACACCTCGGTTATAAAAAACCAGGAAAAATGTATAAGTGGCAAAACAAATATTAAAAAATGGATTCGGAGATTAGTACGTGTTGCATGTAAGCTACGATGGATAACCATGTTATAAAAAAAGTCCGGTTAAAAACAGAAAACCCCTTTTATAATAGCTTATGAACAATGAAAATCATTGTTCATCATTTTAAAAATGGTTTGGTCCGGAGATTAGTCGTGGTGCAAGTAAATTGTTCAGGACATCCCGATTATTAAAAAAGATAAAAGAAAAAAAAGTGCAAGGGGAAGCACGTTTTATTGTTAATTACTATGATTTTCACTTGTTTATTAATGTTTGAAAGCAAGCATAAGTTAACTTGGATACTTTGGTTATAAAAAATGAAAAAAATGTATGAGTGGAAAAAACATGAAAAAATGTTAAAAAAGTGGGTCTGGAGATTTGTCGTAGTGCACGTAAGCTGCCCGAACATACCTGGTTATATGAAAAATTGCAAGGGAAAAACACCTTTTCAAATAGTAATGAGAAAAAATCATGGTGTGAGTAAATTAAACTGAATACCACAGTCAGAAAAAAGAAAAAAATTTATAAGTGGCGAAAAAACAAGAAAAAATGTTAAAAAAAAAGCAATCGAAGATTAGTCATGGTGCATTTAAGTTGTCACGCATACCCGATTATAAAAAAAAGCTTGGTTAAATAAAAAAAGTGTCCGGTGAGCGAGTGATATCATTGTTAATTATTGTTCAACTTGTTCATCATCGTAAAAAATGTGTCCGAAAATAGTCATGGTGCGCATAAACCGACTGACACGTCGATCATAAAAAATTTAAAAAACCGTATACGTGGCAAAACAAATCAGGAAAAAATGGGTCCGGAGATTAGTCATGATATGCATAAGCTATCGCGGAAACCTGGTTATAAAAAAGACCTGGTTAAAATAAACAAAATGGAAAATTTAGTAATGAACCGTGAAAATTACTTTTCATTACTATTCAAATGGGTGAGCTCTTTTAAGTATATAGCAATAATTGCAAAATTATTATAATTAATATAAAAATTTACTCATGGAATGTTAGTTTTTATTTTTGAGCAATATTTATTTATGTCTTAATAGTGTTGCCAAAACAAATAAGTAAATGCTAATTACAAAGTCACATTTATTATATTATTATTACCTTTTGAAGGTTCTTGGTCGTTCAAAGGACATCTCCTCCATTTATCTAACTCGTAAGAAGTCAAAACCTATGAGAGCATTCTAAAAGTAGTTTGCAAATGCCCCCACACCCACAGTATTTGCTGGCTGAAAATGATTTAAGCAGCTCGTCATTAATTAATTACATGGTCAATCAGATTGTCATCACCCAATTTTGGGTGACTCCCAAAATAAAATAAAAATAACAAAATAATAAAATAAAAGAGATCGGGTTGTTAGAAAAATTGTGGTGAAAATTTTGAATATTTGTTGAGCTTAATCATATCCTCGTTAGTGCCCAAAAATGAGAAAAAAAAATACAAATTCAAGCTAAACATTAAGTCAAAAATCATAATTATATTTTGTATAAGCCAAGTTGATTTAATCATGGGCTAATTCAAAATATTATTATGGTTGAGAATTAATTTAGAGTCCAATTAAAGAATTTAATTAAGTGCAAGGGCTTAATTATGCTTTAAATTGATCAAATTAATTTTATTACGGGCTTAATTGACAAAAATTCAAATTCTTGAATTTAATTTGGGTTCAATTCAGAAGATTGGAATTTTTGGAGACCCAATTGAATTTTGCCAAGTTAATTGTGCAAAATTAGGGGCCAAATTGAAGACAATTGAGAATTTAATGCTCAATTGAGAGTCAAATTGCACAAAACAAAACACAGGGATCAGAATAAAAAGCCAAGAAAATTGAAGGACTAAATCGTTTTTTTACCTACAATAATTCAGCACTCCATTAGTCAAAAGCAAGCACTATCAATATTTTTATTCTATGGTGGCCACAGTGTTTGAAACACTGTGGCATGGCTATAAATAGCCATGGAACCCGAAAGAAAGAGGGGGGAGAACGAGCAGAAGAAGAAGAAGGCAGGGAGGAGGAGGAGAAGAACGGAGAGACAGAGGGCAGAAAATAGAGAGGAGAAAACGAGACAAGCAGAGGGAAAAAACATCATCGTCCCTCTCGGCCAGAAAAACATCGTCCCCCTCTTGGTCACGGTTTGAAAAACATCACCGTCTCCCTCGCTCTCGGCCTAAAAAACCATCATCGATCACCTTTCCCCCATCTCACTGTCAACACATCAAGCCTTCATCCTCTTCCCACGCCAGCAGAAGAAATTTCGGCAGCCCTCTCTCTCTAAAAAACAGACCCAACGCCGTTCTCTCTCTTCCTCATGCTCGGCAGCCTCAAGATCACTGTCAACCACCTCCATCTCACCGTCGACCTTCCAGGCCTCTCTTGAGCACCACCATATTCTCACCTATCACGCCAGCAACCCAGGCAGACATCTCCGGTGAAGAAAGCAGCAATAGGCCGGCGACTCCGACGCGCTTTCCGGCCACCACAGACCTCCATTTTCAAAACCACGACGACAGGAAGGATCACCTCAATCCCTTCTACACGAAGGTATTCTCCTATAAACCTCTCGTTGATGTTTTAAATTTTGTATGAACAGTGCATGTGCACTGTTCTTCTTCTTCGATTTTGTTTTCTGTTTTGTTTTTTTGAGTGCAGTCGGTCGACCGACCCGGACTCAAGGAAAAGCGGTCATCGACCACTGGATCGACAGCACTCAATATCCACTGGGCTTCAGCCGGATGAGGCTGAAGCCCAGCTCAAATCGAGCGAATTGTCATTCACTAAGTCGACAACTCAACTCGATAAAATAATAAATAAATAAATAAATAAATAAAAAATAAAAATAAAATAAAAAATAAAAAAAAATAAATAAAATAAATAAATAAATAATAAAAAAATAAAAAAATAAAAAAAATAAAAAATAAAAAAAATAAAAAAATAAAAAATAAAAATATATTATTTTTTTAAAAAAAAAATCAAAAAATATATTTTGTTTTCTTGCATAAGGCCGTATTCCAAAGCTTTTCTCATTGTAGTTTTTATAAAAAATATGTTGCATATTTTTTGTTTCTCCTTTCATATTTCAAAATAAAATTTGGATATTGTAACCGGTTTACAATTATCCATTGGAAGGCGGCCAAAATGTCAAAAATGATTTAATAATTATTTTGTTTTGGCGGTGTAAATTTACATTGTAAAGTACACCCGTGTATGAAAAAGGATAATTTATTAATCATTTTTTTTAGATTTCGTGGTGTAAATTTACATTGTAAAGTACCCCATTTTTACTGCAGTGTAAAATTACATTGTAAAGTACCCCATTTTTATTGCGGTGTAAAATTACATTGTAAAGTACACCGACAAAAAAAAAAAAAATTGTTTCTTTGAAAAATGCGGTGCAAAATTTTAATTTAGAAAATAAACAATCAAACAACAATGCAGCTTACCTTAGGTAGGGTGCCTTTGGAGGTGATGCGTCTTCCCCTTGCACAACAAGTCCCCTTACCCGAGACTCTCGCAGACCAATAGGTTCCTAGTAACCCTAATACTAGGTGGCGACTCCTGATATTTATAGTCGTAATTTTTACGACCATAAACACCCCCATATTTCCATCCATGCGCCGTTGTTCCCCTAAAAAAGGAGAATGGCGGGGCGCGAAGCGCGTCAAAAATCGCCGTCGCGACAGATGGCGACTCCACTGGGGACTCAGGGACTGAGCTTTGATTGTTTGATTGTTTATTTCTCAATTTGCTTTTTGCACTCTTTTTAATTGCTTTAACTTGCATTTTTACTGCTTTAGCATGCATTTTATTTTTCAATTCGTGCATAACATTCAATTTAAATTAATGTCAGCATGCATTTTAATTTCCAGTGTAAACCCAATTTTAAGTTAGGAGGGGATTAGCGGTCTGCCCCATGACTTTCAGTCGGGGTTCAGATTCGTGAAACATCCAACTATGAACTGAGTGTTTACTTGATAATGGCGGTCACACTGTGCCCCAACCATTTCTGGTAAACCCCCACACCACCTTCACGTGAGGTGGTCACTGGGCAATTCATAGACCCTTTGAGACCAGATAAAGCTTTCCCCTCATGTAGTGGCTTAGAGCTTGCTTTTGGGGTACACCATTCGTGATAATTCACTTGTTACGTATGCACATGCATTTGCATTCCCATACATTCATCACTACATAACATATCATCATCAGATTGAAATATAGGTCCCCGAAGAAATTCACCTCCTAGGATTTACAACACTCGTCTTCGTCAAAGAAATATGGAAGACGAAGAACGTGCACATCAAGATGCTCACTTCCAAGAGGAGTTAAATGCTTTAAAAGACAGTGTAGCTCGCATCGCTAGTCTACTTGAGCAGACACTAAGAAATGCCTCTGGCGAGGGTCCTTCAACTAGACCTCCAACAACTACTCAAACACAAGTGGTAAACAATCCTGATGAAATAATCGGAGAAGGGGTTCAGAATCCTCAACAAAATCCCGCTTTTGGACATGCAACCGCACCGGCACCCCTACCAACACCGATTGGTGGAATATCTATAAATGAGTCCCATAAAACACAGTCATCTGACGGTGTTGATCAAGATAAGATGGCGACACTGGAAGCCAGGATAAGGGCCATTGAGGGGGTAAACTTATATGACCCAGTACGAGCTGTAGAAATGTGTCTAGTCCCGAACGTTGTAATACCAAAGAAGTTTCGTGTCCCTGAATTTATCAAATACACTGGGATACAATGCCCTGTCACTCACCTAAAATTATATTGTAACAAAATGGCGAAGTAGTTCATGATGAAAAACTATCGATGCATTTTTTCCAAGACGATTTGAGTGGGGCAGCCTTGAATTGGTACATGAGATTAGACAACACCAGGATCCGTAGTTGGAAAAATTTGGTAGATGCTTTCATCCAGCAATATAAGTACAACATGGACATAGCTCCCGACAGAACAAGTTTGTCCAATCTGGAGAAGAAAGACAAAGAAAGCATAAGGGAATATGCTCATAGATGGAGAGATCTCGCTGCACAGGTACATCCTCCACTTCTAGATAAAGAGATGGTGACATTGTTCGCCAACACGCTAAGGGCGCCCTATTACGAACATGTAATGGGCAGTTCAGCACAGCAATTCACGGATGCTGTGGCTGTGGCAGAGCGAATAGAGCAGGGAATTCGAAGTGGAAGAATCCTCGCACCTGTGGAAAAAAATAGCTTTGAAGGCAAAAGAAAAGATGCCGGATATTCTGGAGACGATTACAAGGGTAGGAGCAACCAATTCCAAAACTCCCATCACCCCTCTTCTCAAATCTCCAACATCAATCTTCAAGCCAAAGATCCATCTAAAAATTTCCCGAAAAGAAATTACCAGAAAACCCAAGATCAGCTACCTCCATTACCATTGCCTTTGAATGAGATATATCAAAATTTGGTAAGCACTGGGAAAATAGCTCCTGAACCTTATGTACCTTTGCAACCACCTTATCCTGATTGGTACAAACCTGATTTAAGCTGCGAATACCATGCCGGTGCTGTAGGGCATAGCATTCACACTTGTGGTGCCTTCAAAAAGATGCTCATGCATTTGATTAAAGCAGGGTGGGTAACATCCGAAGGAAGTTTAAGCCCGACATCCAAGTAAGCTTCACAGAAATAAGGTACCAAGTGTCTGCACCAATTAAAGTAAAGTCAGCAAAAGCTTTTGAAAAGGGAATGTGCCGATATTGGAAGATGAAGTTTGCTTTTGTGATTTCCTTTTGTTTCGGTCATGTCCGCACATTATATCCGCATTTTGATTTGTCGATAAAGTTGCTTGTAATGCCATAAGACCTTTTCGTTGTTAAGCAGACATTTCTTTACGATGGTTATGTTGTGCCTTTGCTTATTGTTTAAATAACACAAGTATGACCCTTTCATCCAAATTATACATGATCCCATGATTTCATAAAGATTTTTGGCAAATCAAAGTCTAGTACGAAAATGAATGCCAATTTGATGTTTATTTAACAAATGTGTTATGGGAATTCAAAGGATTTTGTTGAAAGGTGATCTCATACCACCAAAACCCACATAATAAAGCTAATCTCTTAGCCAAACAAATAATTCAAAAAATCCAGAAAAATCAAAAAACTTGTTTTGCATGGAAAAGCAAGGCTTATTGATTCTGATGACATGTTTTTGAAATGACGAAAGGCCATCTTTGATATGCCGTCACATAGTCTCAAATATCGTTTGCAATCCCTATTTGAGCCTTATAATTTTATCTTCTTGATAATTAACCACGACAAGGATCACACCCTACACTGGGGGGCAAGTGCAAAAAAAAAAAAACAGTCCTCAATGACAAGTTGACACCGAAGAAAGTTGGGGGCATAAATATAAAATGGGTTTTAGTACACTATAGCGAATGAAGTCAACATTTTGGTAGTACTAAGAACTCAACATAGAAAGCCCAAACAAGATGTCTGGGGCTTGTCGTGAAAAAGCCTAAACAAATATACTTGAGGGGCTCGTCAAGTCGAGCATAATGTTAGTGCCAAAAGCCAATGAAAAACCCAAACAAATATACTTGGGGCATGCCAAGTCGGCACAACATTAATGCCAAATAGCGATGAAAACAAATCGAGCAAATCATCGGGGCATGACAACATAGAAAGTCCAAATAAATACTCGGGGGCATGTCAAGTCAGCACGACTCAGTGCCACATTTCAATGAAAAAAACCAAACAAAATACTTGGGGGGCATGTCAAGTCAGCACAATGTCGATACCAAATTCTAATGAAAGCCCAAACAAATACCGGGGCATGTCAAGGTCAAAGCCCAAGCCAACACTAAGGGCATGCTAGGTCACTATGCAAATCAATCATGAGGGATAAATGAAATTCTAAGAGTAGGCACTAAGTGATCCTTAGTCGAAAAAACCCTTAAACACTTCTTGAGCCTATAAATATCATTTTTTCGTAGCCAATAACCTAAGCCTACGTTACAAGCCTATTAAAGCCCTTTCTGATCAAATACGGGTTATCTGGATCAATAAGCAGTGCTTTTCCATTTGAAACAATCCTTACAAATGTTTCACAACCTGATCAAAACCTTCCTCACTTGACAATGAGATCACTTGAATTCTTTCGAGAACTAGCTTGTTAAACAAACATCAAAATGGTTTTTGTGCTTGAAATGACTTTGAAATTCCAAAAGTTTTTCATGAAAATATTTTTGCAAATAGCCATCTCTTTTGTGCAAACGCTCATAGCCTAAAACACTGATGTGACATGGCCCAATTAGGGCAATCAAAATGATTTTTGTGTTTGGAATGACTTCGAAATTCCAAAAATCCCACATGAAAACATCATCTTTGCAAATAACCAACCTCTTCCTACAAACACTTGAAGCCCAAAACACTTTTGGGGCATGACCAAACAGGGGGCAATTTAAAATGCAATGGAAGTTGGCTCCATCGTTTCTTTTCAAAATATCTGGATCAAACTCAGGGGGACATATCATCTCCGGCGGTCAAATCAACAAGTGGCGGTTGTCAAACGACGAAGTTGACTCCATAATTCCTTTTCAAAGAATTTGGATCAATCTTAGGAAGATCTATCATCTCCAGCAGTTAAAATCAACAAGTTACGGCTTGAGTATGCAGAAGCAAGAAGCCGTCAAATCACGAAGCTGACTCCATAATTCCTTTTGAAACAATCTGGATAAAACTGAGGAGGGCATGTTGATTTCGATCATCCCAGTGGTCAAAATAGACAAGTTGCGGCTTGAGTATGCAGAAGCGAGAAGTCGTCAAACCATGAAGTTGACTCCATAATTCCTTTTTAAAGAATCTGGATCAAACTCGGGGGGGTATGTTGATATGGAAAATCTATCATCTCCAGTGGTCAAAATCATAAGTTGCGGTTTGAGTATACAAAAGCGAGAAGTCGTCAAATCCAGAGGTCCAAATCCCGGAAAAGAAGGTCTGGGGACGAAAGGGGACCTATATCTCTCAGGTAAGTATACATGCATCATCATGCATTGCATCTCCATCGAAAATAAAAAATATTCTGGAGGGGTCGTAATTTACGAACTTTCCTTCATTTTGTATGCACGCTTTTAAGCTCTTACCTATTTGAGTTTGCTAATTTGGGTGACATCATGCATTGCATCTCCCTAGGAATCCAAGAAATGTTTTGGAGGAATTGTAATTCACAAACCTCTACTCATCATTTTTCTGTGCGCCTTTGAGCCTTCATTATTTTCACTTCCCTAAGTGCACTTACGAGCCTTTCATTTAGAAGATAGAGTGTTTTTCAACCCTATCTCTTTCCTTATTTGAATGAGCTATATAGACAACAAACAACTCAGATAGTGCACTTTTAAGTCCTATCCCTTTCAAAAACTTGATGAGTTTTCCAATCCTCGGTTCATCTCCTTCAGCAGATAGAGCGTTTTTCAACCCTATCTCTTTCCTTATTTGAATGCGTATCCTATCGCTTTCCAGAACTTGATGAGTTTTCCAACATTCGACCATGAATCAAAATAGTACGCTTTCATGCCCTATTTCCCCCATCCTCGAGTGCGTTTTCATACCCTCGACCATCAATCAAAATAGTGAGCTTTCATGCCCTATTTCCCCCATCCTCGAGTGCGTTTTCATACCCTCGACCATCAATCAAAATAGTGAGCTTTCAAGCCCTATTTCCCCTCATCTTCGAGGCGTTTTCATACCTTCACCATTTTTCACCTGGGTAGGTCACCCATAACAATGAGACCACATCCACCATTTTTCACCTGGGTAGGTCACCCATAACAATGAGACCACATCACCATTTTTCACCTGGGTAGGTCACCCATAACAATGAGACCACATCCACCATTTTCACTTGGGTAGGTCACCCATAACAATGAGACCATCTTCACCATTTTCACCTGGGTAGGTCACCCATAACAATGAGACCACATTCACCATTTTCACCTGGGTAGGTCACCCATAACAATGAGACCACATTCACCATTTTCACCTGGGTAGGTCACCCATAACAATGAGACCACATTCACTATTTTTCACCTGGGTAGGTCACCCATAACAATGAGACCACATTCACCATTTTTCACCTGGGTAGGTCACCCATAACAATGAGACCACATTCACCATTTTCACCTGGGTAGGTCACCCATAACAATGAGACCACCGTCACCATTCTTTTTCTTTACAACGCTTACTATCTAAAGTTTTTTCCAAAACTTTAGTCGTAAGCATTGTAAAGAGGGGGGCAACTGTCATCACCCAATTTTTGGGTGACTCCCCAAAATAAAATAAAAATAACAAAAAAATAAAATAAAAGAGATCGGGGTTGTTAGAAAAATTGTGGTGAAAATTTTGAATATTTGTTGAGCTTAATCATATCCCTGTTGTGCCCAAAAATGAGAAAAAAATACAAATTCAAGCTAAACATTAAGTCAAAAATCATAATTATATTTTTTATAAGCCAAGTTGATTTAATCATGGGCTAATTCAAAATATTATTATGTTTGAGAATTAATTTAGGGTCCAATTAAAGAATTTAATTAAGTGCAAGGACTTAATTATGCTTTAAATTGATCAAATTAATTTTATTACGGGCTTAATTGACAAAAATTCAAATTCTTGAATTTAATTTGGGTTCAATTCAGAAGATTGGAATTTTTGGAGACCCAATTGAATTTTTCCAAGTTAATTGTGCAAAATTAGGGGCCAAATTGAAGACAATAGAGAATTTAATGCTCAATTGAGGGTCAAATTGCACAAAACAAAACACAGGATCGTAATAAAAAGCCAAGAAAATTGAAGGACTAAATTGTTTTTACCTACAATAATTCAGCACCCCATTAGTCAAAAGCAAACACTATCAATATTTTTATTCTAGGGTGGCCACAGTGTTTGAAACACTGTGGCATGGCTATAAATAGCCATGGAACCCGAAAGAAAGAGGGGGGGAGAACGAGCAGAAGAAGAAGAAGGCAGGGAGGAGGAGGAGAAGAACGGAGAGACAGAGGGCAGAAAATAGAGAGGAGAAAACGAGACAAGCAGAGGGAAAAAACATCATCGTCCCTCTCGGCCAG
The DNA here is from genome assembly GCA_032356905.1 of Salix exigua. Taxonomy (NCBI): domain Eukaryota; kingdom Viridiplantae; phylum Streptophyta; class Magnoliopsida; order Malpighiales; family Salicaceae; genus Salix; species Salix exigua. The sequence goes on from CM063603.1 coordinate 24,657,323, forward strand.
AAAAACATCATCGTCCCTCTCGGCCAGAAAAACATCGTCCCCCTCTTGGTCACGGTTTGAAAAACATCACCGTCTCCCTCGCTCTCGGCCTAAAAAACCATCATCGATCACCTTTCCCCCATCTCACTGTCAACACATCAAGCCTTCATCCTCTTCCCACGCCAGCAGAAGAAATTTCGGCAGCCCTCTCTCTCTAAAAAACAGACCCAACGCCGTTCTCTCTCTTCCTCATGCTCGGCAACCTCAAGATCACTGTCAACCACCTCCATCTCACCGTCGACCTTCCAGGCCTCTCTTGAGCACCACCATATTCTCACCTATCACGCCAGCAACCCAGGCAGACATCTCCGGTGAAGAAAGCAGCAACAGGCCGGCGACTCCGACGCGCTTTCCGGCCACCACAGACCTCCATTTTCAAAACCACGACGACAGGAAGGATCACCTCAATCCCCTCTACACGAAGGTATTCTCCTATAAACCTCTCGTTGATGTTTTAAATTTTGTATGAACAGTGCACATGTGCACTGTTCTTCTTCTTCGATTTTGTTTTCTGTTTTGTTTTTTTGAGTCCAGTCGGCTGACCGACCTGCACTAAGGAAAAGCGGTCGTCGACCTGGATCGACAGCCTGCCCAATATCCACTGGCTTCCAGCCTGGATGAGGTCGAAGCTCAGCTCAATCGAAATGGTCGTCACCCACTAGTCGACAAACTCAACTCGATAAAATAATAAATAAATAAATAAATAAATAAAAAATAAAAATAAAATAAAAAAATAATAAATAATAAAAATAAATAAATAAATAAATAATAAAATAAATAAAAAATAAATAATAAAAAATAAAAAAATAAAAAAATAATAAAAAATAAAAAAATAAAAAATAAAAAATATTATTTTTTTTTTTTAAAAAAAAAAATCAAAAATATATTTTGTTTTCTTGCATAAGGCCGTATTCCAAAGCTTTTCTCATTGTAGTTTTTATAAAAATATGTTGCGTATTTTTTGTTTCTCCTTTCATATTTCAAAATAAAATTTGGATATTGTAACCGGTTTACAATTATCCATTGGAAGGCGGCCAAAATGTCAAAAATGATTTAATAATTATTTTGTTTTGGCGGTGTAAATTTACATTGTAAAGTACACCCGTGTATGAAAAAGGATAATTTATTAATCATTTTTTTTAGATTTCGTGGTGTAAATTTACATTGTAAAGTACCCCATTTTTACTGCAGTGTAAAATTACATTGTAAAGTACCCCATTTTTATTGCGGTGTAAAATTACATTGTAAAGTACACCGACAAAAAAAAAAAAAATTGTTTCTTTGAAAAATGCGGTGCAAAATTTTAATTTAGAAAATAAACAATCAAACAACAATGCAGCTTACCTTAGGTAGGGTGCACTGGGGGTGATGCGTCTTCCCCTTGCACAACAAGTCCCCTTACCCGAGACTCTCGCAGACCAATAGGTTCCTAGTAACCCTAATACTAGGTGGCGACTCCTGATATTTATAGTCGTAATTTTTACGACCATAAACACCCCCATATTTCCATCCATGCGCCGTTGTTCCCCTAAAAAAGGAGAATGGCGGGGCGCGAAGCGCGTCAAAAATCGCCGTCGCGACAGATGATGAGTTCCCGCTGCAAATCGTTGATTCCAATAGCTGCAACAAACGATCCACGGTGCAGCATGCAATGTATACTGCCACCTCGAGCTGCAATAGGGGATCCACAGTGCAACATGCGATGTACACCGCCACCTCGAAAGCATTTTTATGTGCTAAGCAGTGCTTTAATTGAAATTCTAGAAACAACGAGTGCATGCACTATGTCCGCGTCAAATGTTGAAATTTGAAAAAGCAGCACACTCGTGTTAAATTACAAATCATGCAGGTGTTAAATTATTTATTGTTTTACGATGTAATTCACGCAGCGTTAAACTCGTTCAAAGCAACAGATGTAATTTGAACCTTTGGTCCGTCGCAATTGTAATCCACGCAGCAGATGTCAACCATTCCTCTACTCTCACAATCACAACCGAATACATGGTCTCCTCGCAATTGTAATCGATGCAACAACATCAACCATTTCGCTATTCTCACAATTAGATGAATACACAATAGATCATGCACCCGAGTTCACGGTGGATCCGGGTGTGCGTCAACGATTTGTTCACAATGAATTAACGATCTCCTTTAACTTCTTTTCTATTATCCAAGATCTTGTCTCGTTTAAGAAAATGTAAAAAGAATAACAATAATCAAGCTGAACAAATTTTCACATTTTATAATTACAAATGGCCCCTGTCATCACCCAATTTTTGGGTGACTCCCCAAAATATACCACAAAATAACAAAAATAAATAAAAAGGGTCGGCGTTGGTAGAAAAATCAATGGTGAATTTTTGAGTGTTTCCGCAAGAACGATTGTGTCTTTTTTATCCCCAAGATAGAGGAAAATACAGATTTAAGACAAAAGTATTTTTATCATCGGATAAATCTGTATAAGAATTAAGTCGAGGGATATAATTATATTTTTTATGGGCCAATTTGATTTAATCGTCAGCCAATTTTAAAATATAATTATGTTTGGGGAATTAATTGAGGGCCCAATTAAAGGATTTAATTAAGTGCAAGGACTTAATTATACTTTAAGTTGGTCAAAATAATTTTATTAAGGGCTTAATCAGTGAAAAATCAAGTCCTTGAATTTAATTTGGGCTCAATTGAGAAGTTGGGAATTTTCGGAGGCTAAATGGAATTTTTCCAAGCCAATTATGCAAAATCAGAAGTCCAATTGGAAACAATTGAGAGTTTAATGGTCAATCGTGGGTAGAATGGCATAAATTGGAAATCAAGGGGCAAAATAAAAGACAAGCAAAATTTAAGGATAACTCTGAATTTTTCACGGGGACATGATTGCACAAAATCATAAATTTAGAACCAATTAGGGGTGCAATTTAGTGATTAAAATTTGAGGGACCAAATTGATCTTTAGCCATCCTCTCCCGAATCTCTGCATGATGCAGCGTAGGGCACGCCAACACGCCTCCCATGGGCACGCTGTTTGCTCGGGAAATCTCTTCTCCCATTTTTCAAAGCAAAACCAGAGGCGTCCTCGGTTACATGCATGAAGGGTTGGTTTTCTCGCTATAAATACTCAAGCTCGAGCAAAAGAGGGGGGGACGAGTAGACTGAGGGGACAGAAAAAACCCACATGCAGAAATAAGTTTTAGGCAGGGATGAGAATCAAGTGGAGAGAAAGAAAGAGAGGGCCACGGAAAGATAAAACTGAAGAATTTTGCATGGGGTTGAGGGGCTGAAAACCGAGAAGGAAAAAACGTTGAAAAAAAGAAAAAAACAGAGGAAAGTTTTGAACAGGCGACGAGCAGAAGAAGATTGGAGAGAAAATTAAAACTAAAGAAAATCAAGAGAAGAGAGGAAGAAATTCGAGCCTAGTTACAGTGATTTTAGCATGGAAAACATGCTCAAAAACTGAAGGAGAAGAAGACCTTCTTCTTCACCATCTTTTCCTCTGTTTCCCTTCTCTCTCTCTCCATTTGCAGAACTTCGGTGCAGTACCTCTCGGCCGACGCTCCAGCCACCACCACCGACCACCGTTCGCCACCACGCCAGACATTTCCTCCCCATCACAGCAACAAGAAACCACACGGTCACCTTCTCCAGCTCCGGTGACGAGTAGCAGCAGAGGACAACAACGAACAGGGCAAGAGATCGACGACTTTCGACGCTCATTCCGGCCGCCACAGACATCCATTTCCAAAACCACGACGACAGGGAGGACCACATCGAAGTCCTCTACACGAAGGTATAAACAGAATCTCCATTCGTCGCGCTTGAAAAATCACCCGTTTACTGTTCATCGTCTTCAATCGCTGCTGTCTTTTTTGCATGCTCGGGGAGTCGATCATTTGGGCCGGGCTTCATGCCTAGCCCGACCTCTGAAGAGACGGGCTCCCAGCCCATCCAGAGTATTAGGCCGGAAGCCCGGTACAAGGTGGGCAGGTCGGCACCCAGCTCGACCTTTTATCATTTGGGCTTCCGACCTAGATGAGCTGGAAGCCCGATCCAATCGGTTGAGTCGTCAACCCACCAGTCGACACTCAACCCAAATAAAAAATAAAAAAATAATAAAAAAATAAAAGATAAAAGATAAAAAACTTTTTTAAAAGAAAATTTTCAAAAAAAGGTATTTTGTTTTATTGCATACGGCCGAATTCCAAATTGTTTCTCATTGTATTTTAAAAAATATGTCGCCATATTTTTCCATATTTTTAAAGCGAAAATTTGGATATCATAACCAGTTTATAATTATCCATTGAATTCGGCCAAAATGTCAAAAATAATTTCACAATTATTTTTCTTATTCATCACGGTGTAAAATTATACTGTAATGTACACCTGTGGATAAATAAAAATAAGATTTTTAAAATACAGTGCAAAAATTCATTTTTAGTTAGTCTTTTATCTCTTAACGAGATAGAGATTCTCTCATGGAGAGAAATCTATGTCTAACTTTAGGAGAGACCAAAAAAAATAATAATTTAGGAAAAACAATCAAACAACAATGCAGCTTGCCTTAGGTAGGGTGCACTGGGGTGATGCGTCTTCCCCTTGCACAATAAGTTTCCTTACCTTAGACTCTCGCAGACCAATAGGTTCCTAGTACCCTTAATACTAGGTGGCGACTCCCAATAATTATAGTTGTAATTTTTACGACTATAAAAATACCCCCACACATTCACCGCGCGCCGTTGTCCCCCCGAATCCTGGGGTTGAAGGCGTGAGCGCAGCGTCACCAAAATCGCAGTCGCGACAGACTCCAAGAATGCAAATAAAAAACATATATACATGTAAAATAAATCTCAAAATCTTCAATAATACAACATTCTAGTAGTTAAAATCTTAAAATATATCAACATAACTCATGTATCTATCTATGTCTATGAGATAATTTAGGCTCTTCAATAGAGTACTTTAGAGATCTTTGAGAATTGAAGGATTCATGGATTCCAATTCAATCTCTATTGATAGATTGGTAATGCAGTTAAAATTGTATTTTTTTCAAACTTAAAAATATTATTATTATATTTTTTAAATTATTTTAATGTGTTAATATTAACAATATTTTTTTAAAAATAAATATCATTTTATACATTACCAAGCAAAACACAGTTTGAAAACAAATATTACCGATACACCCTCAAAAAGTAACCTAGGAATGCTAATAATTATAGTTAGTATTAAATATTTATGAATTTTGTGTTTAGTTATTTTTTTAAGAGATACAAATTCTTCTCGTATAAAAAAATATTAAATTCAACAATCAAAACACCTTTAAAAACTTAATATCTGCTATGTGACAATTGATTCTTATTTCTTACACTCTAAAAAATCACAAAATTGTCTCCTATTTAATTCTCAAATTTGATTTATTCATCTCAGTGAAAGTCCACTCTTATGCTCTTACTATTAATTAATTTCCTTTTATTTAAAATTTGATTTTTATTTCTTTGAATATTTATTTTAACACTTTGAAATTTAGAACAAACGCTCTAAAAGAAATTCCTGTCCTATAAAATTTATAATATTATTCTCTTTTTCCTCTAAGTATTGATTTCTACATTCAGAGAAATTATTCATATTCCTTAAATGAATTTGTTCTATTTAAAATGAATTTCTAACCTCATTCTGGCATCATCCAATTTGTTTGTTTTTATTAATTATTCAATTTTATAATTAAAATCATGCCAATTAAATATGATAACTTTTATATTTCATAAATTTAAAATTATTTCCTTTTGCCATGTTACTTAATTTGAGCTCATTTAGTATTGTAGTAGAGGTTGCTTTTTGCTTGATAATACATTGAAATGTTTTTTTTTGTTTTTTTTTATAATTTATTTTTTATATCAACACAGTAAAATAATCTAAACATGCAAAACTAATAAAGAAAAAATAAATGTTTTTTTTTCAAAACCATCTCTTTGTTCTTAACTGTAAACAACAAAATTAGCTCTTGATTTGCTGGGTAGAACCATGAAACGCGGTCCATTTCAAAGCTTCTTATTCCATATGGATCTGACCAGCCTGGACCAGGTCCATAACATCAACAGCCTTGCTACTAAAAACTGGCCTCTTACAGTAATTCGACATCTAATTACTAATATAATAATTTGTTTTTTAAGAGAAAGAACTCTTTCATTTGAGAGTGCCGAATTAAAACTAATATAATAAATATTTATGCTCCTAACTTTACAAAGTAATGTGTTAATTTTACTATCATTGTTTACACAAAAAAAAAATTATCATCAATTTTTTATTATTTTTTTTTCAAATGAGAATCTTCTCATCCTTTCTTACATGAACTTGTCCTATCAATTATGGTTATTCAAAACACATATAGAAAATATCATGAATTGTTGAGCTATAATACCAAGTCATACATATAGAAACAAACAAGAATAGGCAATACATAATTCAACTAAATGGGGTCGCCACTATAAAATTCTAATTCAAAATTTTAATGCTAAATACTCTCTTTAACCATAACTCAATATTTTAGGTCTTTTAGGCTATTTATATACCAGAAAAACTTAAATAAACCTCAACATTGATAGAACAAAGAAAAAAGTATATTAAGTCAACTAGAAAAATATAACAAATCTCAAATAATAAATTATACGCATTATTTGAAACCTTTCTAAATCTCAAACAATTATGAAATCTTAATCTTATAGAAAACAAAATCTCTAGAATCTTATAGAAAAATTTCTTTGTGATTCAATTATTAAATCAATATACCAATTAACAACACACATTATGCATCAATCCTTGTTGGCTATATTTAGTTATCATATTTTTGTGATAATTTAACTATTGACTTTTAATTGAAATAAAATACATACCGTTATCGGAAAAATAAATTTTTTATTTTCTATTTATAGATTAGATATTACTTTTTATTGGATCAAAATTTCTAAAATAAAATTGAAAAGATCAAAAGAAATATTGTCAACGTCTTCTATAAATTTGATTTCCCTCCCTAGTTTAAGGATCCTAATTATGATTGATTAATTAAAGATTAGAAAGTCTATGATAGAGGAGCCATATCCGATTTTTTTCATATAACCTAATATGAACGTCGATTACTTTTAAAATTTGTAAGTATAGCAGTTTTTTAGATGTTTATTATTCAAATATTTATTGAATATTTTTTTATTAATATCTAACATATTAAGTATTCTTTAAATAAGTTTAGTGTGGTTATAAAATGAAAAGAAAATATAAAGATTAAAATATATTAATGAATAGTACAATGTTTTCTCAAATTTTATTTTGATAATTGAAATTTAATAATATATATAGTTGAAAAACTAAAAAATTGAAATAAAATAAATCTTGATAAGTCATTAAATAGAAAATACTAATATCTATATTTTAACATTACAATATAACGTGTTCTCCTATTACAATTACCGTTATTATTATAATATTTATTGTAGAATATTTAATTTAAAGAATTTGTCTTTCAATGAAGAAAACGTAAGTACTGTTGAGTGTTGACATTAAAATTAAATTATTATTATTATTATTATAATATATTTTTAAATAAAAAAACATGTAAATAAAACAAAACTCAACAACCTCACTTGAACATTCCCTTAAAATAGGCAACCTGTCAACGCAACCTGTCAACATCTGAGAAGGATTGGATTGGACAGTGAATTCTTCATTCTTTTGTTCCAGAGAAGCATCTCAAAGACGACGGGATCATTGGCCACCTAATATGACGTGGCAATTTAATATCACATCTTTTATTTTCAAGATGTTAGCACTAATTAACACGGAAGGCATCTATCTATGTAACGTCGTCGTCATCCGCTTGCAAAACGATCTGGCTTTAATAGGTTGATTTCAGAATTAAAATCCATTTTATACGTGACCATTTTATGTTTTTTCTCAGCTTATTTTTTATTATTATTAAAATAGATGTCTAGACCAATTTATGCGCATCTCGACTAATTTCATAAATTTTAAATTTTATAATTTTATAAGTTTCCAGTAATCATTATAACAAATACAATGATGAAACCTGAAATTATAGAAAAAATAAAGCCTTCAATTGAATCATTCTACAAGATTTCCACTCATTTTTTATAACTGCAAAATTAAGCGTTAACTTGTGATAAATGTAATAACTCCAATAATTTTTTTTTGTTCTCGTCTGGGTTAATAGAATCAATTAGTTTCTTAAATGAGATGAATAACCAAGCATAATGAAAAATTTAATCGACTTGCGGTATATGTTTTTCTTTTATTTATTTATTTTAGATGAATATAAGTTTTTCCCTTAGTGCAAATTAACATTTTATTTTTATTTATAAATGTTAGATATAGTCTCAATTTGGTATTGTGTTTCAAAAATATATACATTTTCCATTTAAATTAAATTTTTTAGTGTTTTTTTATATGTTAATATAAAAAATAATTTTTAAATAATACAAAATATTATTTAAATATATTTTAAATAAAAATACTTTGAAAGTAATTGCACTAAAAAGGTAATAAAATGAGAAATTGGGATTTTTTTTTGCCTTTTTATTGATTAGCAGTCACCTTGGGAATTGGGGACCCGCAACATCTATCCATTGTTTTCATGTAGATGGACAGTTAATCGATGAAAATATAATATTCTCTCGTATAAAAAAAAAGAGAAGAAGATTACAATGAAGTGGAAGAGTGATATTGGCTGTTGATCTTCTACTGAAAAGGTAATCACAACAGTGGAAAGCACCCAGAAATGATCGTATTAACGACCGCAAAAAAAACCCGACATGAACGGCTGAAACAGCAAGGTTTAGATTAGAGAAGCAAGCCGTCTCTTTCTCTCCCCACTCTCTCTCCCACAAAATAACTTTCCCTTTACCTTTCAAGCATGAAGATGAATACACGCACCCACCCATAAACCAGAACACTGATCTCTTATTTATTTATTTATTTATATATTCATATGATATAGCATATGCAGCAAGGTCAGGCTTTTCTTGGAGCTCTTGTTTCGCATCATCTTCGCTTTTTTCATTGTTGCTGTTGTTGGTTTCATCATCATCATCATCAGCAGCAGCAGAGTTCACAGCGATGAAAGACCGTAGGAAACGAGATGTCGTTTCATGGAACAGGTTCTTTTGGTGCACTCTTTTTCTCGTCTTCTCTTGTGCTCTCTTCTCTGCCTTCACTTTTCGCTTCTTCTTCTTTGGAGGTAATAATTATTTCCCCCTTAATTTGATTTTTTTATTCAGATGTGTGTCGTTAGTTTCCTTCTGGGTCTTCCTTAAACTTTCCTGATTATTATAGCGCATGGCCATCATCAATTTCTCAGAAAGGGCTAATTAAGCTTTCCAAATAAAAACTGAACCTGCTAATTTTAGTATGTTACTTGGTTATAATTTACTTAGTATGTGTTAATTTTGATTAGTTTTTTTTGTTTGGAAATAGAAAAGTTTCACCCAGAAATTGTCTCCACATGGCGGACGCCGACGATGGAGGCACTTTCCGGCGATTCTGCTGTGGTTACAGCACCATCAATTCGCGAAACAGTTGTACTCCCGGACCAGGCTCTAGTTTTCCTTAAATACCCTCCATCGTCTCGGTTATTTACAAAAGAGGACCTCCTGTGCGTTTATTTCGCGGCTAATAAATCATCATCCCAGTCGCAGCGCAGGCTGCCCCCAAATCACATAGACGGTAAGGATGTCGATGACCAGATCGTACGGTGTCCGCTCATTCCTCACGGCTATTCTGTTTCGCTAGCTTTGAAATCTGGCGGCTATATCCATCCGGGACCCACTCACAGGTGGGACTCGCTTGTATACGAAGCCTTGATAGACCGTGATAATACTACAGTCGTTTTTGTCAAGGGGCTTAATCTACGGCCGGAGAAGCTTTCTAACGCTTCGAGGTTTGAGTGTGTGTACGGCTGGGATTTTAGGAGACCTAAGTTCTTGCTACGATCCCAAGTCGTATCAATGGCTCAAGAGATCGTGCGGTGCAAAACCCCTCTGAGTATCTTGGGTACCCCGCAGATGGTCAACAGCTCCATCAAGGCATCCATCAGAGTGAAAGGCAGAGGAACATTACACTCCATAGCCCGCCTGGGGTTACGGTCGAAGCCCCATCCCGGTACACCGGAGCGAAAACCACATGAAATGTGCATCTGCACCATGCTACGCAATCAAGCTAGGTTCTTAAGAGAATGGGTCATGTACCACGCCCAAATCGGAGTGCAAAGCTGGTACATTTATGACAACAACAGTGACGATGACATTGAAGATGTTATGGAGTCACTGGTCAATGCAGGCTTAAACATTTCCAGGCGTGTTTGGCCATGGATCAAGACCCAGGAAGCAGGGTTCGCGCATTGCGCGCTGAGGGCACGAGAGTCGTGCGAGTGGGTTGGCTTCATAGATGTAGATGAATATTTCTACTCACCTCTGGGGCTAAGTTTGCATGATGTGATTAGCAATCAATCGGATTCTGGGAACGATGTCGCCGAGATACGTACGTCGTGCTATAGTTTTGGGCCGTCAGGGCTCAAACATGCGCCGCCACAAGGAGTGACGGCAGGGTATACTTGCCGGCTCGGAGCACCGGAGAGACACAAGAGTATAGTGAAACCGGAAGCATTGAATTCCACGCTGATCAATGTGGTGCACCATTTTCACTTGAGCGAGGGATCTAGGTATGTAAATGCTGATCGAGGAGTTTTGGTTATCAATCACTACAAGTATCAAGTGTGGGAGGTGTTCAAGGAGAAGTTCTACAGGAGGGTAGCTACCTACGTGACGGATTGGCAGAATGAGCAAAATGTTGGGTCCAAGGATCGAGCCCCCGGCCTGGGGACTAGAGCTGTTGAGCCACCAGATTGGTCGAGTAAATTCTGTGAAGTGACGGACAATGGGCTCAGGGACCTGGTATTGCACAAGTTTATGGACCCGTTGACCAACCATTTGCCATGGGAGGAACTAGGAAGAGGTCATGGAAATTAATGTCGTACAGCAAACACAGTTGATTATGAAGAAGGGTAAAGTTGGGTCTTTGAGACCAGTATTAGAAATGGGATTTTTTTCCCGTTTTATGTTAATTATGATGTCCAATTATACACACAGGAATGAGCTTGTAGATCGATTTTTTTTTTTTGTAGATATATAAATGCTTAAAAACACAGAAAATATGATACGTGGAGGGGGACTGTGGATGGTATATTTTTGACATTTCATTTGAAAAGTGTGTTTGAAAACTTTTTATTTATTTATTTATTTATTTTTGGTGTTTTTAGATATTTTTATGTGATGTTAAAAATTATTTTAATACATTTCAGTAATAACTTTAATCATATTTTTAAAGATCATTGTTGCAATTATTTTATTTTACTTTTTGGATAGGGGACAATGTGTGTTTTGCTATGCTAAAATATTTTTCAAAGGCGATTCAAAGCAGCGGTATAGAAAGAAAAATCCATTTGCCCAAACTCTCATGTTTCTCTTAACATTGTATGATAGTTTATTTTTAATTTTTGATATTTTTAAATTATTTTGATATGTTGATATGAAAAATAATTTTTGAAAAATATAAAAATATTATTTTAATGTATTTCTGAACAAAAAACACTTTAAAAAATAACCTCAATCATATTTTTAAATAAATGTTAATCAAATCGATGAAATTACTTTTAGCACATAAGAAATCACCCAAAAGTACTTTTAATTGTTTAAAAAATATTAAAAAAATTCAAGTTTATTTAGTAGTGTGTTTGAGGTTGTTTTTTAAAGTGTTTTTTATTCATAAATATATCAAAATAATATTATTTTCTTACTTTTAAAAAATTATTTTTGACATCAACACATCAAATTGATCTAAAAACATCACACAAATGCAATTTAAAACAAAAAATAAAAATAAAATTTTCAATATTTTTAAAATACATTATCAAACAGAAAATCTAGAAAAAACAATTGTGAACCTTGATTATCATAATTATTAAGAACAAACGTGTTAAAATACTCATCAATCAACAAACAGTGCACATTACAATCAAGCAATCACAATACATTACAATAATTTATTCTTTTATTTAATAAGCTATATATCTTGCTTGTAAATTGATAATTACCTCAATTTTGTGTTATTTCCTTAAACTACATAGGAGATTTGTATATTTGTGTGATTATAATATATAAAAACAAAGACTCATATTAAAAAAAAAAGTATTGCATCATTTATTCCAATCTTAAATGGACGGTGAGAGATTGCGGAATACAAAGACTCGTCTTAGAACACACACGTGGTAGATTTGCCCTTTCATAAATAAACACAAGCCCTTAATTATAGCCGTTGCAACAATTCAAATAAGTTCAAAACAATTCGACCGTTGGAAGTAAATCACCTCTAGGCCTCCATCAGTCACCCTCTCTCTCCCAAGAAAGGAAAGCGATTTTTCCCATTCTTTTATCTCGATTTGAATTAAAAAAAAATCCAAGAAAGACACCAAAATGGTGAGTGAAGAACAAAAGGAGAGTCCTAGAGTCAGGATGCAATCAAACCCAGTTGACAATAGCCAAAATACGGAGAATCTTTTCAGTCCCCGGTTCAAATCAGTGGCTGCCATGGCTGGTTGGGACGAAGAATCTATCCTTGTGGCAAGCCTTATTGTTGAAGACACGCCAGAAAGACAGTTCAAACATAAGAAACGCTCCGATTTGCACTTCAAGACTCCACCTTCAACCAATACAAGAAGGTACTATTTCCCACCAAAAAGAAAGAAATAATTTTCTTAAAGCTGTGCCCCTTTTTTCCCCAAGAAAATCTTGATGAGAAAAATCGAGACTTGGAAATCCTAGCTTTGATTTCAAATACCCTACTTATTTTTTTTATTTCCTTGTTTTTATATATTATAAAAAATTGAAAGCAGTAATAGTTTAGTATTTTCTTTGATTGTTAGGAAGCGGAGGGATCAGAAGAAGAGTCCGATCTCAGTTCCTTTACCTATTCTTAATCTTGATGAAGAAGGGGAACTTGTGATGCAAGGTACATTCCCTTTTATATTCTTGAAACTGGGTTATTTGTGCTTCCAAGTTTTCAAGGCTAAGAATTGAGAAAGTTGAATTCTTTTGGTGTTTTGGGTGAAAAGAAAGTGAGAAAAAGGAGGAGCCGAGAATCGCTGTAGATGATGAATATAAATTAGGAGGAGACAAATTAGCCAAGGATAATCCTGATGCTTCTTGCTCAAACCCAGTTCTTCCTTGCATGGATAAACTCAGAGAAGAACTTTCTTGTGCTGTAAGAGTTTATATCTTTCTTGTATTGTTTTCTGTTTTCACTTTAGTTGACTGAAATACACAACTGTGTTTTCTTCGTTACTTTTTTTTCCCTTTCAATTGGGGTTTAATGCTCTTAGTACTTTTGGCAGATTTGTTTGGAGATTTGCTTTGAACCTAGCACCACTTCTTGTGGACACAGGTAAATGGAAAATTCATCTTTGCACCACTATTTGGCTTTTCTTGTAGAATTGGATCTTCATTTAGCCATTGGGTTTAACTATAAGAGAGCAATAAAAGGGCATATTACTTTATTTGATCCCGACAAGGGCTTGAAACATAGGATTCTATAGTTGTGAGTTAGTTAGGACAGTTCTGTGATAATGTAATTTTGCTTTGCTTATAATATTATTGTATACATCGGGGATCGTTTTCATTCTTATTCATAGAGTGGTTTCTCTTTGTTTGCAGTTTCTGTAAGAAATGTTTGCGATCTGCAGCTGATAGATGTGGGAAGAAATGCCCAAAGTGCAGACAGCTGATAGGGTGAATTCAGCTACTATATCTGAATTTATTATGGGAGATTTTGAAGCGGTTAAACAATTTTTTTGACATCAACCTTGTTTGTATTGTGGGAATTGCAGCAATAGCAGATCTTGTACGGTCAATACAGTTCTTTGGAACACAATACAGCTTCTGTTCCCTCAAGATGTTGCAGCAAAGAAGGAATCGGGCAGGAAAACCCAGAAAGAACATCAAAGCTCAGAAAGAAAAGCCAATAATGATTTAACAAGCCGCAACGTTCGGCCTTCAAGAGTCCATCAACCTTCTAGGGTGGTGCCAAATAGAGGAGCGATAATAAATAGAGGCATGGTGAGCCAGGACGAGCCTTCTACTAGAGTGGCAAACAGAGATACAAGTACGAGCATGTGGAACCAGGACGAGGAGGATACTCCATTGGTGCAAAGATTGCGAAGAAGAGAAGCGCTTGAGCGGCTAATACTAAGCAGAGAAGCCAGTGGGAGGAGAAGAAGAGGAATACCAGGGCAAGATGAGGATGCTGCATTAGCTCTGAGACTGCAGAGAGAAGAGTTTATGGAAGCTTTTGGGGGAACAAATCATGAGCAATCAGGAAACTCTCTTTCAACAGCAAGAGCAAACTTGAGAGTCATGGCGTCTAGAGCCGCCATTAGCATTCATTCTAGAGGCCGCCGGCCGATATAGTTCTTGAAATGTAGTTCTCCCTTGACATTTTAATGTTTGGTTTGTACTACCAAATCCTTGATATTTTTTTGATTATTCAGGTTCTTCATTCATTAAATGATTCCCCACCCTGATTTTTTCTCAGATAAATTATGGCTAACCAGAGTAGATTTTTTCAATGGTTTGAATTTTGTTTGTTTTGAAGACAAACACCAATCCAAGATTACTCTCACTCTACCCCTATACCTTCCATTGATCTCAGCTAAGCTTCAGGGATTGGACATCTATGCAAATTGTTTTTTAGTGAAATAAGTTTTTTTATTTGAAAACTCTTATCTTTTTTGGAAAATATATTTTATGGATCTAGATAAGCAATTAAAATCCTAATCGTTTCAAATTCTTATAAAAAGAACTCAAAATCTGTTGTGTAAATCCCAAAACTCTGTCATGGTGTCACACCGGGACGAAATAACTACCACAATACCAAACAAAAACATAGAAAATATACCGGTTAATAAAATTATTCATTCTGACGAAATGATATTCAATAAAAGAAAAAAAAAAGGGTTCAAACTTCAAAAATAAACTACCTGGGTTATAAGTTATGACCTGCTCTAACTTGACCAACTATACCTGCAGGGCTATAAATTGGTGTGTGTGAGGCAGTGGGATCATCAATGTTGTGTTTTCTCCGCTAAAAAGGACTGCGTAGACCTTGCAAGTTAGATACGATATTTTATAGCTTGATTTATAGCATGCTTGCTGCTAGGAATGACTGAAGGCCAAGCAGATGTCGTATCTAACCTGCAAGTAGATGCATCATTCATTCAAATGAATAGTGCTTTGTTTGGAGAAGAATAATAAAACTCTACTCTTTCGTAGTTCATACTTGACATGCATCAGCAATTCGCCATAAAAAAAAATTAAAAGTTTTTTTTATAATGTTATAAATTTGGGCAAATAATAAATATGTGTAAGAAGTTTGTGAAGCGTCAAATTCCAATAATATATATATATATTTTAAATTGATATGAATTTATTTATTTAACAAGTTTTAATAAAATCACTAGCATAAAATTATCATTGTCATTAAAAAAACAAGAAGATTTGGATACTTGAATCATTGAATTAATTGTATTAGATTCAGTTCATTTAATAGTTTAATTTAATTTAAACACAGTAATAAAATATAAATTGTGTAAACACCTACAATAAATAAACAATAAAAATAAGTCAATGATTTTCCACCTATGAAAAGAAGAAAATATCATTGAAACCCATTACTACATCACAATTATTATCATGACTATAACAGTTAAAATTATCATTATCATTATTTCCCAAATAATAAAAATTATTAAATTTTCCTGAAAAATAAAAATTACAAAAGAACAAGCAAGAAAAACTTAAAAAAACACTAAACCTATCATTATTGTTGCGTAAACAATAAATCATAAAATTATCTTGAAAAAAAACTTTAACAAAAGAGCAAACCAAAAATAAAATAAAATCAAAATAAATATTATGAGCATAAAAACAATCATTTGATCTGAATAATAGATAAAAATAACAGAAAATACATAAAAAAACAAAGGAAAAAAAAAACTTTCAATTTTAAAATGATCACCAATATAAACTAAAATTTCAGAACTAAACTGAACAAAAATAAAGCTCTAATAAAAAAGAAAATGTAAAAAATCAGAACTAAAAGCATATATACATAAACAATGAAAAAAACAATTGTCCAAGAAGGAATGAAAACATCAAAGGTATTGAAACCAAATAAAAATTTAAAAGAGTATGGCCGAAATAAAAAATAAAAAATATAATTAATCTCAATTGGTGGACTAAGCTACAACAATTCAAAACCTTGAGACCAAAAAAATTAAAGGGATTTAAAAAAAATAAAAAATCAAAAGAATAAGGGCTGAAATAAATAAAAAAATAGCTTATATGATTAATTTCAATTGGAGGATAAAATTGAAAAAAATCAAAACCTGTAGACTAAAAATATTAAATGAAGCAAAAATTAAATTAAAAGAACAAGGGCTAAAATAGAAAATAACATATATGATCAATTTCAATTGAAGGGTAATTTTTTAAAAAAAAAACTTATATAAAAGAAATCAGGAAGAAAAAAAAATTAAAAAGATCAGAGATGGAAATGAAACACACATAAACAAAGAGGACCAACATATATTTTGCCACTGCATGAGATAAAAAAGAGGGGAAACGAAAAACATGCCACCAACAATCCTCCAACCACCTCCCATCGACACGCACATCATCATGTGGAACATGACATAACTGCACATTTAATGACCAAACATTTTCAATTAATGCATGCTAGGGAAAATTGTTGACGCGCCTTCCTAACGCGACTACAGTAACTAAAAAGAATAAAAAATAAACATGGAATTAATTAACCCCCCCTTCTCAGAGCTGACGATAATAATACAAAAAACAAGCATGAAAATATCAGCATGCCCCGACGGAAGACTTCCATTTTTGTCGTTTTGAGGGCATTTAAGTAGTTTTACTGTTCACCAAACGTGAAAAACCAAAAAAATTCCTCACTATAAGCTCCGTGTTTTTGTTCCTCGATAAAATTGTTATTTTACCTTTCACGATCAGATGAAAAAAGTGAAAATACTCTTATTCAACCTTCATTTTTTTTGTTTGCTTCTAGCGGTAAAGAAATAGTTTCACTGTTTAAAAAAAAATCTAAAATGATGCAAGCACCCCTAAACAATCTACTAATGATACACAGGTGTAGTGGAAAAGTCTAAAAGACCCCCGAGACTGAGAGTTAATTCTTATGAACTAAAAGGAAAAATAGTAATTTCACTTTTAAGATAAACAATGATTTGTCTCTAGGGATATATTGAAACATTGACGCGTTTTATATTTTTGTAATTTAATAAAATTGTTTTTATTATAACAAAAACACTAAAACTAAAAGGCAAAATCACTACAAAGTAGTGAACATTTTGTATCTCTTAGTAAATATTATTTGTCCTTGACCTAGGGTTATTATTGTTTTTTTATAGGGTATTTTTGTTTATTTAATATTTTAATAAACATTAAAATAACTAAAATACACCTAAGAGTAAAACAAATATGTTATATCGGGTAAGATTATCAACATAAATTTTATATATAATAGTATTATACATGCACATTTATATCCAATAAATTTAATTCATAGGAGCCAAGGGTATTTGGGTTTTTGTAAACCCTTGTTTTTTTTGTTAATTATTAGTTAGGTCAAGGGCAATAACATAATTCAACATTAATGTAATATTTGTTAATTGAAAAGGTTGTTAACACGTGTTTTGTACGTGATAGTGTTGGAGTCGCCGTATATTTTGTGTATGTTGAGATTTCTGATTATAAAAAACCAGCTTTCATTATGTGATTATATTTCTCATTCTTCTCCTTTATTATAGGTGGAATGTGTTCTCAAAATATAGTCGGTTTATCATTAGTGACTCTATTTGTCTTCTTTTATTTCTCTCCTACCACGATAAATACATTATGGTCCTTGTTATTATTGGTAATTTAGATTTAGTCATTTTAGTTTTGATTTTTGTATTTTTTTGTCATTTTTCCTTTTGGTAAAGTTTTATTCATTCTCAATTTACCTCTTGGTTTTTAATTTGTATAAATAATATTTTTCAATTCAGTCCATATACTTTTAATTATTACTTTTTGTCAACTTTTATGTCTTTCAATTTTATCCTTTATATCAAGCTAATGTTTTTTTTTTGTTTGTTTGTTTTTTCAATGATAATAATGATTTAATTTGATCCAACTTTTGATTTTCAATTATTTTCTTTGTCCCTTTAGTAGATTTTCTTATAGTTTTCAATTCTATCATTCAAATCATATTCATATTTTTTACTTCTGTCAATAATAATAATAATAATAATGGTGGTGGTTTTGATAGTAACACCATCCCCACTAACAACAACAACAACAACAACAACAATTATAATAATCATTCTATGAATTCTTTTGTATGATTTTTTTATTTTTTTCCTTTAATATCTAGTTTATTATAAATTAAACTTCATAATTTTTCTAGAATAGATACTTAAAGTCTAACGACTAAGTCATGTGATAATAATAATAATAATAATAATAATAATAATAATAACCTCCTAAAAAAAACTAAGTAAAATTTAACCCCTCCCTTTTAACCTCCTACCAATCACCACGAGGTAAAATCCAAAATGGAGAGAGAGCTGCATTAAAAAAAAGGCAACACACACAAGTAAAGTCTTAGCAAGAGCTAGATTACCCTTGAAAAAAAAAAAAGCAAATCTGGAGAGAATAAAAAACCAAGACAAAAGTCTGTAGAAGAAAAGCCAGCAACAATCGCATCCAAAGATGAACAGTTGCATTTATTTAAATGCATTGATAAAAAGGAGATTAAGCTGTTGCATGCAATTTCTTGCACCTGACCTCTACAAAAGGTGTGTTGCTAAACTGATGCTAATTTATATAACTCAATTGATCAATATATCATAGATAAATATAAAGGAGCTCGCAAAACAAATAAATTCCGAAAAACAAAATGCATATATTAAAATTAAGTGAAAGAAAAGAAAATCTGTTTCATAGTCATCACTATAATATATATACCTTAATGAGCCACTATTCTGTCACCTGCTGCAGTTCTTCACGCCACTGATTCATCACTAGTAATTTCTCTATTATACTCTTCAAAACAGGCGCACTAACCCCACACTTCTGATCTGCAAAGCAGGATCTACCTTCTTCAGCAGCCTTACAAAGTTGTGGATCCAATGGTACCTTCCCAAGAAAAGGTACTCCCATCTCCTGGCACATTTGTGTCGCACCACCACCGCTGCTATCAAATACTTCACTGCAGGCAATCACGTCTAGCATTTCTGGAGCGTTCTCTCTCATGTACCCTAAGACTCTTTCTGTAACATCATTTTGTTCACCATTCTCCGTCAACTTTGCAAACCTAAAATCTGTCAACCGTTGGCACAAGCCACTCATGTTCTCAACAACCCCAAGAACCTCAACTCCAACTTTCTTGCAGAAACTCACTTCTTTTCGCACATCAATTAAAGAGACTTGTTGCGGAGTAGTGACAATAATTGCACCATCTATTCCGGTAGCCTGAAGGTATTGGACAATTGAAATGTGCTCATCGGAAGTCCCAGGCGGGGCATCAACCACAAGAAAATCAAGCTCCCCCCAATAAACATCCTTCAGAAATTGCTTGATAAGCCCATTTTTGCGGGGGCCCCTCCATATGACAGCTTCATCTGGGTTCGGAAGCATGAATCCAATGGACATGACCCCAAGGTTTGACTCAACATAGACAGGAGACCAGCCAAGGTTGCTTTGGTGAATTTCTTGACCTTCTAGGCCAAGCATCTTGGGGATACTTGGGCCACAGATGTCAATGTCCATGAGCCCAACCTGGAAGTCCATAGCTGCTAGTGCGTATGACAGTTGAGCAGAGAATGTGCTCTTCCCGACTCCACCCTTGCCTGATAAAACCAATATTTTGTGCTTCACGGTAGCCATACGTTCAGCAATCGCTACCAAGTCTGCAGAAACCCATATTTCAAATATTAAGTAAAGGGCCTGATTTTGAGTTGAGACAAAATATGTAAATCAAAGTAGAACAACTATCTGAAGAGTTCTGTCCTATAATTTGTTAGAGAATAATATAAATCATATTATGGGGCCTCACCTACAAGCTCGAGCTTTTAGGTGAGATGGTTCCTTAACATAGTATCAGAGCCTTGTTGACCCAACGGTCACGAGTTCGAATCTCACCACCCCCATTCTATTTGATAAAAATCAAGCATAAGGTGATGTGGGTTTGTGCAAGTTTCAAGCTCAAAGGGCTTTCACTTGAAGGGGTGTGTTAGAGAATAATATAAATCATATTATGAGACCTCACCTAGAAGTTTAAGCTTTAGATGAGATGGTTCCTTAACATAATTTCCAGCTTCATATCAAATGCAAGGATTGGAACCAAATACAGTATATAGTGTCAAGTTAACAGAAGTCACACAAACATTCACTCCTTCACTGACTACTTTAGAGATCAGAAGTATATCAAGTCTTCAATTTGTTGGGACAGGATAACCAATGAGATTCTAGGAGAAAGAGATTGCACTGTTTGTGTGGTCAATTGAAACCATTAGACTAATAAAGTTTCATAGAATTTAGCTTTTTACAGATCAAAAAGAAAATTTCAACAGTATCTGTTAAATTTCATGTGATTTCATTCATCTAGTGCAGATATTTATACGAGTTGTCAAACAAAACTGAAGATGCAAAATATGTCAACCAAAAGCCCTAATTTGAGATGGAAAAACTCGCCGAATCAAAACCATTAAAAAAAGGATTTCTTCAATTTCTTTTTATCTACAACAGTTCACTGAAACTAAATTTCAATTGCAACAGTGACAGACACTGAGCTGAGTTTGAGATCTCAAGCTTTCTCAAATCTCAACAAGCAACAGTCAATATTATATTAAGAGGAATGTTTTAAGGCTAATGGAATAAAATCACAGTTTGATAGTTTGTTTGGGAGGCAAAATGGCTAGAACTTCTATCTGTCTTTGCCTATATTTCTTTTGCAAATTTTTATTTTACTTTTTCTACACATGATCTTCTCAACATTCTCCAAACAAAACTCTTAGCAAATTCTCAATAGTCCTAATTCCCCTTCCAAAAAAGCCAATTTCACAAAATCCTAACTGTTCTCCCGTTAAACCTTCTTGGCAAGACAGTTGAACATCTATGAAATTGAATAGGGCTGTCCTCCATCATAGAGCAAAAACAACTGGTTTTAGAATATGCAATATGCCTAGCAACCAACTTTTATTTGTATTTCTCATTCAATCAGCATAAAACTTTAAATAAGTTGATGTATGCTATTTAATGAAGGTACAATATCATTCTTGTTTCCTCATCTTACATCAAGAGACCAATAGTGTTGATTTTTTTTTTCTGATAATAGAAAAGAATTACATTAGAAAGAAAAAATCTACATATAAGGCACCCTCCAGAACTAAAAAGAATCAGCAGAAAAGCACAATAGCCTGCCAATTTCACTGAATATCCAATCACGAGACACTTCTAAAGATTCCAGCAACTGAAGCTCATGCTAATGCCAAAAGAAAACTATCCCATCAAATTCTAATTGCCTCGAGAGAGAATGATCCCTAAAAGACTTACTCCATCATAATATCCCAAGCAACACATCTCCATTGAACCTTGCAATCTATCTTCATTGAATTCTTTCAAATACTTCAATAAACTCCATCAAAATCAGGACCAATCACGCTTCATCAAAGAATCTATTCCTTGGATCCTACGCTACTAGGAAACATAAAAGTGGTACCCATGCTTGTCATATCAAATTAACATCTGGACACAGGGATCTACAATGCCTCCTTACTAGCAACAAATATAAGTACAGCCATCCAGATACAAAACACAAACCCAGGATGATACGTTGGTTTTACAAATACAGTTGTTAAGAAAGAATTGTAGAAGTGTAGAAAGATAACAAATTACAAGAAAAAATACTAAGCCCCTCTTACACCCTATAATTTGACATTGACGTGAAATGAAAAGAATAAGTATCCAAACTATGAAAAAATATCCTAGGCCTATCATTTAGATTTCTAAAATAATCAGAACTTCAAGAAACTTTATCCCACAATACAAATCATTTCATTATCTATACCAGAGAAACAATAGAGACGGGAATCAGTCAACAAATGGAACTCGCACACCTCCAAGTCCTTCGATAAAAGAATTCAAGAGCCACTACCAACTTAAAATTCGGTCACAAAACAACTTTTCAACATCAAAGATTTCAATTTTTAGGATCCACCAAGACACCAACCAGGCAGCAACAACCAGGCAGCAATTAAAATTTTAATTCACTACATGTCAGTTGATATCGAACCTATCGCCAAAAGTCATCAGAAGCCCAATAACAACTGCAAGACGGAGGTCCGCCACCTAAGAAACCAACTACATCGATGTCACCAATGCTGGATGACAACCAACATATGCACATGTATGTCAGAGATGGAAACTACGTAAATAAGACCCAATACTGAAACGAGTTGTTCAAGTGCTAATTCCAGGTTAATCAAGTCAGTAGAACTCGAAAATAAGAGGGGCCAATTTGACCCAAAGGAGAGCCTCAATTTCCTATGCTAGGCAATTTCACAAAGTTGTTACAGCAAGGAATTCAAGGCAACATGTGTTGCAAGCAATATCACATGCACCAATCTTCAATTTTAGCTGGAAAAAGGAAAGAAAGGAGAGAAAGAGAGAGACCAGGGTCAGGGCCTTTAGGGGCAGTAGCACATTCTTGTTGATTAGGGCATCCTTGACAAGCATCGGATTTCCCAGCTGAATCAGCTTGAGGACCTGGGCAATCTAAACAAAACCAACACCATTTTTTCCCTAAGAAATCATTAAAACCCTAAACAAAAATAATTAAAGGCGAAAAAAAACACCTACGTTCATTGGCGTTTTCTGGGATTTCACCGTTCTCCATTGTTGCTGTTGGTTTTTTCCTCTCTGTTCCTTGCTTAGTTCAGGAAATAAAGAAATAAAATAAGGCAAGCGCTTAAATCCAACTTTACCACCTTCAACTTGCAACGATGACGGTGCGTGTACTGTTGTCGGCCGGCTGCACCATATAAAAGGAAAGTTGTGGAGATATTTGACCGCCGCTTGAAATCATACAATGATAAGTTTGGTAACTAGGCGGTGTTCGCAGCCGGTTCGGTTCGGTTCGGTTTGATTTGGGGCTAAAATTTTGATCAAATCGGTAGATGCAATTTCCTAAGAAAATAAACCGAATTGGTTTGGTTCAGTTAAGGTTATTTTTTTCAGGTTAAAACTAGAAAATGTTTTTGGCCATTTGAAAAAAAATGATAAAAAAAAACATAAGCTTAAAATCCTCGAAAAAATATAAGTTTCACCAACACTACAAGTTCATGTTTGTCATTGCATTTTAAAAGTGTTTTTTTAAAAAATAAAAATAAAAATATTTTTATTTTTATTTTTTGTTTTAAACTATATCTAATTTATTTGGTATTTTTAAATCATTTTGATATGTTGATATTAATGTTTATTAACCTGTAAGAATCATTTATAACTTTAATCTCTCAACTTATTTGGATTTAATTCATTTACTTATTGAAGAAAAGATTAGTCTTAATGGCAATAAAAAAGAGCATATAGTAAAAGCTTTTTATAAGAGTGTACAACAATAAATACATAATAAAAAAATAAACAATATGCATTCAAAACTAATAAAGAAAAAAAGAGTTATCTTTAAATTGGTGATTAAATATGGATATATATTGTAAAGAAAGGCATCTTCAATAAAGGAGATCTAAGTTGATGCCAAAAGAAGACGATTCATTTTAAATCCTTGAAAGAATTAATTACAATACTAAAAAAGCGAATTTATAAAGTGAGTAAGGTGCTAATATTACTTTTAATATTCTTGATCTCTCTTTGTTTTATAGAGGTGATGGTCTTAGGTCAATTATTTTTAAAAAAGATGGAATGATGTGATCCAAACTATATAAAATGATTCATTAGAAGTTTCAGATGAGTTTATTGCAAGATCAATGACAAATAATCTTAAAGATACATTTAATGAGACTTATTCAAAGTGTTTGGATTAAGGTAAAATTTAAGTAGGCTACATATTCAACAAGTAATGATCAAACATTTAACAATTTAATCTATATAGAAAGGGGTTTGATCCAACTACTTTATAGGCTAGTTAATTTCAATAACTAAAGGTGATTTTTAGGGTTCTTACATAATTTTACACTAACAAATATAGTTTTCACTCTAACTATTCAATTGAGATAAAATTTTACCAAAAGTTTTAAGAGGTATTTTTTATATTGGATTAAAATTTAGGTCAATCATAAATCATAAGTCTTTGTAATAAGATCTAGAAGCTATGATGTGAGATTTATATTAATTTTCTAGCTTGTTAAAACTCTTTATTATTTTAAGAGCATTGTTTAAGGTGTTTTTACCTATTATAAATATGATTATATAGCCTGTACATATTTTTTTTCTTATAAACTTTGATTTCAAAATAATTTATTATATATGTGAGAAAAAATATCTTATTTTTTCATTGAACTAATCTAACTTTTATATATATATATATATATATATATATAAACAAGCTTCATAATCATTTTTACTTCTCATTTGAATCTTTTTATAGGCGTTGGGTGGGAATTTGATTTCTATAATCTTTATGTATCTTTCTTAGAAAGAATTGATTTGATTATGTATTTCTAGATTTGTATATCTATGGGGTTTGCATCACAAAAGCCACCTAGACAACCTATAAATATTTGGTTTGTTTCTAAAAAAATATAAGATTATATTTTAAAAATATTGAAATGATGACATAATAGAATGACCTAAGCTTTGTTGCTTAATTTTCCAAACTCATGACCCGACTCATGGACTCCATTAGATCTAATATATTTAAAAAACATTTTTTTATTTAATTATATGATAAAAAAAAATATAAAATCGAGTACCAATCTATTATGAGAAACATTGTTCAAGATCACTACAACCTTATAAAAAGTAAAACAAAATAAATTATGAAAGTCAATTCAAAATCAATGAGATATGAAAGGATGAATTTAGAAAATAAAAGGAAAGTAAAAAGATTGATAAAAAAAGAATTCCAAAAGTTTAGGCTTATATGCATATGCTTTTATAACAAAACAAAGACTTGTGGCCTTGCAATCCAAGGCCCATAGGCCTAGTCTATATGAAGTTGTGAGACAGTCATTGAGACATTATATGCATTAATAAATACAAAAAAAGTCGGTGTGTTACATCCAATTTCGAAGGCCAAAAGGAAAATTGGATTCCCCCGTTCAAATGACAATTTGAATCCAAAAACATTTTCATGACATCATTGTTTAAACCCTTACTAACCTTATGAGACTTAAATGTGAAACCATGAATTATCCAATGATTAAGTCATAAATATTAGATGATAATATAATGAATAGGCTTGTGTTAACCCTCAAATTAGGTCTTAATTAGCCTTGGGTTAGATGAAATTATAAATAAATTAAAGAGTTCTAAAATAATCGAGAATAAATTTTAAAACAATGTCGTATTGTATTAAACTTCATTAAGTTGGGTTGACCCATGAAAAATTCATGGTTTGGGTCATGGACACTACCATAACAAGGAAACTCAATTGGGTAATATGTCTCTTTTTTTCTCATCTCTTATTTTATCCCTAGTTAAATATTAATTACCCTAAGATAGGATTAGATTTGGGACTAGATTAAAGAGTTATGAAAGAATTAGGTACCATATAAGAAACTATTTGAAATCTAGGACTAAATTTAAATGATATAAGGAAAGAGAGGGAAAAAACCTTGTTTGGCATGTGCGACGTATACAACATCATGCAAGGAGGGTTGTCATGTTTGGGTGGTGCGTGCAACCTCATCCAAGCTTTGATGGTGACCTTTCTTAGTGTCACCATAATTAACTTGTTGAGTTCTTCCTCTTCAAGCAGCGCATGTCAGTGAAGTCCCAATTTAGCTTTCTTTTTTCTCTTTTTTGTATTGGTTTTCATGCAAAAACTGAAAAAAAAAAAACAATTGTTCTGGTCTATCTAATAACTTGTTATTCCATTTCATTTAGATTATTCATTACAAAAAAAACTAAAATTGGTGCCCTTTTCTATAATATAAAATTTTTGCGTCCACACAATACTATAGACCAAAACAATTGTTTTTTTTTCAGTTGTTGCATGAAAACCAATACAAAAAAGAGAAAAAAAAGAAGCTATATTGGGACTTCACTAATGACACGCGCTGCTCGAAGAGGAATAACTCAACAAGTTAATTCTTTCTTTATTTCGTTGCGTGCGTCTTACATTATAACATTTGTAGGACCCACATATTTCAGTGTGCCAAGTCACCCCTCACCACGAATAGAGCCGGAGGTTTTCATTGGGATCAGCTCAGAATCAACCTGATCAATAGTGAGAGAGAGAGAGAGAGACAGAGAGAGACAGAGATGGCAGAAATTAACTGCTACAGGGAGGTGCTGCCATTCGCAGCCATGGTGACCATGGAGTGTGTCAACGTGGGCTTAAACACACTTTTCAAAGCAGCTACTTCGGCAGGAATGAGCTACCATGTTTTTGTTGCCTATGCATATGCAGTAGCTGCTCTCGTTCTCCTTCCCGCTCCTTTCGTTTCCCACAGGTTAATTACCTAGTAGATATATAATAATCGGTGTGTATATATATAGTTGGATTCTGAAAGAAAATGTGTGGACTAATTGTTATTTTGTTCTGATTTTTATGCAGCTCAAGAGTGCTTCCTCCACTGAACTTCTCTATACTCAGTAAAATTGCTCTTCTTGGGATTATTGGGTATAGATTTCTTGATGCACTGTATTTATCAACTGGAATTGAAGTTCATGTCTAGCCTTAAATTCGTTACTTTTAGTGAAAATCAAGCGAGTATTTCCTCTATTTCTTAGTTTATGATGATTTGTTGGGTTAACTGTGGAGTAGGAGCTCGTCTCAGATCATGGGCTACACTGGTATCAGCTATAGCTCGCCTGCTCTTGCTTCAGCCATCAGCAACCTCATACCAGCTTTTACTTTCATATTTGCCATCATTTTCAGGTACTTTCCTCTTCTTTTAATCTTTGCTATTTTACATGAAGAACCTCGTAAGGAAAACTTCTGATTTTCTTTCCGAGCCAGTTCACAACAAGGATTTAGTGTTAGAATCTTGCTTTTCTTTGATGGGTAAGATCCCACGGCCCCTCCTCGAGCTCTGGCTCTCTTAACTTTTCCTTTATTTTGGCCTGATGCTTCTGGGATGAGTCATAGGATTAAATAAATAGAGGACGGTGCTTGATAATATGAACAACCTGGTTTGGAAATATTTTTATCGTCAAAACAAAAAATCAAATCTAAACAATCCCTGCAAAATCTTCTTGCCAGATAATAGACACCATATTTATATATAATAATCAAATAAATTATAATTGCTGAGACGCATACCACTTCATTCAAGGAAGCCGTCAGGTATATAATAATTGCTGGACTTGTAGTTATGTGTATCGGTTTCAATTATTTTCGAAACTTTCAATTATTTTCGAAACTTGAAAGATGAAGGTTGTCACGGGAGCCAAAATCAAGGACGATGACTTGAAATAAAGCAATATAAATTTATGATTCCTCTTATCAAGCTGTTTCTTTCAAGGACCACACAGCACAAGTTATTATTCTTTTATTCACAATTATCTTTGTTTCGTTATCAAATTGCTATCACAGAATGGAAAGCGTTGCCTTAGGAAGAACAAGCAGTCAGGCCAAACTCTTGGGCACAATCTTGTCAATAGGAGGTGCTTTTATCGTGACTCTCTACAAGGGCCCGCCATTAATTATATCTTCAAACTCCTCCATTACCCTCCATCAACATCCTCACTCGACGAAGAATTCCAACTGGATACTTGGTGGCATATTTCTCACTGCTGAGTATATACTGGTTCCTCTATGGTACATTCTTCAGGTATATCATACAGTTTCACTTCTGTTTTTTATAAATTTCTCTAGCTTGTTTTTATTCCGTTAAGAATCTGGGAGTAATATATGTTTCTTAATTTACAGACTCAGATAATGAAGGAGTACCCGGCAGAGTTGACGGTGGTTTTCTTTTATAATCTATCTGTTAGCATCATAGGGGCGATTGTAGCACTAATTACAGAAGGAACTTCTAGTGCTTGGGTGGTGCGGCCAAACATAGCATTGGCTTCCATTCTTTGCTCGGTGAGAGACCATTTCGAAACAGACAATTCATCGTTACTTGCCGTTGTATATATATAGTTTCTGTTCCTTGATTGGTGTTTTGTGCGCGCGCTGTGCAGGGGTTCTTGGGATCATGCCTGAACAATACTGTTCACACATGGGCTCTGCACTTGAAGGGACCTGTCTTTGTAGCAATGTTCAAGCCATTGTCGATTGCCATTGCTGTTGCTATGGGCATCATGTTCCTTGGTGAAACTCTTTATCTCGGAAGGTTTGCCAAATCCCTCAACCTGATTTCTACACATTAACACAGCTATAGCTTGCTATAATGAATCTCAGAATTAATGAAGATAAACCTGGTTGAAAAACATAGATTAAATATATAGTTTTCAAAACTACAAGGATTAGCTGATGAGTTTTGTTGAACGACAAACTAGATTATAATGAACTCCATAATCTCCATCGACGTCCTTAGTTTGTTCTATATACATGAAAAAAACAAAGCTTCTCTATTTCGTGAGAACTGCTGCTAACTGTGCCCTGTATTTTGCAGTGTGATTGGAGCAACAATTATATCTATAGGGTTTTACACCGTAATGTGGGGGAAAGCCAAAGAAGAGCTGGGGGTTGATGGCGATACTGCTAGCCCGGAATCCCCAAGCGCCCAGAAGGTCCCTCTGTTACAAGGCTACAAGGCTGCAAAGTTACAAGATCAACAGGTTTAGGGAGGAGCAGAAAGGCTTTATATGTACATAAAATTAACGACAAAAACCAAATTGCTCAACAGCAATCCAATCAATGGAAAAGAACATGGCATCCATGGCCTGGCCTTGGTTAGTATATTGAGAATTTGATATCCTAAAACCCTCCCCAGGTTATAGTCAGGCACTCGCACAAGTTCACATTGCAATTTTGTCAGGAAAACCTCTTTTTTTTTTTTCCAGGTTATAAGCCTGATAGGTATTGTGATAAATATTGTTTTTTTACATGATATTAACTTAGAAATGTATTGAAATGATATTTTTTTAATATATATATATCTATGTATTAACACATTAAAATAATTTAAAAATAAAAATTTGAAGAAAAAAAATTATTTTTTTTCATAAACACTTTTCAACCTTAAAAGCAAGCACAATTTACTTATAGATATGAGGAACTCTAGGTTTAAATGGAGATTTTTTTATGATGCACAAGGTCTAACATATACTTGGATACAAAATAAAGAGGAGATAAACATGAAAGAAAAAAACTAAGAAAATTATAGAAAAGAGAGTTTTATTATTTTTATGGAATAAAATATGATGTTTTTTTGTTTTTTTTTGTTTTGCTATATCCCTACTATATTAATGTAAATATATAGCTATTATCTAGTGTTTGATTATTATTTTAGGACAAAAAATAGAGACAAATGTATTTGGTTGAGGAGACAAAAACATCAAAAAATTTCTTTGAGATAATTTTTGGATGAGTTTATATATTTTCAAAACAAGAGATAAATATAAGATATGTTTTTAGGGACAATATTTATTATCTTATTTCAAATACTATTGTAAGAAAATCTCATTTCAAAATTGTTCGACATATAAAATAAATTGACTACAATAAATTAAAATCAACTTGATGGTTCATTTGGGTCAACTCAGTCAGTTGAAAGGTAGATTTTCTTTGAACAAAAATCAAAAGAAAGTTACAATGTTTTGACTCATGTTTCAATTGGATCTATTAGATTGTAAATCAGACCGAGTTTTTAATCGAGTTAGATCGAGTCAATCCTTTCTCTATATTTTTTAAAACTCGAACACGTACAAATCCTAAGTCACCTAAGTCTTTGGGTGGACTTGTAGGGTTATTTCGGGTTTTGTAACTGAGATTGTTATAATATTATTAATTTCAATATTACATATAAATTAAAGTGAAAAAAACAATATCTAATTATTATTTTTAAAATATATGAATTTAATAATAATGCATGTTAAATGTAAAACAAACCTTTTTATATTTTAGCATAACATATCTATCATAACCAAATAGAATATAAAGACAATCGTTTTATTTTATATATCATTACCACACAATTATATCCTCAACTATTTTTTTTGTTTTTTCTCCTCCATCTCTAGTCTTTGTCTTTTTTGTTCTAAGACAATAACCAAACGCTACCGTATAGTTTAATGTCAAAGGAAATATATTAACTTATTAAAACAAAAGCTAAAAAAAAATATCAAGAATTCATTGTGCACACACTTAATTTATTATAGATTCGCATAGCAACATTAATATTTTGCTCTCTATGATTGAAACTATATAAACTATAGTTCAGGGGCAAATTTGGTTTTTTCCGCACGATTCATTTGTCATCATAGGGTATAATGGTTTTTTAACTTGTTTTTTGCATAGCATAATGTCTAAAATATCCTTTAAAAGTTACGCCTCCTTAATTGTTTAGGCATAGACATTTTTCTTTCTTTCTTAGCGTGATATTATTACTACGGTACCCTTAGAAGCAAAAAATAAATAGCTTTGGTAAAGGGTTTTTTTAGACTTTCGTTATGGTTTTTCATTAATATCGTGTAGGTTTAGGGACACTTGTGTCTTCTTATAAATAAAATAAAAAAGAGCGAGAAGTTATGAGAGCGTGAGGAAGGCGTTGTAGTGCCTCCTAGAGGCCAAAAAGGGGTAATAGCCGTCTCGATCGACGGTGTATGTGAAGGCGAATTGATAGGGGTTGTGTCTGTAAGGAGTCTTACGGTGTTTAAGCGATGATTGGATTTGTTTACTCCCCACCAATCCTTTTCGATTTCGATCCTCAATTTTACATGTTATTATAGATAAAACGAGCTGATTTGCCCGCGCGTTGCGCTGAGTTTTTTTCAATGTAGAAAAATAATTGATATTTAACGTGTTGTATTTTTTTTTTATTTTTAAAAATTTATTTTTGACATTAGCGAATCAAAATCATCTAGAAACAATTTATTTAATTTAAAATTGAAAAAAATAAAAATTTGTTCAAAAACGATTTTCAAACGCATTACCAAACACTCATGTCATATCTCATCATAGTTCAATTAATTTTTTTAAATATTAATGAAAAATGAAAACCACATTTCAAATCACTGTTTATTACTGTTTGAAATTGCGATCTTCTTTGGCTATGTATAAAATAATAGTCATGATGCACATAAGCTAGCTTGGACATTCTAGTTTAAAAAAACAAATTATAAGTTGAAAAAAAAATTGTCCAAGGATTATTCGTGACACGTGTAACCTATCCCGGTTATAAAAAATATATATATGTGAGGAAAAAATTGTGGTGCGTGTAAATTGACCCGGACACCGCGAGTATATATAAAAAAGAAGCTTGAAAAAAACGAAGAGGAAAAAACATTTTCAAATATTAATAAACAGTGAAAATTGAAAAAAAAAATGAAGTTCAGAGATTTATTATGATGCGCATAAGCTGACCCGGATAACCCAGTTATCGAAAAAATGACTGAAAAAAAAACATGTTAAACACTTATGAATAATAGAAAACATTGTTCTTTACTCAAAAATCATTTTCGGTGGCAGGGGGACCTGAACTCCAGCAACCTGAAAAAAAATATTTACTCCTATTATCTATAATTAACTAAATAATTGGCGATGCGGCGGGTTTTTTTTCTCTATGCAGAAAACTAATTGCTTGTATATGTATTGTATTTTATTATTTTAATATTTAGTTAGTATAATTATATTTAAGAATACTGATATGAATTTTTGTCCTTCAAAAAATCTTAGGTCATTTTTCCTCGCTGTCAATATATTTTTAGGCGATAATATTCAATAAATATCAGACATATTAGAAATAAAAATATTATAATTTGTTTTTCAAACATAAACTTAAATTTTTTGTGTGCTATAATTATTTATTTGCCGTCTAAAAAGAACAGTCTAATGGAAACGGGAAGTGACTTGTATATTTTTTAATTTGACTTGTACATAATGCAGATAAATTTGTCAACATTTTGTTTGTTTGATTTTTTTTCCCAGTAATATTATATCTAAAATATTAAAAATGAAAACATTGGAAATCCTTGTACAGAAATAAACTTAAATAAAAGAGCACAAAATTAATTTTTGAAGCCAAATTTGTTTTTATATAAGATTTATTAATCATATTATTATATTAAATATATTTAAGAAAACATGATATGAATTTCTACCCTTCAAAAAATCGTAGGTCATTTTTCCTCTCTGTCAATATATTTTTAGGCGATAATATTCCATAAATATTCAAACATATAATTAGTTTTACATATTTTCATTTGACATAAATATACAAATATATAATTAATTTGACATAATTTAAATAATATATTTAATTTCTATTTTGTTCTTTCTCTCTATATATTCTTAGGCGATGACATTCAATAAATATTAGAACATATAATTGGCTTAACATATTTTAATTTGATATAAATACATAAATATGTAATTAAAAAGTAAAAAACTGCAAATTTATTTCAAGAAATAAACTTAAACAAAAGAACACAAAATTTAATCTTGAAGCCAATTTTTTTTATAAGATTTATTCATAGTATTATTATATTAAATGTATTTAAGAATACTGATATGAATTTCTGTAACTAAAAAAAATCTAGGTCATTTTTCCTCTCCCTCTATATATTTTTAAGCAATAACATTTAATAAATATTTGAACATAATATTAGTTTGACATACTTTAATTTGACATAAATATACAAATATATAATTAATTTGATATATTTTCAATAATATCTTTAATTTAATAGACATAAATAAACTCAAACATTGAAATCAAATAATTCAAAAAAAAACCGGAGATTAAAAGAACTGGGACTGAAATGAAATTGAAATCTATAATTAACTTGCATAGAAGGATAGAATTAAAAGAAATCAAAGTTTTGATACCTAAATAAGTTTATAAATTTGCATGGAAAGATGAAATTAAAATTAATCCAAACTTTGATACCAAAAATATTTAAAATTCCAGCTCAATCCATAAAATTAAAAGCATGAGGACCGAAGTGGAACTTCAATACCACATCAATTTCAATTGAAGGACATAATTGAAACAAAGCAAAACCTATTTAATAGACATAGACTAAAAACAATTAAAACGTTAAGGGACTCAAATGAACTTTGAGAAAAAACAGCTTTGCTGATGTCATCTCGCGCAGGCAGGAGAGAGAAATTGGGGGTGAAATGTCGACCGACCATTGACACGTCTCCGGACACCATAACGCAACACGCGCCGCCGCATGTGGAAGAGCACATGCCTGAAAATCATTTTAGACGCCGATTGGGCGTTTTCCGATGCCGTATGAAGCCGCACGCGCCGTCCGAAGAAGGCGTGTGAGTTGAAACGCATGGCCCGTCCGGCGACGCGCCAACAGCTGTCAGGAAAAAAAAAGAAGAAAAAATTGGCTAATTACCGTAACACCCTCACCCGCAGACACAGTTTTTTTTCGGGGGGTTAAAGAGTCATTAAACTGTTCAATCTAATATTAAAAAAATAAAAAAAACCGGTCGGTCAATGATCGTCCACTTCTGAAAAGGCGTTTTTTTGTTTTTGAGGCTAATTCGGACATGCACTGTTCATCAATGAAAAAAAAGAAAGGAGGACATACACCCGCGATGCACCGGGTCAAAGTGCACATGAATAGTGCCCATGAGTGCACAGTAGAATCTGCACAGTGAAATTGTGTTTTGTTTTAGCTTTTTGTATAATGAAAAAAAATAATTAGGAAAAAAAAGGATCGAAAAAAAATTAGAAAAAAAAACATGAAGAGAAAAGAAAAAAAAAGGAATAAAAAAAAGAAGAAGAGAAAAGTTAAAAATAAAAGGAAATAAAAAAAAAAAGGAAATCACTGTTCAAATCCGCAGTAAAACCATGTTTTGGTTGAGCTGTATAGATAATTAAGTTCTAATTGGCTCGGGGCTTTTTTTATATATATATTTAAAATTGATTTTCTTTTTTGATTTCAAACCTTGCCTCACCTTGTAATGAAATTTGGAGCTGTACAGCATGGGCCACCCATATCCTAATATTCTATCAAGCACATACACTTTGAGACGGAAGAAGCAAGCTTGGAATAAATGGCAGATGGCGAAATAGAACAATCGCATAAACAAGAACAACCTGTGCTCTATGCTTAGGCCTAATCCCGAAACTTGTCGCTTTTGTCTGATATTTTTTTGTTCCGAGTGAACAGCCTGTGCTCCATCCACCTTGCAGTCACAACTCAATTCCCAATCTCGCTCAACCCCATGATTCCCTGTAAATTCGTTGTACCAGGAAAGTGATTTATGGTCAGTTTTTGCCTTTTTATCTCTTATTTCACTGCACCCACTCAACTTTTTGTTGTTGGGTGAAGAAAGCAAAGAAGATGAAGTCCAAATGGTAGGAAGAAGACAAGCCCAGTGACTTGTCAGATCGCATCCTCCCCACCACACTTTTCTTTCTTTGATACTCCCCAACAAAATGGAAAAGTGCTCCTGTCCTCTACCTTGACTGCTGACCACAACAATCTTTTGCAAAGATTAGCCCTTCCCTTGCTGGTTTGTTTTAGCTCCCCCTTGTAAACAGCCACATTTATGTTTGAACATTCCCATCCCTGGGCGTGGCCACTTACA
Source organism: Salix exigua (assembly GCA_032356905.1). Classification (NCBI taxonomy): domain Eukaryota; kingdom Viridiplantae; phylum Streptophyta; class Magnoliopsida; order Malpighiales; family Salicaceae; genus Salix; species Salix exigua. The sequence continues at coordinate 24,692,384 of CM063603.1, forward strand.
GGACTTGCCGAGCAGGTGAGTTTCTTTGAGCTTTTCCTTGAAGGTAATTATGGTATGACCCTGAAATTTTGATTCCGTGAAGTCTTTACTAAACTCATTGGCTCGTCTTAGGGTTGCAACTTGAGCTATTGAATTTGCGGTGAAAGTGTTCGAGGAAATGTTTACAAGATGATTGGCGAAGGGCACTTTAAATTGATAGAGTGAGAATGAGGAAGAGAAGCCTGAAAGTTAGCAGTTCTCAACACGTGGATAGACTCAGTAATTTGCCGAACCACATTATCCAACACATCCTGTCCTTCCTGGATGCCAAGTATGCGGTCCAGACCTCTGTGCTTGCTAAGGGATGGAGAAATCTCTGGACGAGTGTTCATGTGCTTCACTTGAACAGCAATTCCTTCCGTAGATTGGGTCGTTTTAAGAAATTTGTGGTTGCGGTTTTGAATAAACTCAATCATAACTCTACAGCTGGAACATTTATCTTCTCTTACCGAGGGAGAATAGATGATTATCTCAAGAAAAGGGTTATCTATTTTGCCACTGTCCATGGCATTGACCATCTTGTTCTTGATATGGGCTGCAAACGACCTCCTGTCTCGCAAGAACTTCTCAGTTGCCAAACCCTTAAAACCATAAAACTCAAGAATGCTACTTTCACTACATCATTTGGTTTCTCAAAACTGACCACTTTGCATCTGAAACACTGTCTGTTTTCTCTCGTTAGCAATTGCTTTGATTTTTCAGACTGTCTTCCTAATCTGAGCAGCTTATCCCTGCTTGGTTGTGACTTTACTAGATTCGAGGTTCTTAAAATATCAGGACCCCAATTGCTCAATGTAACAATAAGATCGATGTGGTACTCTTACGGTGGTCTCTCCAAGGGCTGTAAGGTGGAAATTTCTGCGCCAAAACTTACATTTTTTAGCTACAGAGAATCTCACGTGGTCGATTTCTCAGTAATTAACCTCCCTTCTCTACAACATGCTGATGTTGATGTTTTCCTTTCATATGAAGAGGAAAACAAGGACATTCAATGTTTGCTTAAATTCTTCCAAGGCCTCTATAATGTGCAATCTGCCACACTATCTTATTCTACTATTCAGGTATGCCAGGATGACTGTCATTTATGCTGTGTGCGCGCCTCTTTCATTTGTGGTTTCAAATCCTCATTTTGACTTGTTTTATGTCTGATATATCCACACTGGAACTTTTTTCTAACCAATGCAAGAAATCCTTGCATCGTTGGCTTCATGCTCCAAGAATAAATTGAAAGTGAAGTGGAGTTTTTTGTAGCATCTAGTAAAATCACCAGTTTCATGCTCCTAATTTGCTAAAAGTACATTGGAAGAGCAAACTTGTAGACTTTCTTGTGAGTTTGACCATGCAATGTTATTGACTTTTACATACTTAATTGGCCCGTATTTCAATGGGATGTCAAATGGAATACATGTGTACTCGTAGAAAAAGGAGTTGCATCTCTCCCACGTTGGCAAATGGTTTTATAATTGAAAATGTCTCCATGCAGCTGTGTGATGAGATGGTAATTTGTCCATATAACTTTGAATGTCGATGTCTCATATATTTAGGCTTTAAATGGAGTGCCTGGACTAGAGCTTCAACAGAGTCCTTTCAGTAGATTGTCTCTGAAACTAACACATCCCAGTGACTGCTCCTTTCCAATTCCAGTAAAAGTGGCGAAGTACTTGTGCAATGGCTCCCCCACTCCAGATACTGTTCTTGTCGAGTAGACAAAGGAACTTACTCAATGATTTTACTTCCAGAGCTCCATTTTGTTATACTCTATTGTTTCAAATGTGAATTTGTAGTCCTTAGAATTTGGTTTTATACTTTTTGGGAAAATATAATTCCATGTATTATGTTATCTCGTGAGTTGAAAGTAGTTTGCTCTTACAAGGACTTTTGAGGTGTTGATTCGTTGTGCTTGTTTTTTTTCATTAGATATGACCAGAGGTCGTATGAGAGTGTAGAAAATATGTATTTTAAAATGTTGTTCCTTTAAAAATATATTAAATTATTATTTTTAATTTATTCTTGATATTATTATATTAAAAAAATGTAAAATAAATAAATAAATAAATAAATAAAAATACAGTTGAATTACAATACCAAATAATTTTTTTATATTTTAGTATAATTTATATCTATGGCATGATTTCACAGCAACAATTATAGTTTTTACTTAATCATGATTCTTTAAAATTTTGAGGGAGCATTTCTCAATCAAAATGACATTATATTCCAAGTTCATATTGGGAAAAGGGAACTCTAAATGTAGTTTTATAATAATCTTTTAGAAGAATATGCATTTTTTAAAACCTAATGTCATATCAGATTTTGAAAATGCAAATGTAGAAAGTAATTTATGTAATAAATCTTTCTTGTTTATAAGTGGATAGCTATGCTTTTATTTAAAGATTTGTAGTTTATAACATGTTACTTGTCTCTTTCTATTTTAAAATCTTTGTTCACATCAAAATTTGTCCATAACCAAGGTGATCTAGATTTTTGAAAAAGACTTGGAATGTAAATCGTGGATTTCAAGTTTACAATGTTGTTTTAGGTCAATATTCATTTGAATAGGTCTGATTTTTATAAGGTTTTTTTTTATTATTAAAAATATCATCGAGGAGATCAACCACATGTTGTTTCCTTTTCCAAAATATATTCTACAAAGTTAGAACAAATTTATGATTCTATCTTGGTTTGGAAATACATTTTTTTTTTTTTTGTAAAACAAGGCTTTTTATTCTTCTATTTTTTGCAAAAATATATCTTGTTTGTGATGTATAAGCTGAATTTGCTTTCCATAAATCAAAGCTTTTATTTAATGAGTATGAATCAGAACATGTTTTGATTAAATCACGTTAATTACGTTTTTTAGGAATGGAAAAACAAGTTTTGAATCATTAATTTTTTAAATAATGCTTTTGTGACTAGTTTTGTAAGGAGTGATAATGTCAATAAAAAAAAGTGACAAGACTAACAATATGATTGATATCACTTGTAACAATAAAAAAGTTCTAAAATAAAAACCAATGTTTTAAATAGATACTTGAGTTTTATTTTTTATTTCTAATTTAGTATTGTTTGTTACAATTATTATTTTTCAGAAATACTTTGTAAAAAATCATTATGAAATTGTTCCTTCTTTGATACAATTTAAATGTACAAATATATCAAATAAGGTGATAGTATCTATTTGAAAATCATGGTAATTTATATGAAATACTTTTTAAAATTAATTTGAGTTAAAACATGAAGAAAATCTTTAGAAATATCTTCAATGTTGATTTATGTATAATCTCTTAGGTCTTATTCTATATCATGATTAGAATTTAATTTTTTTATCATAATCTAAATAATTCCTTAATTTTGTAAGAAAAGGTTGTAATATGGTATAATCTTTTGTTTAGCTTGTTTAATGGTGCTAAACTCAGTTTTTAGGGGCAGGAGGGGTTCAAATTGTATTTCTGGGACAATAGTTAGAGTTTAGATTTTTTTGTTTGTTAGGTAAGTTTTTTTCATGGTTAAGGATCATCAAGGATGAATTTTCTTGTATTTATTAAGGATATTGATTCTTGAAATATGGTTGATAAATCTTTTAAGTTGGAACTAGATATTGCTAATTTATCAATTTGTAGGATTTTTAAAAAAAAAATTGAAGGGTTTGGTTTAGTTTTATAGGATTTAATTAAAAAAAACATTGGATACAGTGAATAATGTTTTCTTATAGTTAAAGTTTTACTTTATAATTAAAGTTCATGGAGTTTGGCTATTTGTCATAGTCAAAATCGAGTAAGTTTGAACTTATGTTGCCATATTTTATAATAGGTTCAAATGTTGAGATCAAATTTGGGTTTATATAGAGAATTTTTTGTTGATTTGTTTTGATAGGTAGAAGATTTTATAGTTAATGGATAGTCAAATACTGATATGTAAAAATATTTAACTAGCTAAAGTATTTTCATTAATTTAAAGTATGATTAAATATTTTAATATAATTAATAAGTTTTTTTATAATTAAAGTTCATGGAGTTTTGTATTTGCAAGTCAAAATCCAGAAGTTTGAACTTTGTTGCCATATTTATAATAGGTAAATGTTAGATCAAATTTGGGTTTATATAGAGAATTTTTTGTTGATTTTTTATAGAAGAGATTTTATAGTAAGGTTCAAATCTGGTATGAAAATATTTTTGTATTTTTAGATTGATAATTTTTTAAATGGTTTAGAAGGTTTTGATTAAGGTTTGGAACAAGTACCACTATAGGTTGGCTTTTTAATGGATAAGTCAAACTGTTGATAAAAAATTCCTAACTCTTTCTCTAACTCATTTTATTTCCCATTTAAAATGTTTTTGGAGCTTAAGATCTCGAGATCTTCTTTTTAGGTAAAGTTAATGAATTCATCATATGTCAGTTATTTATAATGGATAAATTAATTGTATGAGGTGTCTTAAATTTTATTTATGATTGTCTCTCTATCCTATAATGATAGATAATCAAACAAAAACATTATTTTCAGACAAGCTTATTAGATTATTCTCGAAGCATAACACAAGTGAGAAAGATGTTTTATAACATTGGAAGTAATTGCACCTATTATTTGAAAGAAGTTCAATATTTTTATCTTTTAAATGGGATGAATCTCCTACGAAATATAGAGAAATAGTTAATATTAGGGTTAATATTGCATCTTAGATAATTATGTCATATAGGTTACAGATTAGTGTTTGGTCTTCATATATTCGAATAGATTGTAGAATCTCTAAATATTGGGCATCAACGAGATAATAGTCTTATTATCCTTTTTAATCGACCATAAGATATTGCAACTAAAGGTTCAATTATGGCTTTATCTAAGGTTTTAATCTTTGTTTTATAACCATTGGTATCAATCATTGTTTGTTATAAGATATTAAGGATGTTATATTCTAACTAGAATGATCATTTTCGATTCGGTTCGGTTTTTATTTATAAAAATAATCAAATAAAAAAAATTAAAAAAAACAATATCGATTTAAACCGAACAGTTTCGGTTCAATTCAGTTTTTACTTTAATCAAGCCCTTCTTCTGTTTCATCAAAATGGAATCAAACCAAATAAAATTGAACCGAACCGGAAGAATAAGAAAAAATTATAGTATATCTTTTTATTTGAACTGGTTTGGTTGAATTTTAGTTTATCGGTTTTAACCTTAAACAACCAAAACCGGACCGTACCGGAAGCTTTAAAAGAATCTAATCAAATTTTGTAATGATTTGGTTTTTCTCTATTAATATTTTTGGTTTTCTTGTTTTTTTGCTCACCTATAATTCTAGCATTCCATCAATGTTCCATTTATAGAAAGGAGAGGCATTCAACTTATATTGGTTAGTAATGCCCGACTCATTTTAGATTCCCACAAGAGGAGTTGTTCTAGGTGTACGGTTCTTCCAAAGTTTGCTTATTTCATGAATTATTCCTATAATATTTTTTTCTTCAGCAAAAGTATTTTTTTATCATGTTGTATGTTATGGAGGATTGAGAGTGGTTATTGACTTGAGGTATGTTAGGAGCAATTAAGATGGAAAAGAAAGCTTTAAAGTGGTTGAGATGATCTTTGATAACTTTACGAGAAAAGAATTTGTTATTTTGGATTTGAGTTTGGCTAGCTTTAGTGGCTTTGAATGTTTAAAAATTAGGTTATTATAGTTTTATTCATTTCAAATTATCCAATTACACAAAACAAATAGCATTAGATTTGTGGGCTTGCACAATGTCACTAGTTGGAGCAATTTTTAAAATTTAGAAAAAGATGACTAGGCAACACAAGTATATTTTAAAAAGTAAGAAAAAAACATGACTCGAGAAATAAGCCTGAATGAGCAAAAAAATAAAATAGAAGTGTAATATAAATAATATAATAATAGAACAAATAATGATAGCTTATATAATGACTTAAACAAGAAAACAATGGAAAACTATATATATATAATCATTGGAATGGAAAAAATGTAAAAGCAAAGATTTCAACCAATAAAATGAAAAACAAAATTGAAAAAAGAAAAAAAAATACATAAGTTAACCTAATAGAGTATGTCCAATATACAGGCGAAATCATGATATTGGGATAAAGCAACAAAAAATATTCAATTCTTAACAAATCAAATATAGAAAAATAACATTGAAAAAAAGATCAGTTAAAAACAAACTAACAAGCTAATACCAAACTCTATGACCTAAATCATGCAAATAAGATAGCCTAATAGAAAGAAAGCAAACCATAAAAGATTACAAAGTTAAATTATAAAACAACCCAACTTCAAATGATGAAACATGAAAAATCAAATCTAGAAAAAAAAAACCTAAAAAATAGAGTCAGACTACTCCGTCAAACTTGTAGTTTTAGTGATTGGATAAAGATAAACAAATAAAAAGGAAATTAAATAAAATCACGAAGTCTAATATATAAATACTTGAACCTTGAATGATGGAACTAAAACAAATAATAATTTCCTATAAAAATGAAATATGAAAATAAATAATAATTTAAAATATTTACCAAAGTAAATTTAACAAAGAATGATAAATAAAAAAATCGAGATAACACGGGTTATTTGTAAAAATTAATAACTATATAAATCAAATAAATAAAAATAATGGAGTTCAATATCCAATTTAATAAACTCTGAATTTTAAAGCTTAAAAAACATGTTTTGAAAAAAAAAACTCTGGTAAACCTCCTAAATTTAAGCTAATCTTTAAAATTCAAAACTCGTGAAATCTAAGACTTAAAAATCAATTATAAACATCAACCAATTTAATGATGAACGACAATAAAAAAAAATCAATTAAAAAAAACTATCAAAATAAAAAAAAAAATGGCGATTGAAATAATGATGATCAAATTTTATAGGAAAAGAATCCTAAAAGAATGAAATTCTAAAACAAAATTAATTTAAAATATTATCTCAAATAAAATAACTAACAATTAAAAGAGTGGAAATCACATTTAAAAAATAAATAAAAAAATGACCGGGGGTGAAACTAAAAAATAATTATAAAATTACTCCAAATAAAATAAATAATAATAAATAAAACATCCATAAAATTAACAAATTAAAATGCTACTTTAAAATTTGTAAGGGGCAAACATGAAAATGACTTCATCATGGAAGTGACATTGAGATAATTCAAACATTACAGTGAAAGGTAGCATTTGATCAATGGACAACCTTACATGCACCGCCCCTACATCAATACGTGCAATACATGTGTCAACAACTTTTTTAATTAATATTTATATTTATTAAATTGAAAAATCAACCCTAAACAAATCGAATAATAACAAAAAAAAATCATCTTTTAAGAGCATCTTAAGTCATTTAATTGGTCTTTAAAAAAATTAAAAATACAAAAAAAACACGGACAGGACACAGAGAGAAAATATGAAAAAGATTAAGATGCGAAATTAACCATAAGTTCAATTGTGTATTTTATGGAAATTTCTATGATCCTCTTAGATTCTTTTTTTCTTTCTATTTGAGTCCTGCACCTTAGTAAAACAAGAATAATTATGATCACTAATGAGATCAACACTCTTGATAAGATGTACTTATTGACCGTTCATAAAGATTCCAAATCTTATAATTTTTAATCAATTAAAACTGATTTGATTTACTTAAGAATAAGATTTCTAATTATTTTAAAATTTTGTAGAAAACAATTTCAAAGGATATAGATTGCCCATTCATGACCACACTACACTACCAAAAGCTATATAACACATGGTCTAACATACTTTTTCATCAATTTAAAAGTGGAAATTAACAATGGTAGAAGGTTTTATTTAAATAATGCTGAGATGATATATGACAGAAGGTTTTGATTTCCACAAGTTACAGAGGAGTGTGTGGTGTTGTCTCTTATATACATGCAATGCAAAGATCATCACAAGACTTCTACAAGAGCTTCTCGGCCTTCTCAGGTCAATAGTTAGTACAAGATAGCCATGTGTGTGTGTGCGTGTGTGTCTGAAGCTGGGGTAAACCATACCCTTCTTATCAATATTATTCTTGAGTTAGTAAGATAATAAGAACAAGAGTTATTATAACAGTCTTCACAAAAGTTAAAACGCTCTAAATATGGTATATCTCAAAACATTCCCTAACCATCATCAATATTTAGAAATGAAGAAACTAAACCACATATTTCAAAATGCCAGATGCAATCTAAACAAACTGCTAGTCACACCATATTGTTTGACAGCAAGCAAGGCATATCACAATAAGCTTAGCAACGAGCAAATCCTTCAATCATAACATATATTGATAAAGTTTATAGAACGCAACCAACATTATTTTCTCTACTGAAGGCAAGTGGGAAGAGAATACAATTCACAACAAGCATATATAATGCTTCCATACCATGATTGACAATGCAGGTATGCCCTTATTGTAATTTGCAACGTCTCCCAACTTCGACTGTGAATCATCAACCATGTTTCTTCAAATGGACCAGATGGTCCAGTACATTCAAATGCTCTTCCACTCTTTCTTGCTGAGACAGGAACCACTTCGCCGATGACATTTTATTTAATAGGCAATCAAGTTGGACAATAATTTCATTGATACTCCTGCCTTTCCCCCCCTTCTTATTCTACATCTTTTCCAATCCTTCTTTTCAGTTTTCTTTTCACTTCTATTTTTGTCCACCCTAACCTAAAACAGCTGGGCTTGCTGAAGAATTCAAGTTGAAGTCAGTCAAATTCAACAACCAAGCACAGACTGCAAAATTAGGCAGCAGCTAGAGTCTCTTCCAAAATGCTTTGATATTACAGCCAGGCAACAGAACACGTGGTTGACACACCTTATTTGTGATATTATCGATGCACCCATAGGAACCCGAAGACTTGCATTTCCGATATCTTCTCTATTCACTATAAAGGCAAAAATGATACTTCATCTCGTGGTGAGAAACTGTGTGCCCAGAAGAGGAAGCACCACTTACTTCTGGCTTCTCTTGACAGTTAAACAGATGGTTTAAACAATCCAAACAAAGAAAGTCTAGACAAAAGGTCTCCTCATAATCACAATCCTTAATGCAACATCCACACTGTATACAACGAGCTATACACAGAGTGCAAGCCCTGCATATCTGATCAGCCTTATCTTTCCCTTGGCAACTCTCTGCTGGGCAATCATAAACTAGTTTCAGTTGCTTGCATTTGGGGCACATCTCAATATCAATAGCGCGATCGTCATCACAAGAAGGATACAATTGTCCAACACGATGAAACTGTGGGGTTTTGGCTCTTGGATGCATATGTTCCATGCCAAGCAAGGATTTGAACTCTTCAAACCGATTTTCTGTTACACCAAAGAGCCCCCCAATTCTTATGTGCTTTATTCTCAGAGTGCCTGCTGACTTGAGGATCCTTAAATTACACAAGATGCCGTCGATGGTGAGTCCCACACATCCTGGCACACTTAACTGCAAGAAAAATGTAGATTTTCATCATATGACAGGGTGGGGGGGAATCATAGAGAAATTTCAGCTATAGTAAATTATAATGAACTTCCAGGACCTTAAGGTACTGATAATATGAGCACAACCCACATAGAAGTCAGTAACATGTTATTTATTCCACTGATAATTTTAACAAGCAAACCATTACAAAATCAGAAGCCAATATGTTTAGTGTTGGAACAAGTCTACCAATACAGTAGCAGGTTCACAAAAAAGGTAACAGTAGGACAGGTTTGTTATAGGATGTAAGCTTAGGAAGCATCACAAACATAATTGTCACAGAGTAGCTAATTCTCCAAAAAGAGGCAAAGGCTCTATACAGGATTGTTTTGGGGGCAAAGTTGGTGCTTCACGTGATTATTACAGAACAATTTAAGAAACTTCTCTCTAGAAGCCAGCGGTTGCAAAAATAATTAAATGACCACCCAAGAAAGCAACTGAATAGTTGACAGAGAAGCTTCTTTGGACACGATATATGCTAGACAAGCAGATTCCTAATTTACTCTGAAACAGCAAAGTGTCCCAATCCCTTGTCTGTTAATACTTCCATAACACATATATAGTTCTAAGTTTCTAATAGAAAAAATATGCATTTAGTGGTTTTGATGGCCCCAAAAAAGCTTTGAAATAATTAATTTAATGAAAATGTCTAATTTTGATTAAATTTTTTGTAGTCCCATGGAATGGCACCCTCAAACTCTAAGGTTCCCATTACACCCCCTCCCCTTATTTGCTCCTTATGAATTCTGGAGTCATACCAGCTTAAACTCGTCTTAACCTCTTCAGTGCAGAGGGATTTATCCTAAAGAGAAGATTAAAACTTCAAAGTTCAAAGGCACAATTCAAATTTGTTTTTCTTCCAAACTGTCTATAGATAGTTTGTATGCTAATTCCTTCATCGGTGTTTTATAAAACTTAGCTTTATCCAACTCAACATCTATAAATAGAATGTTAATTTAGAAAGGGACAATGTTGCTTCATTGTAATTTGGATGGCACACTACAGCTAGCAAAATAAATAGAATGACACCAACACCAACTCCAATCCTAGTAATATTTACTTGTATGCACGTAAATGATTATAATAATTAATGTTAAATATTATCACTTCTTGTTCAGATTAAACACCATCTATGATTATAAATGCAGAACATATTAGACTGGGTCAATATGTACACCATATACAAGTGCGTTTTAACATAGCTGACGATATATATTGATCCAAGAACAGAATTACACAATGATACTGACCTTTGTTAACCTTGGGTTGCTTTCCAGCACCTGCATCAACCCAGTATCAGTGATTCTTATGCACCCCACTAGACTCAAGCAATGCAGAGTACCTTGAGCCCTGCTAGTTAACTTGACAAGAGCTTCATCTGTGATTTTCTCGCTTAAAGGTTGATCTATATGAATTCTCCTCCACAGCATAGGGTCGCCACTAACCGCATCATGCAAAGATCTGCATAACCTTTCAGCCACAAGGAGGTCTTTCACTCCTAAATAACCAAGAGCAAAAAACAAAGCATCATGTGGCTCACCTCCCAATTCTCTCCCTTTCTCGCAATAAGCCCAATTATGGACATTGGTTTCCGAAGAAAAACCATCAGCACTCACCCCACAATCAGCCCCATATCGACTAAAACTATGATCTGGAGTCGACACCTCATCACTGATACTCAAGTTGCCCTGTTGTGAGTGCAACCTCCAAGCACCATTAAAAAACAAATCGACACCCACAAAAGAGCCATCATCAACCATAGTTTTTTCCTCGCCATTAACCCCAAGTTTAGCAAAAGAAGGCCCAAAACCCCCATCAAAATCTTGGAACAAAGCACTGAATCTAGAGAACTTGATATCCATGCCAAAAGGGTCGACAGGCAAACTATCATCAGAACCCACTATAGCATCATTCCCTTCTGGTTCACCTTTTTTCATTCCTTGATAATGGTTTGTCTCCATATTCATTAAAGAGAAAAAAAAAACCTCTGAATGGAAAACCCAAATCCAAAAGGATCAAAACAGAATAAATCAAGAGAAAACCCCAGATGAAAAATCAATCTTCTTGCACGCAAGAAGGGTTAGAATAAAACCGTATCTATGGGAGATAGGTAGCAACGAAAGGAGGGTTGTTTACTGTAAGTAAAGTGGGGCTGGACAAAGATTCTCACATTAACTTGTTTCGCAAGGAGATATCTAAAAAGGGTTTGACCTAATCTTTATTTATAAAGCCAAATAAGAATAAAAAAGAGAGGGAGAAAGAGAGAAATAGAAAGGAAGCTCTCTTTCGAGCTGTGAGACAATAACGATTGTACCCTTACCTGTTTTTTTTTTTATATGCCACCATTCATTCAACGGTGTTTTTAAAAAAAAAAAAATCTTTTATGATAATAAATGTATTGATATAAGATACAGATTTTAAAAATTAAAAATAATATTATTATTGTTTTTTTCTAGTGAGAAATAACATTTATCACACATCTTTTTAATATTAAAAAAGAGAAGCTTTGTTGGTGTTTTATGAGTGACACTATGATCTTTTTGAGTTTAAATCACATGATATACACTCAAAATAAAAATTTGGTTATCTATCTAGTATATAGTTTAGTGATAAAAGTTTAAAATTAAAGAGTTTGTATTTCATGTGGTCTCAAATTCAAAACTTATAATTTTTAATATGATTGATAATTAATAAAATTTATTGAAATAAACGCAAACTAGTTGATATCCATGTTAATAAAAACAAATTGAATATTATTTGTTTCACAATTAAAAAAATGGATAGAAGGGAGGAGTTGACGTGATAATCAAGGAGGTTTTCTTTATTGTTTACTGGGTAATTTAACTTTTATATATATATATAAATTGTTTTGATGTTGAAAATATTTAATAATATATATATATATAAAGAAAAAAACATTTTAAAAATCACACATTAACCATTCTTTATATCAGTTTCAAATTCCTCATGACCACCGATATGGGATGAAGGAATTGTTGCCTATTGCGTCACTGAATAATTTTTAGGCTAAAATTGTAACACTGAATCGGTCTTTATTTATTTAGTGTATTGTCAAGTTTCAATTATTTTTGCATTTTAAATGAAATGTTTTAATACGATGAGTTTTTATGTTTGTAAAAATAATTTTAAAAATAAAAACATTATTTTGATATATTTGACGAAAGAACTTGAAAACTACTAATCGTTCTCAACAGGCTAATGTATGCAGCTGGTTGATGTTGTTCTTAAAAATATTTTTTATTCAAAAAATATATTAAAATAATTTTTTTTATTTTTAAAATTTTATTTTTGATATTAACACATCAAAATAATCTAAAAATATCAAAAAAACAATTAATTTAAAATGAAAAATAAAATTTCTTTAATTTTTTTAAAATACAATTTCAAAATTCAAACTACTCCTTATTCAAATTAATTTATTGGTTGCCATTCTATTCATCCGACTCGAACTAACCCTCGAATATATAGGAGACGATGTCCTTGTTGTATCACAATTTTACTAGAGGTAAATCCCGCACTGGCTAGGATCTACTTAGATTCCTTTATATCATGCTCCGAGCTCGGAGGAGAGGCTTGACTTGCAACAATACATATCAAAGTTAGATTCCTAATTACTAGCAACTCTTAAAAATTATTAATTATTATTGATTTCTGAAAGATATATAATACATAATTTAACATTATACTATACTATCTTTCATATTTAAGAAAAATTTAAATATATATATAAGTATATAATTATCAAATAAATAATTATAATACAATATCTCTCAAAAGACTAACAACTTCTTAAATAAGCTAAAACATTAACCTAAACAAACTAGAAAATCTAAAATTAATAGAAATCCTAAACAATTTAGGAAGAAATAAAATCACCAATATTATAAAATAAACACTAATTGCTAAGAAAAATAATATATCTTTAAAAATCCCAAGCATTAGTCTCGTGAAAATCACCAATATTATAAAATAAACTTGACCGCGGCCTGGAAATTTCAGTTGCTATTTGCGAAAGTTAGATTTAAAGGAACTGAAAAGTACAAATAATTGCCGGAGAAAGTCGGGCCCTTTTAGCACTCCACAACTGTCCACCTTTTCTTGTAAGTGGCTCGCGCACTGTGGCAGATTAACAAGGAATGACAATGAGAGAAATGCGCGCGCGTGTTATTCCCTTTCGAAATTAAATACATACATTTTTTAATATTATTTGTTTAAAACTTGTATTTTGAAATGAGCATTTAGTTTTTAAAACACAATGTATCACTAATATGATTAGTCTTTTTAACAATGAAACTAATCTTATAGTTAGAAGGGGATTTGAAAATCTTTTTCATGACTTCTATCTCAAAATATAATAACATCAACTCTAACATCCTTCACAATATTGATCTCAATCAAATAGTTGTTGTTTTTTATCGTACCTTTGTGTTGAGGAAATTATGGAACAGCTAAGCAAATCAAGATCATCAGAGGGAAATCAGGAAAAAGATTGTGAGTACACGAAAATCCAGCCTTCACAACAATCAACACATCCAGCTATCGATGGAAATAAATCAAGAAGAAGATTGTGATGCTTAATCTGTTACGATAATTAGGCTTTATAAAAACTCTATATATTGTAACTTTGTATTGACTGAATTTAGTGTGAAAAATATAATGTTGATATCAATTTATTGTTTATCTTATACTTTGCAACAAGATTTTAAAGACAACAAGTTAAAATTAGAAGTCGAACAAGGTTGTTATAAAGAACCCTATTTATATTTTTATTACTGAGTAAACAATTTTGATGTAGTTTCTCTCTAAGAAGTTTACAATTCCTTGAATAAAAAAGAAAAAAATCAAACTGAAAATAAAGGAAAATTAATAAAAATCCAAAATAGACTAGAAAAAAATAAAATTAACAAAATTTCTAAAGTAAATAATAATAACTAAGAATATCTTCTTAAAAATTCTACCACATCACTTATGATATAAGCTTTCAATTTGATTAAATAAAAAATATATAATAAAATATGGTTTGCCAGGATGAAAAACATGGAGAGAATTTCAAACTGTTAATAAACCTCGAAGAGAGAATCTAAAATATCATCACACTGGCAATTGCTTGAAGCAATTTTATTTCTTATTTCCTCACGTAGACACGTACTTATTATACACCACAGCAAATACATATTCCGGGTGGAGAACTGCTCACATGACAGAACAAATTCTCTCGACAAGCTTCGCTGAAGGCCGAAGTGCATAAAACACCTCAGTTAGTATTCAAAACTCAAAACTATACTCATCTTCGGGAAACTGCAAGGCAGATTATTCCGTAGAGGCTACATTTCTACAAAGTAGGAGGAATCCAGATATAGCCATGTGTTTGAACATAGCCAGCTTTTGCCAGCAGCTCATCTGCTTCGACTGGACCTCGGCTGCCTGGTTGGTATTCCTTTGGCTTCATTTCACCATTGTCAATCCTGTGCAGAAGGGGCGTGAAGATCTCCCATGCTGCCTGATGATTGAAATGGAGCAACAATCAGATTTTGATAATCCCATTTCAGTCCAGATATTTTACGATTCTGAAACAAAATTTACCTTCAATTCATCTCTGCGAACAAAATGCTGCTGATCGCCCCGAATTCTGCAAAACCAAAATCAATTCTCGTTACCAGCTATGTTATTTATGTCCTTGATTCTTAGACAACGCTAAAGCTTCTAAGCTCATTGCACGTAATTTATGCATCTTTATGAATTCTCACAACAAGAGTAGCACTAAAAGATATTTTGTTGTCAAAAAATAGCCAAAGGGCAGGAGTCCTACGTGTCAAGAATCAGACGTTCATATGCCTCTGGGATGGGAACCCCTTGATAACGTTGCATATATGACAAGTCCAGTTCACTTTGAACAGTGGACATCTCGAGTCCAGGCTGCTTGACCTGCATGAGTGGCAGAGAGAAATTCAGAGGCAAGCACAAAGATACCTGAGATCTATTGTCGAATCTCTGGTTGGGGATTTATGATGTCTCAAGCATTCAGCTCACAACTAAAATTTAGGGAACGCATAGAATGGTATTTCAGAGAAGCAATGCAGAATCTCTTTAGCTCTACTGTCCTCCTTTACTGGACAACATATCTATGCAATTTGACTAAAGAAAAGGCTTTGCATACAATTGTCAAATTAGACTCATACCGTAAGTTTCATGTACATGGCTTCTAAGGGTTGCAGGCGTATTACAAACTCATTCCTTCCTTGCTTTTGACCTACAAAATTAGACACAGGTCAAGCAAGGCGATACTTACAGGGACCAAACTAAAGTATTCAGGAGCAGGGAATCAATTATTTACATACATAAACATTTTTTATCAAAAAGAAAAATTACTTTGACAAACAGTATTATAACTTCTAAAATATGAGCCACAGAGATATCAACATGGACCACAAAGGAAGTGGTGATGCAAAACTCTAAAGTTACAGAGTCATACATTTGAATATATCACCAGGAACGTCCTTGAATTGAACACGTATCTCTGCCTTCCTTGAATTTAATGCTTTTCCTGCCTTTAGTATGAAAGGAACCCCTGAGAAACAAAGTACGGCAGTACCAATGAGAACAAACAATTTTGCTTCGTTCAATCTGATGTCTGAAGTATATCTAAGGTTCCAAAATAAGAGATTCAGAAATCATTTCCACTGAACTGTGAAAATGTTCTGTAAATAGAAAGCAAATCGATTATAAAGTAAAAATACCTTCCCATCTTTCATTATGTATTCTCAGAATAACAGTAGCAAATGTTGGGGTATTTGATTGATCAGGAACTGTTGGGTCATCCCTGTAGCCTTCATACTGTCCTAGAACAAATTCGTTATCTTGGATTGGAAGTACGGATTGAAGAACCTGAATGTCACTGAACAATAAGTATTTGAATAGAAAGGGTACTCTTAAGACTCAGAGCATCAAACTCTGAAGGAACAGATGACAGCACAACAGAAAATTAATTTTAAACTACATGCTTTGATCTAAATGGACTCCTACGTAGATTAATAATTAATGCTTTTCATCCCTCAGGGAAATAACAGGTTGAAGCATTTTGGTTCATGATTATCTTTAAATGGTTCCAGATATAAATATCAGGAGATTATAAAATGAGATGGTTGATGATCTCAAACTGATTGATGCTCACCTTCACTTTCTCATCCCGAATATGTTCAGGTTTGAGAGAAACAGGCTTTTCCATGGCAACCAGACAAAGGACCTGTGACAAGTAAACAATGGTTAGCCACAAACGAAACTCATTTCCTTTCTCATATTTTCTCTTGAATGGTGCTACTTGCTCATGATTCCAAGTTTACATGAATACCGACAAGATATGTCCAAGTACAAGGCTGAGCTATTTTGATGCGAAAAGACAAATTCTAAAGTAGACAATATTTTTATATCTGAATGCTCCAGAAAAATGCTTCTCCTATATGCAGGGGTTATTAAGACTCCCAAAAGATGACAAAGCATATAATAGTCTGGCTTAAAGCTATTGCCCATACCTGTAATAAGTGATTTTGAATAATATCACGGATAATCCTGCAGCAGAAAATCAAGATTAATGCTCGTCACTTACTGATTTTGTAGTTACATAACACCCAAAGAGCTCAACAATACAAATTAACAGAAAACAAAAGGTTCCATAATCCGTAACTGCATTTTCAATAAAATATTTCCCCGCCAATTTGCTAGAAGATATTAATCAGAAACTAGAAGAGAAAAACTATCCTAAAGAAAGTAAAATTAAATATACTACTTGTTATAACAGTACGGACATTTTCCAAGGAAAAAACAATGTGGTTTCTTGGTAAGAGATACTGCTATATAGACTGTACAAGAAACTGGTGTTTACTGAGCATACCCATATTCATCAAAATATCCACCACGACCTTCAGTTCCAAAATCTTCCCGAAAGACAATCTGGAAAAGCAAAAAAGGAGATAATGATTGAAATATATAATAACTGATGCTTTTAATTAATAGCAGATACTTTGGCTAAAAAGATTCTCATACTTGATGCTTTGAGATGATCGTTGAAAGCCATAAATTCATAGCTAGGAAGTGTTTTCCAATCCATTAACTTATCAACTATCATTTCATATTCATCATTAGCATGTTTTTTTTTTTGTCTCGCACACCACGATAAAAGACACTCACCTGTACATTGGCAATGTTGTCGCGGTTCCAGAGAGGTAAAAAGAAGCGATTTGCAAAACGGAGAACTAGCTACAAAGTCCAAGCAACAGAAAGGATTAAAAAGAGATACCAGCCTTGATGGACAATGACTTATAAATATTTCTGTGTATCTTACCAAGTTCTGCACCAATTCTTTTCCCAAGTAGTGATCGATACGATAAAGTTGTGCTTCTTCAAACAACTCTCCAATCTGGGCACTGAGATTTTCTGCAGATTCCAAATCTTTGCCAAAAGGTTTCTCAATGACAATTCTAGTCCATCCACCAAGATCAGCTGGAAAGGATTAAAAGAACAGCAGTCAATAAGATTAACACAAAGTTCTGGTCTGCTGCAACACTGGAAAATTGATACAGCTACTTGAACGATAGCTTTGTAAAGTCTAGCACAATTTATCTAGCCAAAGCTGATTAAAAAAATGGCAAGTTCAGTTAGCTTTCAAGGATAAATGAAACAACGCTGAAATTGTAGCTACAAGAAAACATCATATCATTTAGGGGGGTAAACTGAAACAAAAACATAAGAAGATTCTCCACCATTAGCAGATCCAATGATGGCTGTGAATAATAATGAAGCATCCAGTTATGCCTATCTGGAATGTAAGTTTTAAGACCCCGTGAAGAGACATTCTTCAGAAAATGCAAGACAGTCAAATTAGGTAATTTAATTGTCAGTGTCTGCACAGATAGGGCAGTTCTCGCTTTCTATCTTTCTTTATTTTATTTTATTTTTCGATTCCAAAAGTGGCTGTCAGGCAAATGAATTTCTTCTTGTACCTTTTCTTTTCTTCCAAGAAATATCAGATGTAAAAGAGGATATCATAAAAGAGAGTGTGTTTGGCTTTATAAAGTTAATGACCGAAAAATGTTACTATCAGATATTGGAAGCCACAAAAAGCAAATTAGATCAGCAATTCTTACAATTATTCATGCAACATTTTTTGATCATCCTGCAGACAGGTGGATACACTGAGGGGGGGAGTGCGAGATAAAATAGTCTTCGAGATGATCCTTCTGCACTGTTTTTTGATTCTTCATGCTGTGAAATTTCCTTATCCAATAGCTGAAAGCCATCCTCACTATCATAAGAACCACTTACATATTTGATCTGCAAAGTTAAAAAAAGGTTAATGTCTTAGTAGTGCATGCCGGAACTAATAAAAAAAAACAATGCATAGAAAGAGCTAGACTAACCAGTTGCAAGAACTTTGATACATGTTCAGCATCTTTGCCAAGATATCTGAAATGATTGTTCAATCCCAGTCATTTGCAATATTCATTATACTTACCAATAACCTTTAGCCAAAAAAATAAATAAAAAATGGCTGAAACATAGCCGCGGTCACAAAGTACATCTATGAACTATGTGCTCCCTACTTTCTTCCTCGTATGTTTCGATGTGAACTACACAAATCCCAGTACCTTGCCCATTAGTTACTCCATCACAGTGAACCGGAGTAAAAAACGAACCAAATTGATAGAGCACATGCACAAAAACATGAAGCAGGCACACAAGACAGAGGCTAGGCAAGATATCTCACCCACGGATTCGATCTCTAAGATCATCATCTGAAATCTTAGTCCTTGCATATCCGAAAATGTGAACTTCATTTGAGTGCAGAAATCCCTGCCCAACATCCCATCGAAAAAAAAAATCAATCAAATTTCTCTAAATTCACAAGAGACCGTGTCTTTTATTAGCAAGCAAAAGGATTTCTCTTTATTTACCTGGCGATAAAGATGGTAGAGAGCAGGGAAAGTCTTCTTCTTGGCTAGATCACCAGAAGCACCAAGAACAATAATTGAAAGGCACCCACTTTCAGACACAGTCTCATTTTCCTTTGGAAACGAATCAATTCCAAAACTAGATCTCCTCTCTACCATCCATTGACCTGATCCCATGTCCTTGATATATCAAGCTTTGCTTCCTTTCCCAAGCACCGCCTTCTCTGATCTGATTCAGTACCACAAAAATATCGGTTACAAAATCGAGATACTAAAAACTTGTTTCTCATAGGCCCTGTAACCGAGGTTATTTGGTTTTGACCAAACACCAAAACGTTAAAGTTCCGTTCCCTTCTAATAGTTTTATCGAAGTCAAAACGTAATAGTAATATAAAAGAAATTAAAAAAAAAAGCTTTAACTAAAAAACAAAGCAAACCATTAAACACAATCTCTCAAGAGATCTTAAGCTTTAATTACCAAAAAATATATCAAGAAAACAATTAAACACAATCTCTCAGGTGATCTTAAGCTTTAGCTACCAAAAAAATCAACCAAACCATTACAAAAACTCGTGATCTTCACTAAAGAGAAACGCAAACCTGAAATATGGGAATTGGGAAATGAATCAAATCTGATGAGATGCTAAAGATCAACAGGTGACAAATTTGAACCTGGATTGTGGTTAAACTTTTCTGCCAAGATTTCAACCAGTTGGTGAGAAGATATTTATATAGTAATTCATAGAGGGGGAGAGACTAGAGAGAGAGATTGTCTTTACGTGCTTATACTTCAAATATTTGGAAAAGTAGTTCAAAAAAAATGCACGCTAAGCCAAAAAGTGCGTTTTTCACCAAACTATTGTAAGCCGCCGTAGTCGACCGGTACTGGTAACCCTTACACAACACACCCTTGTCTTTTCTGTATTCAAACATGTACCCAGCTTTATACAAATTATTTCGATTAGGTCCTTAGTTTTAATCCAAGAACGTTTATAGATATTATTATATTAAGTGCTAAAAATAAAAAAACAAAAGACTGGAATCTGGATCATAATCTTGATCTTGTTTTTGTTTCCGAGATATTGGCAGGTGGAGAATATATCATATGCCACGCGGTGGTTGTGGTGCGTTGGAGCTTGGTAGCCTAAAGAATGAGAGTATTTGGTATTGAAGTAATTGTTTTTTAAAATATTTTTTATATTAAAATAATATTATTGGGTGTGGGTAATATAAAATAATTATTTTTAATTGTTTTTTAAAGTAATTTTTATATGAAATTATATTAAAAAAATATTTTTAACATCAACACATCAAAAAGATGTAAAAACATTAAAATGATTTTTATTTACAGTAAGAAAATCATTTTTTTTTCAAAAACTACACCATCTGAAGTATAAGGTATAATTATATATTCATTTAATTTAAATATATATATATATATAAATAATTATTTGTAATTGTTTTTTAAAGTGATTTTTATATGAAATTATATTAAAAAATTATTTGTAACATCAAAAAGATCTAAAAATACTAAAATAATTTTTATTTAAAGTAAGAAAATCAATTTTTTTCAAAAACTACACCCCCTGAAGTATAAGGTATAATTATATATTCATTTAATTAAAATATATATATATATATATACACACACACAGATACCAAATCAATGTCGGGAGCATATTTTTTAAAATATTTGAAGAGATTTTTATTTATTAATACGTAAGGTTAAGATGAACCGAGAATGTATTTATTGTCAACTAAGAAAATAATTATACATCTATAAATGTAAAGATGAATAAATAAAAGAGAGTCGTGCAAATAATATGTAAATATATGATGGAAACGCACCAAAATTCACAAATAATTTTCTTCAGAAAGTTTTATATAAATATCACTGAAGAAATCTCTTATTAATTCGAGTGTGCTAAACAAACATTATGGTAAAAAAAACAAAAAAAAAAACAGGTTGTTATTATATACTACCACAAATTAAATTTAGAAAAGTGAGTGACTTGCATGAAAATACAAAAGTATAAGATCTACCTGGCAAGTTTAGGCACCGGTTGGCTTCATGACTTTCTGGTCAATCCTTCATGGATTAGTGAATAAAGAGATACGGCAAAAACATGGATTTCAAAATATATTAGCAAAATTGAGGACCTGATTGGTTTTGGCCAAGAGTAACCAACCACCTAACAACGCCATAAACTAGTGCCCGTTTGGGAAACATTAGAAAAATGTTTTTTCAAAAACAATTATTTTTTTAATTATTTTCAAAAATAATTTTAAAAAAAATATAATATATATTATTTTAATATATTTATAAATAAAAAATATTTTAAAAAACAATATACAAACAACACTCTAAAGTCTAAACTAAGCTGTGACCACGGGCCAGTACTTGCGGCTGTGGTTCGTGGTTTGAAGAGACTTCAATTTTTATTATTTTATTTTAAAAGAGCCTCTCGTCATAGTATTTCTGAATCTTATAAATCTTAAAATTAATAATTATATAAATCTTTCATGCTTATTTGTTACTTTCTCGATTATTATATTGGAAGACGTGTTGTATTTATGCAAAAACATTTACCGGATTTTTCTTTTTCCAACGTTTTTTTAATATTAAACAACATTTTATTATAAAATATTTCATATTTTTTAATGTTAAAAGTTCGATTTCAGCCGGGGGGAATAACGTAGCTACAGCCTTGGCGTTTCACGGCTTTTTTTACAGTTTTTTAAAGTATTTTTTATTCAAAAATATATTAATATGATAGTTTTTATTTAAAAAAATATTTTTAACATCAACACATAAAAATAACTTAAAAATAATAATTTTTTTAATTTAATTTTTTTAAAAAATATATTGTTTAACGTGATGTGAACACTCCTATCGAAGTGCTTAGCAAACACAATCCTGGCTTTCGTTATTTATTTGTTTGTCACCATGTTTTTTGTGAAGCACTATGTAAATACGTTGGGAGCCATGAGGGCTTCCTTCTAACATTACACAGCAAAGATAGAATAGTTGGATCCTCGGGCCTATCTCTCCAAGCTACCGTGATTCTGTGGTAGCTGAACGCATTTCTCAACTATAATTGTGCTTAGGTAGGAGCTAACAACATTGATTAAGTGATTATTTTTTTAATGCATTTATAATTAAAAAAAAATATTCTGAAAAACAACGCAATCATTCTCAAACACCCTCCCTCCTACGTCACCCATGCTTGTGTGCTTGACCGATTTTTGTTGTTGTTGTTGAATTCTTCGTCCAAAATATTTTAAAAAATATATAAATTTATTTTCAATTACATCTTTAATATTTTATTTATTTTTCAACTATATTTCATAATTAATTTTTTTTAAGTTTATCACATTGTCAAAGAAATATCCTAATATTTAGTTTATGAGCATTTGTTTTTATTGCTGTATAATTAATTAAAAAATAATTTCTAAAAAAAAGTTATTAAACCTAATGGTGTATGTGATCCAAGTTATAGGTTTGATAATTTAACTTAGGATGATTGACAATTTAACTTCTTAAATAATAACATACACCCTCCTACATTCCTGTATGCCTAATATTAAAAGGTAATTTTTATGTTATTTTAGGTGCATTTTCGCTTTGATTATCACCTTCTTTTTTTGTGCATCTGCCCGACACTCATCTAGTCCATGTTTTAATGGTAGGTGTACGGTGTTGATTCATAGAAAATATGGGTGGTAGTTGAACGCAATTCACATCAATAATTGTGGATAGGTAGGAGCTATCAGCGTTGATTAAGAGATTATTTTTATTTATTTATTTATTTAATGTGATTAGCTCACTCGGAATTTAATTGTTGGAGTGGCGAGCAAGCAGACGAGCAGCCAAAATTGATCCATTATTCAAAGTCAAAATATTGGATTTGTCCATCTAAATAATGTC
Source organism: Salix exigua (assembly GCA_032356905.1). NCBI lineage: Eukaryota > Viridiplantae > Streptophyta > Magnoliopsida > Malpighiales > Salicaceae > Salix > Salix exigua. The sequence goes on from CM063603.1 coordinate 24,715,802, forward strand.
CTTTTCAAAATTAAATATCTGCGAGCAATTTAATAATGCCATTCAAAAGTAAATGATTGCAAGTGTGCAAAGCAAGGAAGCATAAAAAAAAATTTAAAATAAATAATATGTGTATTTAACAGCTGGATTGTCCCTTTCTATTAAGTGTTTTTTTTTAAAATATATTAAAATAATAAGTTTTTATTTTAAACATCAAAATACATGAGTACATCAAAAAAAAATGAAAACATCAAAAAATATGAAAAAAAAATCATTTTTTTTCAAAAATATTTTTAAAACACCAAAACAAACCGATCAAATAGAACATCATAATTCCTTCTTATTAAGATGTGGTTTATCCTGATTAAATTCTAAAATACGTCGATATTTATTGTATACACTCATATAATACCATGGATGATAGAGTATATTTTTTATAAATTTATTTTGACCTCAAATTTATATTTTATGCAATTCAATTCTAATTGAAGACTAATTACATCTGAATTCTTAGTCAATGGTAAAATTACAAAAATAATAATTGAAATGAAAAGACACGTGCAAGAGATTACATGAAAAATACATTTATATCCTTGATCTTTAATCTTTAAGACTAACACACTGTATACAAAAAACATCATAATTTTGTTTTAAGAAAACTTTAAAATACATAAATGGATATATATTGAAATATGTTAACTTTTTTTTAAATTTATGATCTAGTAACTAAATCAGAAAAAAAAATGCTTAAGAGGCAAAAAAAAAAAAAAAGTTAACGCAAAGTCAAATATCTTAAAAGTGATCATACTGTCAACTTCAAAAATATCCTAAAGTAATCTAAATGTTTCACAAGAGACAAAGACATTTACTTCAAAAATATCTTAAAGTGGAACATTGAGGTCAAAGGGGTAGATATCTTCGGCGTGTAATAGGCACCGGAAGACTGTGCTGCCATGTAGACCTGCCTCCCGGCGTGTAATATTTTTTTATATTACCAATATATTTTAAACTATCAAGAAAAAAATATTTTCAAATATAAAAGATAATATATATATATATATAATAAAATAAATTATGAATTATACATATTAACAAATATTAATTTGGTACCAACGTTGCCCATCTCAAATGTCTGTAACATCAAGTTTTTGATTTCTTAAATTAAAAAATATATATTTTTAATAATTTCTTAACCTGAAAACACCTGAGAGATCTTTGAGACCTTAGTAAACCTGTTTTTGAACTTAAATTAACCAAAATTAATAAAAAAATTAAAACAATCAACTTGAATTTAAAATGTATAGGAGATCTGATCTATTTTTTAAGGTAAGATAAAAGCTAAAAAAACTAAAACTCTCTTTGTGGAAAGAACATCATTAACATAAAAAATGATTTATTTTTCTTATTGTAAGAATCTAGTCAACTAACAAGTTTCTTTTTCTTATCTCGTTACCCGAGGCCTTTCTCTCCTCTTAAACCTAATGATTGAAATGTAATGAAAATAAAATTTAAAACCAAAATATTAACTTATAAAATTCAAGGTCAAATTGGTCCCCAGGACTATTTTGTTTGCAATATTTAAATTTGATTTTATTTTTTAATTTCTTCAAGCTCAAAATCCTCCGACGGGTTTCTTACTAGCGCAGATGAAGCTGGTTTTACTGTGTCCTTGTCGCCGAGGAACAAAGTGGCGTTCTTGTGTAGCTATGGCGGAAAATCTTGCCGATATCCGGTGATGGCCATCTCAAGTTCATCGGCGGTGAGACACATGTCATTGCTATTTCTCGCGGCATCACCTTCTGAGGTTTCCTACTCGTTCTCTTCTCTTCCTTTATTTTTTTATCAGCTGGCTTACTCTTCAATGATGCAGTCCAGCAAATCTGGCTTCTGCTACTAAACTATAGAGGATGCATTCCAGAACACAGTGAAGAAAAAAATTACATATTAAATGAATATATTTGTATATTTTAGATCATTTCGATACACTAATTTTAAAATTATTTTAAAAATCATTTTAATATATTTTGACATTGTAAACACTTTAAAAACTAACAAAGCGAAAGAGGCAACCGGCTCGCAGTTTGATTACCTTGAACAGTAGCCATGCAGGTGAGGCCAGCAGGCCTGATCGTGTTTCTGTTCCCTCTCTTGTTTCGGGCCTTGAGTCTTGAAATGGGCTGGGGCTATTGGGATCCTGCAACAGTGGAGCAGTGGTGATTCAGACAGGAGCCGCGTGAGTTGGACCCAAGGTACGCATGGGCCATATTGAGTTTCTTTATTCAGGTAGTAAGGCCCTAAGCCCAAACTTGTAAGCCCGCTTAGGGCAATCTGTGCAGTCTAGGGGGAGCCTGTTCCCCGACAAGGGCTCGGCCGGCAGTGAATGCCCGGCTTTTCTTCCTGTACATTTTCCTCTTTTTTAATCCACATTTAAATATTTCAAAAAAAAAAAGCTTTCAAGCCCAACAATCTTTAACTTCTTTTTTTTAACTAATACTATCTTCTTCTTTTTTAATATATTATTTAATTTAATTTAATTATTTTTTAAGTGGTGGTAATATTTTGGATGGTTTATATGATTTTATTATATCTCCGGTTAGAAAATGAACTTTAATTTTTTTTCATCTTAGATTAAATTGTATATATATTTATAAGAAAAACAATTGTATATAATTTAAAACCATAAATTTCTAAAATAAATGAAAACATGTACATATTGGAACGATTAGTAAGGATAAACTAACGTGTGTTTCTACTTAATTCTTGAATTAGCATTAATAAAAAAACTTAATCAATACTATTTCATCCATCCATCATATTGGAAAAAAAATTTATATATTTCCAGTACGGGAACCTAGGCCTAATTATTATTATTTTTGTTTTCTAAAGGGCTCGACGGTATGTTACATGCTCTTTATTTGTCTTTTTCTTAAAATAACAGACGACAAATCGTTTGTAATAGCAAATGATACACTATTCGCTGTGTTACGATCATAATTTTAGTCACCACTATAGTAATTGAAAAATCACAGGGAGGTTTTTGGGGTTGTAAATCTATTTTTTTTTAAAAAAAAATCTAAAATCACCTACGAAACACCATAAGAGCCACCTTCAAACACCTACCAATCTAGGATTAGGTTATTTTTTCTTTGTGTTTTATATTTTTTTTAATTTGATATATTTAATATAAATTCAAGTCTAATTTCATCTAATTAAACCATAAAAAATCAACAACTTTAATTTTAAAACTCGAGTATTTGTATGTATAATGATTAAATAAAGCTATGTCTTAGATACTTGGATAAAAAAATAAAGGGGTATTTTAGAATATAATTATGATTGTTTTTTTTTTAAAAAAAACATATTCTTGAAAATACATCAAAATATTTTTTCTATTATTTTTGATATCAACATTTTAATACATTTCAAAACACTTAAAACATAATTTTAAATAACAAAGATCAAAATAGAATTAAAAAATGGTTTCAAACACGGTATAAAAAATGATTTAAACTTGTGGAGCACATAAAGGGGCTTTGGACATGATTTCGTGAGGGGAAAAAAGGAAATAAAAGAATATGATGAATAGATAATTTAAAGTCCTACATGAACAGCACCATCCCCACCAAACATTCCCTTTTGTATTCTCTCGCCATGCCCTTCTTCTTACTCTTTCACTTCCCTTTTCTTAAAAGTCCCACGCCACACACCAAGGAGGTTTATTTGGCGCCTAAGCAAAGCTACCATGCAATAGCTGCTACCATTTAAAGGCCATCACGTCCACATGTATTGATTGAATATGTCCATGCTGGAACTATATTGTCCTTTTTGGCCGCAGCTAGAACTATATATTTTTCAATATAAGAATGTATTAAAAGCTTGAGATTATTTTTATAATGTTATAAATTTAGATAAAATAATAAATTTGTGTAAAAATTTGTGACGAGCGAGTTTCCAATAATATATATGAATTTTAAATTGACATGAATTTATTTTTTTAATAAGTTTCAACGAAATCACCAACATAAAATTATCATTTTCATTAAAAAAAAAGATTTTAATACATGAATCAATGAATTCACTGTATTAGAATCAGTTCATTTAGTAATTCAATTTAAATTAAACACAATAATAAAATCTAAATTATGCAACCACCCACAATAACTAAATAATAAAATAAGTCACTGATTTTTCACCTATAAAAAGTAGAAAACATCATTAAGAATCTATTGCTATGTCACTATTATCATCATGACTATAATATTTAAAATTATTAAATTACGATGAAATAACAAAAGGCAATAAATTTAAAAAAAAGAGAAAATAAGAAAACATTTAGAAACAATCACTAAACTCATCATTATTATTGCATAAACAATAAAAATCACCAAATTATCACGAAGAATTAAAAAAAAATACAAAAGAGCATTGAAAGAAAAAAAAAGACAAAACAAAAAAATATTATGAGCACACAAAAAATGAAAAAACCAAAACCAAAACCAAAAGCATAGATACATAAATATCAATAAAAAATAAAAATTGTCCAAGAAGGACCTAAAAATCAAAAGAATTAAAACCAAATAAGAAATTAAAAAGAATAAGGAACAAAATGAAAAACAAAATATATAATTAATTTCAATTGTAGAAAAAAAACTACAACAAATCAAAACTTTGAGACCGAAAAAATTAAAGGTATTTAAAACAAATAAAAAATCAAAAGAATAAGGCCCGAATTGAAAAATAACATTTGTGATTAATTTTAATTGGAGGAAAAAGTTGAAACAAATTAAAACTTGCATACCAAAAGGTTTAAAGGAACCAAAAACAAACCAAAAATCAAAAGAATAAGGGATGAAATGAAAAATAACATATATGATCAATTTCAATTGAAGGGTAAAAATGAAAAAACTAAAACTTCTATAAAAGAAATTAAAAGAGAAAAGACTGAAATGAAACATATATATACATAGAGGGCACACATGTATTTTACCACCACAGAAGAGAGAAAATGGGTAAAAAAGAAAAATCAATAATCGATGATCCTACGGCGACACACATCACCATGTGTAAGAGGACATGGTGACACATCTGGATACGTGGCAAATGGGCGTTTCCAACCTCTAAAAAACACCACACGTGCCAAATGAAGGCGTGTATGAGAGGAAATTGTTGGCGCATTCATCTAACGTGCCTCCGGTTAGCTAAAAAAAACTATGGAATTACCTAAACATCCCCTTAGCCAGTGATAATAATGAAAAAAATCAGGCATGAAAGTACCATCACCCCAGCTCCAGCCCAACATTTCACAGTTAGATTAAAAAACTGAAAATATCCTTGTCATGCCTTCGTTCTTGTATCTTTTCCAGGGGTAAAAAAGTTGTTTCACCAGTCAAATAAAAAACATAAAAGACGCAACCCCTCAAACAATCTAGTAATGACACCATGTGCCATAAAAGTCTAAAATACCCCTGATATCGGGTGTTAAATTTTATGACATGAAGGGCAAAATGATAATTTCACTGTTGAAATCTACAATGATCTACACCAGTTTTTGGTCGAATTCCATCGTTTCGGCCCTGAAATTGTAGTTTTTGCCATTTTAAGAAAGTTTCGTTTTAACCATAACTCTTGATTTCCAAGTCCGAATCCACTTTCATCAATTCAGGCTTGCTCAAGATTTATAGTCTTTTCAATTTTTGCATTTATCCCAAATTTGTCATTTTTGGTAATTTTATTAATTAGCGTCGTTTCCTTATCCGACATGGGTGAAGCTAAGGTTTCTGGTTTAAATAATGTTGTAAGCCTCTGGCTGAATCATCTTTTGAATTATTGGATAAAATTTTGAACTTTTTGGAGAGTTCCTCTCATCCTAGATTTATTTACGGAATATCGACGCTAGTTGTATTCCTTATGTTTTTCTGCTGCATCAGAAAGGGAAATGTGTGTAACTTTGTTTTACTCCATAACCTCGCTGCATTTCGATTGATTATGGATCATAAACTTGTAACTGCATTTTGCCTTGGAATTATATATCTACAACATGTAAATAGAGATATTGAAACAACACTATTTATGAATTTCAGATGTTGTTCTTGATGATATTTTACCAGATGTTATTCATCGATCAAGTAGCAAGGGTTCACAAAAGCCTTGACGTATGAATTTAATTCATAATGGAATTAAAAGTAGTTTGATGGGAGAATAAAAATGAGTCTCTGATTTACTTAAATTATTAATTACAATATTTAAAGTAATTTACATGTTGACAATAATATGAAAAACATGGTAACCAAACACTCGAAACTACTTTTCATTAAACTTCAAACTTAACCATAATTTTAACCAAATATTTCAATTTCAATTTTGAATCAGTAGCTAAAAATAATTTTTATGAAAATATTTTTAATCTCAGAAATAAAAACAACAACAACATTGCGAAAAAAAAAAAACAAGGCAACAAAATGGCGACCATAAGGCTTCCACTTCGTGAAGATGGCCGGCTTCACTTTAATATTAAAATAATTAATTAGCGGCGTCGGCCTCCTCTCCTTTCAAGCCCTGCCCATTTCAAACTCTCTCCCAAACGTGACCTCCTTTATCTCTCCGGGTCCCATTTTCAAAAAAACAAAAACAAAAATTCCAAACAAGGCTTTCACTTTTCCTAAATTTGCAACATTTCCCCATCTCCTCACTTCATTTCCGTATATAAACAACTCCTCAAGGACCTTCAATTCAAAAAAGAAAATTCTCAGTCGAAAAACAAATAATAAAAATACTATTTTTTTAAAAACCAACCAGAAAGAAATCGGAGAGAAGCAAAAGCAGGGGGAGAGAGAGAGCGATTGCAGTCTGTAGATGACGATGGATAGAGAGAAGGAGAGAGAGATAGAGTTAGAGAGTGCAATGTATACAAACTGCTTATTATTAGGTCTGGATCCGAGTATAATTGGACTCGGACCTTCATCGACTGGCACTCCTCGGGTCGGTCTTTTCCGTCACTCTAACCCAAAACTCGGTGAACAGCTTCTTTACTTCATCCTCTCCTCTCTTCGCGGTCCTTCTCAATCCGCGAAAGTAATATTTCTTTTTCCTTTTCATTTTCTTCGTTTCAGATACAATGTTCCTTCCTTGTATGTCAGTGTCGATAATTCCACTTTCGTTCGATCTTGACAGGATTTTGATAAGGTGTGGCCGATTTTTGATTCCGCCCAGTCACGTGATTTTCGTAAGGTTAGAAACTTGATTAGTTGTGATTTCGTTGAATTTTGCTAATTTTTGTGTTTTATTTTTTATTTTGATTTCTTATATAATTTTTGCTGCTGCTGCTGAAATGCTAGGTCGTACAAGGGGTAATCAGTGAGCTTGAATCGCAAGGGGCACTTCCAAGGAGTAATTCAAGGGTTTCTTCGCTTGCCACTTGTTGTGGACCGAGGTAATTTTTTTGATATTTGGTCATTTTTTTTTAAAATAATTCGAAAAGGTTTTGAATTATAGAAACGAAACTAGAGATAAACCAAATGTGTTCATTTTGTAGTGCTCTCAACTTACAAATACTTGGGTCAAGTTAAATTCAGTATTGGTTTTAAGCTCTCCTGTAATGAAAATTTTCGGTTTCTTATTTACAAGGACGCTTTCTGTCCATATATAGGAGCGCTGGAGGATAATGTGTGTGTGTGTGTGTGTGCCATAAGCAAATTGATGACTTGGAACGCTTGTTTCCTAGTGAGAACTCATATGATTTGGCATGTTCGTGAGTGCATGTATTCTGAATGGGTTTTGTATATCTGTGAAATAATCAAGCAATTTTACTTGCATAAGTTGCTACAATTGTAATTGGTTCATAATGCATGGAGTTTTTTTTAATTGTTTTTTGCATGTATGTAGATTTGTTGAACTCTTGTGGCAACTTTCTTTGCATGCTTTGAGAGAGGTTCACAGACGAACATTTGCTGCTGATGTTGCTTCAAACCCACTTCCTGCTCCATTAACAGATGTAGCCTTCCAGCATGCAGCTACATTGCTTCCTGTGACGAAGGTAATACTATTTTCATGATCCTTGTCTATGTATAAAACTATTTAAACTCAGGGTCCTTTTCTATGTATAAAATTATCTAAGCCCAGGCCATTCTCAGTCAAAGGCTAGGGGAAATTATAAAGTCTTTCAATCAGGCAATATATTAATGGCTATTGTGCTTTCATTTTTATAGAGATCCTAAATGCACTGACATCAAAGAACACTTCTGTAAAGGTTGAAAGGTCTTTTGTTAAACTGTATCTATAAGTGGGTCATAATTTGGAAAGGATTTTCTAAGAAGCCTCTTACAGAACTCCTATGGGTCCCTTGTTTTTTAAATTTGAGTCAAAGAGGTGAGATCTCTTATGGTTCTCTCACTCAAGAAACAACGGAAACTTTCTTGGATGTTGATCTTACATGTGGACACAAAGTAAACACAGCTGACAATTTCCAAGTTACATATTTTTTTCTCCTTTTAGAGTGATCTGTAGTAGTATTATAATTTCTGTTTTGGATAGAAATGGGAAGTCAATATTCATTTTTCTGCAGTTTCATTTCTTTGTTTCCTTTTAGGGTGTATTACCAATATCATAAGTTATTATCCATATAAAATATTCAAGGTTGCTTTTCTAAACTTTGCATGTTAGTTAACAGTTCAAATGCTGGAAAGGTTTTAAGAAAGGAATACTCTGTTTTCTTGTCTTTTCCCTAGTTTCTTTTTTGTCGCGTTTCAATTACATCCTTACTTCAATTTTAGTAGCAGTGATTTAAAACTCTCCCCTTAACTAGGCAAGAATAGCTCTCGAAAGAAGGAGGTTTCTAAAAAATGCAGAAACTGCAGTACAAAGACAGGCTATGTGGTCAAATTTGGCTCATGAGATGACTGCTGAGTTTCGTGGTCTTTGTGCAGAAGAGGTAATTGAAACTCTTTTACTTTCTTGTAAAGGATTTAGGATGCATCTGCGTGATTTCCTCACACCTCGTTTTGAAAACTTGGATGTCAGGCTTATTTGCAGCAAGAGTTGGAAAAACTGCATGACTTGCGGAGCAAAGTGAAGTTAGATGGTGAATTGTGGGATGATCTAGTGTCGAGTTCTAGCCAGAACTCTCATTTAGTTTTAAAGGCTACTCGGTTGTGGGATTCTATACTCGCTCGAAAAGGTAATGTGAAATTTTGAGAGAGAGAAAGAGAGAGACTGATTTTTATTATTATTCACATGCATGATACATCCTTCTATATATATACAAGGCAGTAGCTTATAAATAAGAAATAACTTAACTATGAAAACATCAAAATCTTTGTTAAACTAGGAAACATTAATTTGACATATAATGCCTGATTTCCCTTACTAATATTTACTAAGAATATCTTAATAAATCCCCGACTTTGAACTTGATTTCAACACTCCCCCTCAAGTTGAGTTGTAGATGTTGTGCATTCTCAGCTTGTGACTTAGTTCTTCAAAGTTAGGTCTTGGAAGTGCTTTGGTAAGGATGTCTGCAATCTGTAATTTCATAGGGATGCGGTCTAGATGAATGATTTTTTTGCCAATCTCTTCTGAGATAAAATGTTGGTCTATCTCAGTGTGTTTGGTCCTGTCGTGGTGAATAGGATTCTTTGCAATGTTTATGACTGCTTGATTGTCACAAAACATTTTGATAGGACTTTCTACCTCTACTTTCAGTTCTCTAAGCAATCTTAGTATCGACTTTCCTTCACAAATTCCAAGTGCTAGGGCTTTAAATTCTGATTCTGCATTGCTTCTGTTGATTGTCATCTGAAGTTGTAGCAACATTGGCTCGACCTTCTTTGTCATTGGCTGGTCGTGATGACTTCCAATCAGTAGGATTGCCATGAATTTTCCAGTCAGTTTCTCTGATGTGTCCTAGTTCGTGATAGTGATCACACCAGGGTCTCCCCTTTCTCTGTCGACTATCCCAACTGGAGGCCTGAAAGACAAGAGCAAATCCTTCCATTGATGGTGTTGAGTTTTGAGGCCCCATCATAACTTTCTTTCTTCTTTCTTCACGTCTCACTTTTGAGAACGTTTCTCTAAGGTTTGGAAGAGGGTGCCCATTACTCTTCCTCTAACTTTATCTAGGTTTTTATTGAGCCGTAAAAGAAATTTGAATGTTCTTTTCTGCTCCACAATTCCTCTTTATAGAAATGTGTCTCCAGGGCATTTCCATGCATAAATTTCAAAGATATCAAGGTGGTGCCAATGTCGAGATAAAGTGTTGAAGTATTGAGTGACAATGAGATCTCTTTGGCGTAGATCATGTAGTGCTGCTTCAATCTCAAATAATTTTGATGTGTTATCAGAACTTGAGTATGTTTCGTAAGCTGCATCCCATATTTCCTTTATTGTTCCATAAAGGATAAAGTTTTCTTGTATTTCATTTGTCATTAAGTTGATTAACCATGACATCACCATGTGATGTTCTGTTTTTCATAACTAGTGGTCACTCTTCTCTGGTATGATGACTTCACCTGTGAGATAATCATCTCTACCCTTCCCACAGTTGAACATCATGACTGATGTGGACCATTGTAGATAATTGTACCCATTAAGTTTGTGACATCTAATGAGAAAGGATGGATTTTCAATTCCTTCAAGGCTGATGGTGTTTGATGGTTTTCCAAAACTTGAGGTGATCTCAGAGTTTGAGTTCTGCCTCTCAGCAGCCATGCCATATGAATGGATTAGGTTTCAGAACTTAGCTCTGATACCATGTGAGATTTTGAGAGAGAGAGAGAGAGAGAGATTTATTATTATTCACATGCATGATACATCTTTCTATATATATGCAAGAGAGTAGCTTATAAATAGGAAATAACTTACTAGGAAAGCATCAAAATCTTTCCTAAACAGGAAAGATTAATCTGACATATAATGCCAGAAATTATAATGCCAGATTTCCTTTACTAATATTAATTAAGAATATCTTAGTAAATCCCTGACTTTGAGCCATTTTATCAAAATTGTCAAAGTTTTTTTTTCTTATAAAAGCTGAACCATTTTATTTGTTTGAACACATAAATTTGGATTTTCTTAGAAATAATGCCATAATTGAGGGGGTCAATTGTTTTCTTCTAAAATGAATTTCCTTCAATTACGTTCTTTCATTTTTACAAGAGTAGTTACCATCTGAGTAAGTTGTTTCCATTCGAAGATGAGTTTAGTTGATAAAACAAGTGGTCGTTATTCATATTTTTTCTTTACTACTATGTTATCATGATGGCACTCTTACCTTACATTTGGATGCATACCACGATGATATGTACTTACCATGGACATGATACTTGTGCTTTATAATGTGTATGGTCTAGCCTGACAGTCTTCTTGGGCTTGCCGTTCAGGTTCTTAGGTAAATAAATAAACTGCTAGATTGTCTCAATCTACTCTTTATTGATTTTGAAGCTTGTTTTCTGAAACTATTCTTTCTTGGGGTTGTTTCGGGTAGGTCATAAAGGATGGTAATGTGCTTTTGGAATTTATATCTTTTTATTTTGGACACTTTGCCTCAAAAGTAATTTATCCATTTCTACTAGCCATAACATGTACTTAAAAAGTTTTTTTTTTGTAAATTTCTAGTCTTAATCTTTTTTTATGGTGATTTCAACAGTATGTTTACATGGTTTTCACCTATAATCTAATTGCTGATTCTAGATTACCATGGGCATTTTCAATAACATATGTATAAGGCAGAGAAAAAATTGTTGGGATGGATCCAACCTCATATACCCTAACTGTACATGAATGCTGTCCCCTTCATTTGCCTATGTATGATTGTCATGGACAGTTTGATCCAAATTGTTCATGCTCTCATTGTCATGATTGGATATCATTTTCAATCGAAGGAAATTATCAATTGCTTTGGTACACATGCTTTCACTTTATATGCACATGAATTTTTTTTTTTGCTTGCTTATGTTGCTTTTAACACTTATTACCCAAAGAATGTGTGGACTCTTGATGAAAAATTCTGTGACTTAATTTGATGCTTCATAAAATTTGATGTTCATATCTTCTCCGTTTTAACAGTACATATACTGCTACTATACTGTTATTCCTGTATCTTGTTAAGTTACCTGTCATTATTCTTACCTTTATTTACAGGTCAACATGAAGTTCTTGCTTCAGGGCCAATTGAGGACCTGATAGCTCATCGGGAGCATAGGTAATTAAGATCAGATATTATGCTAGGTTCTGAAGATTTCATTTTTCTTATTCCTCCTCTTGTGTAATATTCGTTTACAGATACCGCATCTCTGGATCATCTTTGCTCTCTGCTATGGATCAGAGCTCTCATGTTTCTTATTCAGATAAACATTTGGATGACAAAGAACATAGTGATGTATCTTATGTTAATGGAAATAAAGAAAAGTCGAAGAGCAGCTTGGATTCATCCCATATACAAGTAAATGATGAGATGCATTCTCGAGTGGATGATAGAGGTGGAAGAGTCCAGCCCACTGTTGACGTAGCAGAAATTATAAGGCGTTGGACGCATGCATTGCAACGTGTTCATAAACAGTCACTTCTTCTGGTATTGTATTTTTTTGTCTGGCCATGAGGTCCTTTATTTAATTGGCAATTTGTAAAAATTGATTCCTTCTGCATACCAAGCCAAGGCCTACATTACTTACATGCTAATGATTAGCTGCTATATGGCATATGAATAAAAGTGTGTTGTTGCAAAATTGAGGTTATAGATATCTATTAAAAGTTTGGTACTGCAAAGTTCTGAGGTTGTAGATATTTGTGCAATACTAAGTTTGAGTTTACCAGGTGTAAACAAGACATATTAGATGTTTGTTCTTTGCAATCTTATGTTGTTTTTATTTACAACATGTACACAACCTGATTATTCTGTGATTTACTTCTACTGTACTTATCAAGTTTGATTTTGAGTGTGTTGGAAGAGCATGGAGATCTGGAAAAGAACACATTGTCATTCTTGGATGGCATTTTCATAAGTGAAACAAGACATTTTGGAGATTTTGCTGTAGATGACTCATATATGCTGGAGATTTTACACTTGATGACTCATTTATGCAAGCAATTTATTATTAGATGATAGTTTCATCTTTTTTTTTAAAAAACTGGAATATTCTCTTATTTGTGTGTAGATCAAATACTTATATTATACAGAAAAGTGTGTTTTTATGTGAGAACTTGCCTCTATGGCATACTATTTTTACTTTGGAAGCAGACGTGCAAAGTATATTGTTGAGTACTTCCTCCACTCTTTTCTTGGGTATTCCTCTAATGTTTGTTTGCTTTGTTTTTCCATATATTATTTGAGAATTCAACAAAATTGTCTTTGATAAGAATATCACTGTAGAGAAAGAAGTGGTTTTTATGGAAAATGATTATTAAAATCAGTGTCTCATTAAAATGTATTAATACAGGAGAAGTATAAAACAGATGTGCAGCGGTAGTGTTAATGAACTAGAGAAATCCATGCATTTTCAATCCAATAACTTACAAGCTGTTGATTGGATATTGCTTGTCAATTATCAATGATGGTGTAGTGAACTACTATTGGGCAACAATTGCTTTGTAGGCAAAAGCTAATGATGGAGAAGGTCCAGATATATTAAGAAGTGCACTTGATGGTGGTACTAGTGGCCATGCTGAATCTTTAGCGGCAACTCTTGCAGAACATCAGCAACACCTGAGTAGTTTTCAGGTATGAAATAATCTGTGAACCTGAGTGAGCTTGAGTAAGCTCTGAAGTACTGCAAATTTGACTTTCAATTTAACAATTTCAGTTGCAGCTTGATGATGGCTTAATGCCACTGAACATGTTGGGTAATTGTGTGCATGTGTTTTGTTTTCTTGTGATGTGCATTGATAGCAAGATGGTAGTTATACTTCCATAAATGTCCTCTTTCATTCACAGAATGAGCATGCTTTTGTAATGATAACTACCCCTTCATAATTTGGCTCAAGATTGAGGAGCTGATGCTTGTTACACACAGTAGTAAAAGGAACATTCAGTAGATTAAACTTTTAAAACCTGAAACCATGGATTGAACCACCTCCCTGTATTTATTACTGTATTTGTCATTGAAGACTAGGGATGACAATGGATACCCATGGGTCAAGTTTTGTACTGTTCATACCCGAACCCAAAATGACTATCTAAACCCGACCCTTAATGGGTATGGGTTTTTGATACCTTAACCCCGTCAAACTTGATTGGGTTTTAGGTATCCATAACCTAGACCTAACTTGATCAGGTTTGTGGTATCCATTGTGTATCCATAACCTGAACTCGAATGCTATAATTTACAACTTTTTAGTACATGATTACCTTGGTATACAATATACATGTAATTTCTTGAACTTTAAAGTTTTTTATTTGCTTCGGCTTGGGTTTGGGTCGGGTAGACAAATATCCATGCCCAACCCAAACCTGACCACCCAATCGGGTTTCAAAATTTCCTACCCATTCAAGTCGGTATGCATAAAGTTTGGGTGATATTGCTATCCCATTAATGCCGCATAAAGTTTGTGATCATGCCATAATAACTTGGAAGAGGGATATAATCAAGCATTATGGATACTCCTTGTAGCAGGCATGAGCGAGTTGCTTGTCATTCTTCATATTTTGGATGGGTCTAAGTATCTAGTCATGCTCATGCAGCAACAGAGAGGACCAATCCTGGCCTTTTCAAAATGTTGGAACTTACTAGACTGCACAAAACCTTTACCAAATGCAAAACCTCAACCATGAATATTCACCCCTTAAAATGATGAATAGCAACACATGTCCTTTATATAAATGAAATTGACATAAATTTGCAGAATTACTGATGTTATGAATCCAATTGTCTTAATGGGATGATACTAGACTGCTTTTTTTATCATTTTTTAGCACTTGCATCATGTTCTTGAGATAACTAGGCTGTCCTACATCCTAGAGGCCATGTTGAGGATGTTTTCCACTCCAATACTTTTTTTTTCTTCACAGGGGCTTATTGATCAACTTAATGAAGTTGTTCCAACAATACAAAATTCAATATCAGAGTGTACAGAGAAAGTAAATAATGTTTCTTCCAGCCAGCCACCAATGGCCAAGCATTGTGGTCGAGCAACCTCACCTATACAAGCTCAAAGCAGTGGAAGGACCTTGGTAAATTTTATGAATGATAAGTTAATGCAAAATATTATGGCTAATGTTGAATAGCTATTCATGTAAAGCTTTTTTTTTCTTTCCTTCCTGTAACTGTTAGGAAACTAGCTCTGATAATGTTGCGGAGGTGATTTCAAAAATTTCCACAGTTCAGCTTGACAAGGTATCTGCTAGCCCCCCTGCTTTGAAGCTACCACAGCTATTCAGTTTGACCCCAAATTCTTCTGGAAAAGGTGCAAACTTGCAAAAGAGACAAATGTTAGCTTCCCAAACCATCCAAATGGAAAATCTATCTGAAAGAAACTCTCTGGACAAGCCTTTATCAAATACTCGCTTGGATAATCCATCGCAAGGTTTGCTAATTCTCTCTGCCACCGTTTTTATCCCATCACACTTATTGACATGCTGAAGGCCCTTTCGGTTTATCAATTAAAAGAATTTCTGTTTTTGAAAGCTTTAGTTGGAGAGTTTGATTCTTGGTTTTTGTGTATATGTAGATGGAGAAAATTTTGTTCAAAACTTGAAGAGATCTGTAAGAGAAGCTGCTCTGTCTATGCAATCTTGCAATTCAGAATCATTTCGGGACAGCCAGTCTGATGAAAGTTCTGAACACTTCTTCTTACCTCTTCCGTCAACTGGATTTTCTCTGGTCCCAGAAAACAAAGCAGTCTCAACAAGAAGTAAAAGAATTTCTGCATCTCTAATGAACTCTGCTTTGCTTGAGAAACATGCTCAAGATGGCCATGCTGGAAGCAAGTACAATGAATTACCGGAAATTTTAAATGATGTGGGTCCACTTACTCACTATGATCATGTGAATGGCTTCCTCTCAGTTGCTGGCTCAAATGGTGCAATATCTGATGGTCAGAGGTCCTTCAATGATGTTGAGGATCCTTATGCTCAAGTATTCTCCCCTCCTTTCCTGTTGGATACATCCCTTTTACCCGATTCATACGAGGACTTACTTGGTATGTTGCTTTGGGTGAAATGCTCCTGCTTAGGCATCTATATGTTTGCTAGCTAACTGCTTATTGAGTTATTGTTGAATGATTTACTAGATGCAGTTTGTTTTCAATATGTCATCAACTACGATAATCTCAGTTTGTGTCACATTGCTGCATGGTCAGCAATCCATTATTCGTCCTGCTTTAATTTTAGGTCGAAGATTAATGATGCTTAGACACTTGGTTTCCATGTTGCAACAACGAGTATGATTCTTTTGTGGTAGAGTTCTGTTTGAATCTAGGTAAAAACACATGTTGTTAATAAGGATCTATCAACTGGAGACCCTCATTTTCTGTCTGAAAGGTTTAGAGATCCTTTTACAAGTATTAGGAGTAAAGACATGTATTTAAAGTATTTCACTTTATTTTTTTCTTAACGTGGCTTCTCTCT
Organism: Salix exigua; assembly: GCA_032356905.1. NCBI lineage: Eukaryota > Viridiplantae > Streptophyta > Magnoliopsida > Malpighiales > Salicaceae > Salix > Salix exigua. The sequence goes on from CM063603.1 coordinate 24,732,333, forward strand.
CTAAGAATCAAAGGTTGCATGTTTTGATCATGGGTAAAGCCATGACGTCGCTCCTTATGGGGAATGGAATAGGATCTTACTTACAGCTGCATCATTCCCCTTAATCTGCTAGTTTATTATTTTTAATCTGTTTAATTTCATGCTGGGTCTTTTTTCTCAACTGGGACATGTTATTGATTTGAGGTTTGTTTGAATTTGTTGCAGCTCCACTCTCAGAAACTGAAACTGCCTTGATGGAGCTTTGAGTCAGAATTTTCGGTACTGAATGTGATAGATTTGTATAACAATGGATTTTATTGTGTAGTAGATCAGGAATTAGAAATCATGATGTCCGTTTTCTTTTCTCATTTACAGTTTTTTTATTGGATATATATATTTTCTTTGATGATTCAACTGTGGAGTATCCAAGGTTGCTGAAGTTCCATTTGTGCCTTTCCACGATAATCAAGAGGTTCACAGCCGACAGAGTGAATTTGGAGTCTGATATATGAACCGGTTGAAATGTTTGATGTTCCGTTTTTGGAACCCTTGTACTGTTTGAGATTCGTCTTTGCAATGATCTAATGTAAATAGAAGACCGGTGCTGCTAGGGAAAATTTTACAATGTCTTCGGTGCTAATTTATATTGCATTTGTTGTGCGGAAAAAGTGGTAATTTAGTTTATGGAATTTTAATTCGATCACATCTATTAGGTCAAAAGCTGTTGTAAATATGCAAGTGGTCCCTGCATTATTCAGAAAGAGATTTCCAACAACATTCTGTCGACTGCAGGTAGCACTGCTTTTTTGATTTTTTATTTTTTATTTTTTATGTTTTTGTGTGGCGAAGTGGCTGGTCTACTTGTATTTGTTAGTCGAATCTGATGTTGGAACTTTGAGTTAAGTGTAACAGTTTTGTGCGTGCCTTGGTGCGGGATTGGAGATGAGTTGTCATATGGTTTTTATGCGGAGGCATTGCATTGGGTTTAATCCATGCATAATCAGTAAGTGAATTTGTGACAGTTGTCATATGCTTTTGATCTGTGGAAATAAATTCGAAGCTAAAAGTATTCACAAAGAAATATGCAAAAAAACTCTATTTCTTGGAAAATATATTTTATGTGTCCCGATAAATGGTAAAATTTTAATTGTTTCAGTTTTTTATAATAAAGTTATATTTTAATTCAAACTTGAGATCTACATAAAGGCTTTTTGACATTGTGATGACATCCGCGTTTGGCATAAACAGATTTCAATTAAGTGTTTGGTTATATAACAAACATTGGTTTGTTGTATGGGCCCCACATGAATTTTGCATTGAAACGCCGGTGCAAGAAAATCAGCAAATTTGCTGCTTTTCTTGCATCGCATTGCCTGGGCGTGGTAAAAGAGAAACGGCGATTGACTGTTTTTTTTCTTAAAATATATGCATGTGCGTGTGTTTAGCTATATATATATATAATCTAAAAATTAATTAAAATATAAATAATATTTACATAATATATGTGTATTAATATAAAAAATATATTTTTACCAAATATTGTAGCGTGCTAAAATAATCAGGGATTGCAAAAGCATTCACGTATGAATATTGTTTGTGACGACATTGCAAATAGTTTAATGTGAGAATAAAAAGAAGTGTTCATTTTACGTGAATTATTTCTTATATTATGAAATTATAATTATTAATACAGTGTGTATATGTCTAAGCCTTTTGAAGTAATTTCACAAGTTAAAAGCAATATGAAAAACTTGGTAACCAAACACTCAAAAATTGTTTTTTTTTCCAACCTCTAACTCAACCACAGTTTTAACCAAACACTTTACAACTTATTTTGAACCGCGGTAAAAGTGTTTTTTTTTAAACTGTTTTTTTCAACCTCAATCGCAAAAGCAAAAACAATGCCAAACACACTCATAGATTATAAGTTTTTTGCTATCGCAACATGTAACTTAGGAATCTTTTTTAGAAAATGCATAATTTGTAGTAGTGCAAGTAAAATATAATGAAAAGAGAAATTGTGTGTATGCTGCATTTCCTTTCATATATATATTTATTTTCATTTTATTTAAAATAAATGATAAAGAAAATAAAAGGATAAAAAAGTTTTAATTAACAATTTTTTTTCTACTAGCGTATGACTAAGTTTTTTCAAAAATATAATAAAAATCATATCATTTAGTGGTCTGAGGGGAGCTGGGATTGGAAGACATAACAGAGGGATTTTGAGACTTGTAAGGAAATTGATTTTCATCAAAGATAACATGGCGAGATATATAAACACGTCCAGTTGATAAATCAAGGCAATTGTACCCGTGGTGATTATTGCTGTAGCCAATAAAAAGGCAAGATTTGCTTCTAAATTCTAACTTGTGTTTATTAAATGGCCGCAAATTAGGCCAGCACACACATCCAAAAACACGTAGGAATTTATAGTCTGGTGATCGATTATACAGAATTTCATATGGGGAGAGATTTTTGAGGATGAGAATGGGTAAACGATTGATTATATCATTTCTTTCCCAAAACCAATTCCCCTCAAGCCTTCTGTGCTGCTCGCACGTCTTTTGATCTTTGACACCGTCGTCTAGGCCACGCTGCCTCTCCAGTTGTTAATCGAGTTCTTTCTTCTAATAATCTTCCAGTTGATAAAACCAAGACTATTGATGTATGCCCTGATTGCCAATTGGCTAAAAGTCATGCTTTGCCTTTTAATTCTTCTACTTCTGTTTCCACAGCTCTGATACCATATAAACTTAGAAGATATGCAATGAACAATTCACAGTTTTATATTTCATTGATTGAATTTGTAATACACAGTTACAATATATAAATGCTGTATATAGCATAAGAGGCGTGATCTGCTATAATTCTTAGTCCTAATTCTTCTCTTGTGATGACTGCAAGTGATCTAATTTCCTTCCTAATTTATCTCCTGTGATGGCTGGATATGCGCTGATCTTGTTGCTGATATTTCTCACATTGATGACTGGATGATCTTGGTATGAGAGAAGAGTTCCACATGAGAATAGGGTGCATGCCACGATTACTTGATGACAAACCACACGAGAATATGAAATAATTCATAAAATAACAAGGTATTCATATCAATTATTTACATCTAATTGTCATTTATTTCTATAAAGTTGAAGGCATTGAATTGACAAGGCATTTTCATATCATTTATTTACAAGTCATTATTCTTTATATAAGAATAGTGTGATCTTGTTTTCTTTTGTTAAACTTTTTTCTTTCTTTCAATTTTATCATTCCATAAAAAAATATAGTCTTCCTAATTTATTTTTATTTTTATCCTTTTTTTTTCAATCTTCTATGTAGTTTCATTTACTCTCTCTTGATTTTATCATCTAATGTTGGGTGGGTTGACATGGGTATTTTTATTATTGTCAAATTTACATATTTATCGTGTTAACCTGGGTTAACTCACACCTATTTTTTGAAATCTTTTAACTAAATTTTGTTATTCTATATTTAAGCTGCTAAAATTTAAATCCTGTTTTTATCAATTTTTTCCACTCTTGGAAAATTAATATTTTTTTCTTGGTTATCCAGTCACCTGTTTTTAAGTTGTCCTATTATTATTTCATATGATTACAATAAATGCTAGCATGGAATTAAAATAAATAAATGATTTAAAAATAAATTGACATACGAGTTAAATTAAAATAAATGCTAGCATGGAATCTTAAAAAAATAAATGATTTAAAAAAACAAATGATAACTATATGTGAAACAAATTATGAGGTGTTTGATACTGTGTTTTAAAAGTGATTTTGAAAAAAAAATATTTATTTTTATTTTTATTTTTATTTTTTATTTTAAATTAAAATTTTTTGGTGTTTTTAGATCATTTTTATATGCTGATGTTAAAAATGATTTTTTAAAATATAAAAAAATAGCATTTTGACGCATTTATGAACGAAAATTATTTTCAAAAACAACCTCAACCATATTCCTAAAGAGGCATAAACAATCAAATGGCCAGGGATGGCACCAAAAATAAAATCCAATTAGAAATAATAATGTAAATAAAATAATTGCATATAAGTAAGAGGGACTAAATCAAAAAATAAAAATAAATTGAATGATTAACATGATTTTTTGAATGATCAACAAGTAATCCGAAAAAAATAAAAAAAATAAAAAAACTACTCTGGACAAAACCACTATTATACTATTCTATAGAAAAACACTATTGTACAAATAAAAACTTTAAGTAATTTTATTTGAGTTACACTAGTAATTTTATTATAAATTAAAAAAAAACACCTCAATTCTCAAAAAGACATTTATGTCAGTATGAAAAAAACCCTGCTGCTAAAGCTAAATTAAAAAAATTAAATTAACAGAACTAGTAATTAATATATTTGGAGAATAGAACCGGCAGGAGATTATTTTTTGGGATAATGCATGAACAGAAAAAAAGAAAAGAAGAAATCTTATAGGTCAGTAGATAGCAATAATCAGATGACGTCAGCGTTCTCTCCCCTCCAGCATTGTCCATTTCAAATTCTCTCCCAAACGTGACCTCTCCGGGTCCCATTTAAATAAAAATAAAATAAAACGAATAGCGAATTTCAAGCAACCCTTTTACTGTTTCTAAATCATAATATTGCCCCATCATCTCCCCTCGTTCAGTAAATAAACAACTCCTCAAGGACCTCAATTCAAAAAAGAAAACTCTCAGTCGAAAAAATAAATAATAAAAAAAATACTAATTTTTAAAACACCAAAAACCCAACCAGAACGAAATCGGAGAGAAGCAAAGGTAGGGGGGGAGAGAGAGAGAGAGATTGTTGTTTGTAGATGACGATGGACAGAGAGAAGGAGAGAGAGATAGAGTTAGAGAGTGCAATGTATACAAACTGCTTATTATTAGGTCTGGATCCGAGTATAATCGGACTCGGACCATCATCGAATGGCACTCCTCGGGTCGGACTTTTCCGTCACTCCAACCCTAAACTCGGTGAACAGCTTCTTTACTTCATCCTGTCCTCTCTTCGCGGTCCTGCTCAATCAGCCAAAGTAATATTTTCATTTTCTCCTTTTTAGATTTCTTCCTTGAATGTAAGTGTTGATAATTTCTTTTTGCGATCGATCCTGTCAGGATTTTGATAAGGTGTGGCCGATTTTCGATTCCGCTCAGTCACGTGATTTTCGTAAGGTTAGTCATTTGATTAGTTGTGATTTCGTTGAATTTTCCGCCAAGCTTAGATTTTGTTTTTGTGTTATATTTTTATTTTTGCTTTTGCTTTTTTGTTTGTTGTGGTTGAAATGTTAGGTTGTGCAAGGGATAATTAGTGAGCTTGAATCGCAAGGGGCACTTCCAAGGAGTAATTCAAGGGTTTCTTCGCTTGCTACTTGTTGCGGACCGAGGTAATTTTTTTTTGTTGATGTTTGGTCTTTTTTTTTTTAATTGAAAAGTGAGTTTTGAATTATAGGAACGAAACTAGAGATAAACCGCATGTGTTCATTTTGTAGTGCTCTCAACTTAGCCTAATAGTTGGGTCAAGTTAAATTTAGTATTGGTTTTAAGCTCTTCCGTTCTTATGAAATTTCTTTTTCTTAGTAAAATGGATGCTTTCTGCTTATATATAGGAGCGCTAGATGATAATGTGTGTGTGCTATAAACAAATTGATGACTTGGAACGCTTTTTTCCTTGTCGAATATAGTGATCTCATATGATTTGGCATGATAGTGAATGCTACATTTGGAATTTGTTCATAATGCATGCAAGTTTTTTTCTTTTAAATTTACTATTAACTCATTCATTTAGAGCATAGAATTGTGTGGAAGCTTAATGACATTTTTTTTGGCTTGATGCTAAAGTTTCTCATGTATGTGCAGATTTGTTGAACTCTTGTGGCAACTTTCATTGCATGCTTTGAGAGAGGTTCACAGACGAACATTTGCGGCTGATGTTGCTTCAAACCCACTTCCTGCATCATTAACTGATGTAGCCTTCCAACATGCAGCTACATTGCTTCCTGTGACAAAGGTAATGCTATATTCATGACCCCCCTTATCTATTTATAAATTTATTAGAGCACAGGTTGTTCTCATGGCAAGTAGATATTTGAAATTATGATCAAATTTACTAAATCCACATATAAAGTCTTTCAATCAGGCAATACAGTCATGGTTATTGCGCTTTCATTTTTATGGAGTTTCTAAATGCAATCACAACAAATAAATTTTCTGAAAAGGTTGAAATGTCCTTTGTTAACTATAAGTGGATCATAATTTGGAAAGGATTTTCTAATACAATACTCATTTCTGCAGTTTCATGTCCTTGTTTCCTTTTTGAGTGAACTACCAGCACCATAAGTTATTATCCATATGAACTATTCAAGGTTGCTTTTCTAAACTTTGCATGTTAGTGAGCAAATCAAATGCTTGAAAGGTTTTAAGAAAGGAACGCTGTTGTTTCTGGGTTTTTTTTTACCTATTTTCTCTTTTGACATATTTTAATTACAACTATGCTTAAATTTCGGTAGCAGTGATTTGAAACTCTCTCCTTAAACAGGCAAGAATAGCCCTTGAAAGAAAGAAGTTTCTTAAAAATGCAGAAACTGCAGTTCAGAGGCAGGCTATGTGGTCAAATTTGGCTCATGAGATGACAGCTGAGTTTCGTGGTCTTTGTGCAGAAGAGGTAATGGGAAACTCATTTGCTTTCTTGTGATGGATTTAGGATGCAGCTGCCTGTTTTCCTCATACTTTCCTATGGAAAACTTGGATTTTAGGCTTATTTGCAGCAAGAGCTGGAAAAATTACATGACTTGCGGAACAAAGTGAAGCTAGAAGGTGAACTGTGGGATGATCTTGTGTCGAGCTCTAGCCAGAATTCACATTTAGTTTCAAAGGCAACTCGCTTGTGGGATTCAATACTTGCTCGAAAAAGTAAGTCTTAATTATGGAAATTTTCTTTCTTACAAAATCTTAACCATTTAATTTGTTTGATTAAATAAATTAAGTTTTTTCTTGGAAATAATACCATAATTGAGGGGGTCAATTATTTTCTTTTGAAATGAATTTCCTTCGTCTGCTTACAAGAGTAGTTACTAAGTTGTTTCCATTTGATGGCGAGCTTAGATGATATGACAAATGGTCAATTTTCATTTTTTTTTTCTTTAGTGCTCTGTTATCATGATGTTACTCAGTACTTACATTTGGATGCATACCACGATGATTTGTAGTTACCATGGACATGATACTTGTTCTTTGAAACGTGTACAGTCGAGCTTGTCGTTCCTCTAGGGCTTGACCTGCATATTTTTAGGTAAATAAAAAGACTGCCTGATTATCTCAATATACTCCCAGTTGATTTTGACGCTTGACTTCTGAAATTATTATTTATGCTAGTAGATTTAGGGACGGTCAGAAAGGATGACAATATGCATTTGGAATATTTATCTTCTTGTTCTGAACATTTTGCTTCAAAAGTAATTTATCCCTGTCTGCTGGGCATAACTTGTACTACCTGAAAAAGTTTTTCTTGCCTTTTTTTTGTTAAATTTATAATATTCTTAATTTTTTTTGTGTTGATTTCAATGGTCTGTTTACTAGTTTTCCTCCTGTACTCTAATTGCTGATTCTGGATTTTCATGAGCATTCTATATAATATGGTCCAATATGTAAAAGGCATAGAAAAAATTGTTGGGATGGAATCTGACCTCATCTACCCTAACTTTATATGAATGCTGTTCCCTTCATTCACTTATGTTTGATTGTCAGAGACAATTAGATCCAAAGTGTTCATGACTGTATATCAGTTTCAAACAAGGAAATTATCAATTGTGTTTTTGCACTTGCTTTCACTCTATATGCACATGAAAATATTCTTTTGCTTGCATATGTTATTATCAATCACTTGTTACTCAAAATAATGAGTGGACTCTTGATGAAAATTTCTGTGACTATCAATTTGCTTGCTTCATAAAATTGGATGCTAATACCTGCTCCCTTTTAATAGTACATATGCTGCTACTTTTCTGTTATTCCAGTAACTCTGTTAAGTTACTTGCATTGTTTTTACCTCTATTTACAGGTCAACATGAAGTTCTTGCTTCAGGGCCAATTGAGGACCTGATAGCTCATCGGGAGCACAGGTAATTAAGACTGGATATTGTGCTAGGCCCCCATGATGCCATTTGTCTTATTTCGCTTCATGCATATTATTCCCTTACAGATACCGCATCTCTGGATCATCTTTGCTCTCTGCTATGGATCAGAGCTCTCAGGTTTCTTATTCAGATAAACATTTGGATGACAAAGAACATAGTGATGGATCTTATGTTAATGGAAACGGGGAAAAGTCGAAGAGTAGTATGGATTCATCCCATCTGCAAGTAAATGATGAGATACTTTCTCGAGTTGATGATAGAGGTGGAAGAGTCCAGCCCACTGTTGACGTAGCAGAAATTATAAGGCGTTGGACGCATGCATTGCAACGTGTTCATAAACAGTCACTTCTTCTGGTATTGTATTTCTTTGTCTGGTCATGATCTCCCTCATTTAATTGATAATTTGTAAAAATTAATTCCTTCTGGATACCAAGCCAAGGCCTTCATTACTTACAAGGTAATGATTAGCTGCTATATGGCATATGAATAAAAGTGTGTTGTTGCAAAATTGTGGTTATAGATATCTATTAAAAATTTGGTATTGCAAAGTTTTGTGGTTGTAGATATACGTGCAATGCAAAGTTTGAGTTTACTAGGTGAAAACAAAGATATTTGATGTTTGTTCTTTCCAATCTTATGTTGATTCTCTTTACAACTTGGACGCAACCTGGTTATTCTGTGATTTACTTGTACTCTAATTGTCAACTTTGGTTTTGAGCATGGAGATCTGGAAAAGAATACAAAATGTCATTCTTGGATTTTGGAAATTTTGCTTTGGATGACTCATTTATGCAAACAATTTTTGTTACATTTTTTTTATTTTTTTAAAAACTGGAATGTTCTCTTTTTTGTTTGTAGATCAAATACTTTTATTATTGAGAGCAGTGTCTTTTTATGTGAGAACTAGCCTCTATGGCGTACTATTTTTACTTTGGAAGCAGATGTGCAAAGTATATTGTGGAGTACCTCCACTCTTTTCTTGAGTATTCCTCTAATGTTTGTCAGCTTTTTTTCTTCCTGATATGATTTGAGAATTTGAAAAAATGCTCTTTGACAAGACTATCACTCGAAAGAAAGTATTTTGTTATGGAAAATGATTATTAAAATTAATTCATCCCATTAAAATATCTTAATACAGGAGAGGGATAAACACAGATGTGCAACAGTAGAATTAATTAATTAAGAGAAGCCCATGCATTTTTCAATCCAAGAACTTATAAGTTGTTGATTGGATTTGTCTTGTCAATTATCATTGATGATGTAGTGAAATGCTATTGCGCAACATTTGCTTTGTAGGCAAAAGCTAATGATGGAGAAGGTCCAGATATATTAAGAAGTGCACTCAATGGTGGTACTAGTGGCCATGCTGAATCTTTAGCTGCAACTCTTGCTGAACATCAGCAACACCTGGGTAGTTTTCAGGTAATGAAATAATCTGTGTACCAGAAGTGAGCTACCAGTAAGCTCTTGGCTTTAAATTTAACAATTTCAGTTTCAGCTTGATGGCTTAATTCCTCTGGATATATTGGGTAATTGTGTGCATGCGTTTTATTCTCTTGTGATGTGCATTGACAACAAGATAGTTTTTTATATCTCCTTGAATGTCTTATTTTGTTCACAGAATGAGCATGCTTCAGGATGATCTTGACCCCTTCATAATCGGGCTCAAGATCTGAGGAGCCGATGCTTGTTGCAACAGAGTAGCTAAAGGAGTTTATAGTAGATTAACTTTTAAAACCTGACAACTGCTTCCCTGTAATTTTCAACTGCTTCCCTGTAATTTCCACTTAAAGACCCAGAGTTTCTGGTTCTGATATAAGAGCATGGAAGTGGGATAGTCAGGCTTTATGGATACTCGTAGCAGACATCAGTGAGTTACTGTAGTTGTCATTGTTCATTTTTTAGATGGTTGACCTGAGTTTATACTCATGCTTGAGCAGCAATTGGAGAGGACCAATCCATGCTTTTTCCAAGTGCTAGAACTTACTGGACTGTCCACAAAACCTTTCCCTAATGCAAACCTCAACCATGTGTATTCACTCGTTACTGGTGTTATGAACCCAATTGTCTTAATGGAATGATGCTAGATTGCTTTTTTTGATTGCTTCTTTTTTAATCACTTATGAGTACTTGCATTATTTTCTTCAGGTCACTAGGCTCTCCTACATGCTAGAGGCCATGTTGAGGATTTTTCCACTCTAATACTTTTTTTTTTCACAGGGGCTTATTGACCAACTTAATGAAGTTGTTCCAACTATACAAAACTCAATATCAGAGTGTACAGAGAAAGTAAATAATATTTCTTCCAGCCAGCCACCAATGGCCAAGCATCGTGGTCAAGCGACGTCACCTATACAAGCTCAAAGCAGCGGAAGGACCTTGGTAATTTTTATGAATGATAAGTTCATGCAAAATATTATGCCCAAAGTTGAATAAATCATCATCTAAAGCTGAGGGTTTTTTTCTCTTCTTTTCCTCCACCCGAAACTGATAGGAAACTAGGTCCGATAATGTTGCGGAGGTGACATCAAAAATTTCCACAGTTCAGCTTGACAAGGTATCTGCTAGCCCCCCTGCTTTGAAGCTACCACAGCTATTCAGTTTGACCCCAAATTCTTCTGGAAAAGCTGCAAACTTGCAGAAGAGACAAACTTTAGCTCCCCAAACCATCCAAATGGAAAATCTATCTGAAAGAAACTCTATGAACCAGTATTTATCAAATGATCGCTTAGATAATCCATCGCAAGGTTTGCTTATTCTCTCTGTCACCTGCTTTATCCATTCGTCGAATGCATCACACTAATTGGCTTGCTGAAAGTCCTTGCAGTTTATCAATTAAAAGAATTTCTGTTTTTGAAAGCTTTAGTTGGAGAGTTTGATTCTTGGTTTTTGTGTATATGTAGATGGAGAAAATTTTGTTCAAAACTTGAAGAGATCTGTAAGAGAAGCTGCTCTGTCTATGCAATCTTGCAATTCAGAATCATCTCGGGACAGTCAGTCTGATGAAAGTTCTGAACACTTCTTCTTACCTCTTCTGTCAACTGGATTTTCTCTGGTCCCAGAAAACAAAGCAGTCTCAACAAGAAGTAAAAGAATTTCTGCATCTCTAATGAACTCTGCTTTGCTTGAGAAACATGCTCAAGATGGCCATGCTGGAAGCATGTACAATGAATTACCGGAAATTTTAAATGATGTGGGTCCACTTACTCACTATGATCATGTGAATGGCTTCCTCTCAGTTGCTGGCTCAAATGGTGCAATATCTGATGGTCAGAGGTCCTTCAATGATGTTGAGGATCCTTATGCTCAAGTATTCTCCCCTCCTTTGCTGTTGGATACAACCCTTTTACCCGATTCATACGAGGACTTACTTGGTATGTTGCTTTGGGTGAAATGCTCCTGCTTAGGCATCTATATGTTTGTTAGCTAACTGCTTATTGAGTTATTATTGAATGATTTACTGGATGCAGTTTGTGTTCAATATGTCATCAACTACGATAATCTCAGTTTGTGTCACATTGCTGCATGGTCAGCAATCCATTATTCGTCTTGCTTTAATTTTAGGTCGAAGATTAATGATGCTTAGACACTTGTTTTCCATGTTGCAACAACGACTATGATTCTTTTGTGGTAGAGTTCTGTTTGAATCTAGGTAAAAACACATGTTTTTAATAAGGATCTATCAACTGGAGCCTGTATGATAGGTTAAGAGATCCTTTTACAAGTATTTGGAGTAAAGACATGTATTTAAAATATTTCACTTTATTTTTTTCTTAACGTGGCTTCTCTCTCTAAGAATCAAAGGTTGCATGTTTTGATCATGGGTAAAGCCATGACGTCGCTACTTATGGGGAATGGAATAGGATCTTACTTACAGTTGCATCATTCCCCTTAATCTGCTAGTTTATCATTTTTAATCTGTTTAATTTCATGCCGGGTCTTTTTCTCTCAACTGGGACATGTTATTGATTTGAAGCTTGTTTGAATTTGTCGCAGCTCCACTCTCAGAAACTGAAACTGCCTTGATGGAGCTTTGAGTCAGAATTTTCGGCATTGTTCTTTATGAATGTGATAGATTTGTATAACAATGGAATTTGATTGTGTAGTAGATCAGAAACTAGAAATCATTATGCGAGTTTTCTTTTCTCATTTTCAGTTTTTTTTTATTGATATATTCTTCGATGATTCAACTGTGGAGTATCCAAGTTTGCCGAAGTTCCATTTGTGCCTTTCCGCGATAATCAAGAGGTTCGCAGCCGACAGAGTGAATTTGGAGGTCTGATTTATGAACCGGTTGATGTCTGATTTATACAATGTTTGATGTTCTGTTTTTGGAACCTTTGTACTGTTTGAGATTCCTCTTTGCAATAATCTAATGTAAATAGAAGACCGGTGCTGCCAGGGAACGTTTTACAATGGCATTTGTTGTGGGAAAAAAAGTAATTTAAAACAAGGAATGTGAATATGCATGTGGTCCCTACATTATTCAGAAAGAGAATACCAGAGGTCTCAGCATTCGAGATCTCTTTGATTATGATTTACAAAAAGTCTCTTCCTCTTTCCAGTCCAATTTTTTTTTTTCGTAACAATAAAAATATTTTTTTCGAGGATATGTTGTTTATTCAATAAAACATGAAGCCTATATACTCCGCTTTGGGTGTCCGCCCTTTCCCAAGCTAAAAAACAGTCATTGTCTTTATTGATAGCAAGATTGAAACGATTTAAAATAAGAATAACAATGTATCTCTCGGATTAAGACCCATTCATCTTATTAATGCACTTTCATCTTCTTCTCTTCTACTACTACTACTTCTTTGTGTGGGAAGGGGGTTAGGGCATAAGGGTGGCTGCTCTACTTGCATATGGTAGTCAATCTGATGATGGAACTTTGAGTCAATTGTAACAGTACTCAAAAGGTGTATAATGGTGGCTGCTCTACTTGCATGTGGTATTCAATTTCAATCTGATGATGGAACTTTGAGTCAATTATATATAACAGTACTCAAAAGGTGTAGTAGTCGTGCAAGACTTTCAAAAATTGAGAGATAAGTTTTGGTATCTATATATATATATATGCAGTATATATATATATATTTTAAAATATCTTTCAAGTTATTGTTTTAATTTTTAAAAAAATATATATATAGATACTATATATATATCATATATATATATATATATATATTAATATATTTTCAAACAAAAACTATTTTGAAAAACAATCTTTACTGAATTCTAAACACCGCCTTTTTCTACATTCCTATGTTTAGCTTAGCTGTTAGGAAACAATTGGTTGAAAAATAGACTAATATTTACTAATAAGCAACCCATATCTGGTTTAGAATTTCGAATATGTTTGAAAGTGTGGTTAAAATTGTTTTTAAAAATGCTTGTTGTTCAGAAATACATTAAAATATATATTTTTATTTTTTAAAAATTATTTTTGATATCAATACATGAAAATGATTTTAAAAAACCAAAATATTTTAATTTAAAGTACAAATTAAAAATATTTTTTTTTATTTTTTTTCAAAAATATTTTTAAAATGCAGTGCTAAAAACTCTCTAATCGAACTTATAAAATCAATACAATAAGAAAGCAGTATTGTTTGAGCTCAAAAAATGTATTTTTAGCTAAAGAAAGCAATAGCAATAGATAAAAAATTAGTTGACATGTTCAAAACTGCTTTTAAGTTAATAAAGAGCACACCAATATAATATTAAAGAGTAGTTCATATAATAAAAATTTTAAATATAAAATAAATTAATTGCAAAATTAGGCAAAACAAATTAGAAAGACATGGGGTTGCCTTTTAAAGATTACATAGAATAATATTTATATTGTAAAAGCATCATGAAACTTTGTATTTTGAGCGATCCACTATAGCTTATTTACTAAAATTAACAAGCTAATCCAAACCTATGGCATCCTTTAATCAAGAAGAGATTGATTTAATCAACTCATTATGCTATGAACGTGTAAATTCTAGAGAGAGAGAGAGAGAGCTATATATTATATGCTTACTACTAGAATTTTGGATTAATATCAATTGCATGTTTAATTATATATTTAGTATGATTTTATTTATTTATTATATTAATGTTAAAAACATGTTTGACATGAGTCATGTTTTACTTGCCTATAGCTTTAAATATGTATAGAATGTAGTATTTCTTTGAACATCTTTTGTTTAGCATGTCTTTTTTGATGATAAACTAAGCAATCCATAATAATTATTTTGAACTACAATCTTAGACTTTATTATATATTATACTTTGTTTATTTTATCATGTGAAACAATTATGGTAATTATATAGATTAGTTTTTAGAATGGATTTTTTTAAATTTCTTTTTAATTTAAATTCTTTTTAATTTTCTATATTCTCACATATAGATTTATTTCAAAACTATATGTTTTAATCAATAGCCTTTTGATTTTTCATAGCTTTAGATTTTTTTTCTTTGTTTAATATTAGATGATTGCTATAAGTCTATGTTTTAGAATTATAATTAATCATTTAAAATCACAATTCATGCAATTTATTTGAATATTTTGAGTTGTTGCATATGTATTTTTATGAACAAGACTTTTAGAAATCATTTTATATCCTTGTTTAGTCCACACATTAGCTAGATAGCAAGCATTACACCACATGCTTAACTAATCTTTTCCTTTAATTGAAAAAAGATGTTCGTGTAACACCAATTGTTTTTCAAAAAAGAAAGAAAACTAAGATTTAGATAATTTAAAGAGATTACAAAATTATGAGAGTAACTACCTAAAAAGAAAAAAAATGAAGTCAGTATCATATGCTTATACTTAATCAATCAATTAAATTTGATTAAAAAATAAAAATTTCTCTTAAGAAAGTCCAATTCAATAATGACTAGAGAAAACCTTGAGGACCTATATGGTTTTCAAAATGACTAAAAAAACTCATAGAAAACAGGAAAAAAACAAAAATATTAGAGGATGAAAAAAAAAGCTTAACAAAAGACAAAAAAATCTAACCTTCAAACCTATAATTTGTTAAATTATAGAGTTGGGCATAATCAAGAAGCATAACACCTGACCAAATTAATATTTCAGAATGTAATCAATTCATCTAACTACTTAAAAAACTCCTTTTAAAAAAAGCTAAATTGAAAAATAACCAAAAAAGACCAAGTTAACCCGTGTTATTTTCATAAAAGTGAAAAACATGTAATAGAGTGTAATAAAGTAATTTGATATTGTTTAAACTAAGTGGGTGTTTGGCTTTGCGGTGCGTTCTGTGATTGAGGCTTACTGTAGAGCCAAAGTGTCAAAGTGTTTGGTAAGCATTTGTGTTGCAGGTTTTTAGTTGTGGGTCTTGCATGAAAACTACGTTTCAAACCTAGTTTTGAAAAGCATCACAGCGATGCTTTTCTTCAACCTCAGCTGCAATATCATGGATTGTGTTTTTTCTACAACATGCATGTCTTTCGCATAATGTCCATCGTTGTCTTCCTTTATACCGTCACCAACGGTCTTTCTCTATCTACACAGTCACGACCACTTCCCCTCTTTCTCTCCACATGCAGTCACGACAGCTCCTTCTCTCTACTCCACAGCTACAATCATAACCCCCCCTCTCTCTCTATATGAAGTCACGACAACTCCCTCTCTCCTCTATAACCACGCCCACTGCCTCTCTCTCTCCACAGCCAAGGCCACTGGCCCTTTCTCTCCACATGTAGTCACGACATCTCCCTCTTTTTCCTTTACAACTACAACAACTCCTTCTCTGATGCTCTCTCCAGCAACAGTAACCCCGACGTCATCAGAACTAGCGACAACATCAGTTGTAACATTCTAACGATCCTATTGGCCACCACATGACACCATTTCCAATGAGGCCACCGCAAAAGGAATCACTTCGGCCTCCTCTACCCGTCGATATCGGCTCTTGACCCTCTCATCACAATCGACCATGTTACTGTTTACGTGTTACGTGAACAGTTGCAGTGTGAATAATTCTAAACAAAAAGAAAAACACACCAATTTGTGCCTTTTTTGAACTCTTAGGTTGGGTTGGCCCTGCTCTCGACCCAACCCAAGTCCAGCAGAGTTGGACCCTTTTGACCCACCTTGGCTGGGTCAACCCCTTTAGTTTTGGAAAGACCCAATCCGATTTAAAAAAATATATAAAAATAATATTTAAAAAAAATTAAAAATTGTGTACATAGAGACAACCCTGATGAAAGGGAAAAATGTGTCACTTTGTTTTACTCCACAACCCCATTGCTTTTCAATTGATTATGGATTAGAAACTTGCAACTGGATTTTGCCTTGAAATTATATCTCTACAACATGTAGATAGAGATCCTAAAACAACACTATTTATGGATCGTTGATGTTGTTCCTGATGATATTTTATTAGATGTTGTTCATCTATCAAATAGCAAGTGATCGCAGAGGCCTTGAAGTATCATATGAGTTTAGTTCGTGATGAAATTGCAAATAGTTTGATGAGGGAATAAAAACAAGTGTGTAATTTACTTGAATTATTAATTACATTTTATTATTATGATAATTAAATCTACAATATTTTAAAAAATATGTGTGTGTGTCCTTTAAAGTCATTTCACAAGTTAACAACAATATAAAAAGCATGGTAAGCAAACACTCAAAACTGTTTTTCATTAAACCTCAAACTCAACCACAGTTTTAACCAAACACTTTAATTTCAGTTTTGAACCGCAACTAAAAGTATTTTTCATGAAACTTCTTTTTTTCAATCTCAACCACAACAGCAACAGCCATACCAAACACATTCTAAGTAATAGACCAAAAAGCCCCTAAATCCTATTTCCTTGTTTTTCTCAGCCAAGGTTAAGTATGTAATTTATTGTGCTTACAAAATTGAAAAACCAGTATGCCCCAATAACTTTTGGAATAGCCATGGGTCCCATGAAAATGACAATAATACCCACAAGACCCAACTCATTGATTTTTGGAATGAGGGGAATAAAGGTAAAAAAATTATTCCAATTCATAGTAATATGTGTCTTATGCTACAGTTTTATAAAGAAAATTTGCTATCTTTTTTATAAAGAAAATTTGCTATCTTTTTTATAATGTTCTTGCAAACTTTAGATATAATCATACATTTTATCTTTCTTATTTAATTTTGACATAGTGCATGTTTAATTTGAACCGAAATAAATAGAAGTGTTTATTTTTTCTCTTGCATAATATAAATGTTTCTATTTATCAAGTTGTTTTATTTTAAGTTTTATTATTTTGCTTGCTGATTATGGAATTGAATTATTTGTTTATAAATATTATTCACAATTGTCATTATAATTTACATTATGTTTTTAACTCGAGAATTGGTTTTTCTAACTAATATTGCTTTGGCATGTACTACTCCGGTAGTGAGGATTTTACCACCTCCTTTTGTGGTGTATATTGAGAAATTTGAAAAGCTTAGTGTATAAAACCTTAAATGATAATAACATAATATGTTGATTCATATTCCCACCCCGAACTTGGTTAAGTTTTTGTAGGAAAAAATGCTAAAGTTATAACATACGAAATCTAATTCCATTATTATTGTGGCTTTAGATGTATGAAATCATAGTAATTTAATGTGTAAATCTATATTTTGAATATATTAAACAACACATAATATGATATGTATAGTTTAATTAATAATGTATTTTTTTTTTAAAAAAAATAGATAAAAAATACTAGGTTGAAAATGTCTTTATGAAAAGGGTAATAATTAGAAAAAAATTACTAAATCTCATAATGATGTCAAAGCTATAGGTCAAATTTGTTCATGTGTATAACATTATTCATGTATTTGTTACTATTCATATATACAAAAATTGAAAATGGAAAGTTTAGTCAAAGGATGATGGTGGGAACAATGACTTGGTTTTTTTTTAGGAACTATCTGGTCAAAAGGGAAAAGTGGTGGTGAAGGACAAGATGACATAATGCAGGGGTGTGTTGTAGTTGCTAGAGCAAGGGATTGCTCCAACTAGATTTTCTCTCTCTAATCGCCTAATGTACAACCTCTCTCCCCGTATCTTTAGATTTGAATAGAAAGATGAAATTAAAAACCAATAAATTTTTTACAAAAGAATCAATAGAAAAAATTAAAAATCCAAAGAATAAGGACCAAATTAGAGAATATAATATTTGGAAGTTGAGATTGAAATACTAAATTGAAAACAAATAAAACTTATACAAAAGAGACGAAATAAAACATTAAAATAAAAAATAAGAACTAAAATTGAAATACCAACAACTAAAAGGGTCAAGCTATAATTTTTAAGGAAAGAAGGAAAAAAGAAAGAACCATTAACGAGAAACTAGACCACCACCATATACATGCGCAACACTAAAAGAAAAAGAACACGACGATACTTTTAATAGCATAATGAAAGAATATTTTTGGATATTAGGAGACATCACACCAGTCTTCCAAAAAATATGACTACCTTTCATGTACCTCCTAATGAGCTACACAAATTATTTTTTAGTCAAATACCAAAGCTATAACTAACTTTATAATTATATAAACACAATTATGAAAATATCGAGAAACCGTTTGACTTCAGGTTTAATCCTTTTTATTTATTTGAAGGTTATTTTCATTATTTTACTGTACATTTTAATTGTTTCTTACTTTTATATTTGGTTTAATATCAAATTGCCTTTCAAATACTATTAAAATAATAAAAAAAACATTGTGAAAATATAAAAATACCCTTTGATGCTAAGTTTTATAATTTTTTCTTTCAAAAATATTCTGATGCTTTCACTATGTAATTGATACGAGAAATGACATTTATTCCCAATTAATTTTATAATAATAATAATAATAATAAATAAATAAACCATATAAAAGATTAATGGAGTAGTAATTGATCAGTAATTAATGGTTCTATGAAAACTTCGAATCAGTTCCTGGATAATGCAGACATGCCAATGTCCGATGTTTTTAGCCCTTTTAGAATTTCAGACATGACAAGTATTTGAAACCCATCTTCTACAAATCCTCGGTCAATAATCATGACTCTTTTTTTTCATGTGGATATATATTTTTTAAAACTCAAATACCTGGGATTTTTCTAGAGCCTGAATATTTATAGTATTTAAAACAATGTTCACGTTTCACATTATAAAAAATGAACACCCATAAAAAAGTCTAAAATATTAAAATAAATTATATGAAGATTTATTTTTTCATCTTCACAATCTTTCTCCATGGTTTTCTAAAATAAATAAATAAATAATATTAAATATATTATAATTTAAATGAGTTGTTAAAATATTTTTTTTATTGGAGCACATATAAAAAAATATATTTATATTATAAAAAAACTATATCAATTTTAAATGATTTTAATTATTGAAGTTCACGATTTCTCATATACCGGAGGAGGCTAGCCACCACCAAATCCAGGGTCGCAGGTCAATAATGTGTTCTCTAATTACGCGTCATCGATTTCCGTTCAAATGAAACTGACGTTGCATGCCTACCAAGAGAAAGGGACGGGTTTTTTTTTTTTTTTGAAAATTAACATTAAAAAAAACACAGAGAAAATTAACATGTACAAAGTTGCTAAGATTTTTTGTGTGTCTTCTACAAATATACAATTAAAAAGTTATTGCTTTATATATATATATAATTCATAAAGAGATTTATAATATATAATCGGATAATCGATCGAGAATATTATTTTAGATATCATAAATTCAAGTTTCACAACTCTCAGGACAATTGGAGATCGATAACTGATTGTTTGTTTTAAAATACGTGAGATTAATTAGTCGAGATCGATAACTGATTGTTTATTTTAAAATACATGAGATTAATTAATCGAGGAAAACATAAAGAAAACATAAAGTGATCTGGATATGCTTATTAAAAAATGATTTTCTATTACATAATATAAATTAATATTGAAATCACTTAAGACTCGAAATTACGTGTGGAGAAAACTATGAAATACACTGCGGAAAGAAAGCTATCAAGTATCCTAGCCTCTAGGAGACCAAAAATCAAAGATAACATAAAAATTTCTGGTTATGGCCGAAAGAGGAACCTGTTCCGGTCAGATAGGCAGCCAGGAAATTTGTAAGCACCATCGTCGTGAATCAAATTAATATTTTTATAATTGTAATTATTTATATTAGAAATATATTAAAATAATGTTTTTTAATTTAAAATAAAAAATTAAATTTTATTAAAATATTTTTAAAACAAAACGTCAAATCATCCCTAACAAACTCACTCCCCATGCCCCAATGCAACCAATACTTGAGAGTTGTGCTACGTACGCCCATTAAACGATTACTAGAAAACTGTCCCCAAGTTTTCCCATTAACAAACCATATATGTCTCCTCTGCAATCCGACCTTTCATGCTGTTCTGGTTTCAGACCATCAGACAACCCAATCATGCGATTTCTGAATCTCGAAGAGTATGCTCTCCAGCATTGACCGACCACAATTGGTTGAAGAAATCACAATTCCTTCCGTCACTCAGCTCTGCAAATGTGGGGTGCGTTTTGTTCCTAGCAATGGCAGCATCCCAACCCTCTACTTTGACAAGAAGATCCGTTGGATCATAGATTTTCCATATTATTATTTGGTTCGGTGTTGCTAGGAAAAACCAAGGTGAACTAGGTTTATTAGAAATTTAAGGGTAAGGTAGCGATAGTATAAAAATAAAGTATTAGCATTCCTATTATGTCTTGTGTATAGTAAACTGTATTCTGAAATTTGATATGGTTTTGAAGATTTTGACGAGTATGATTTATTCCTGAAAATAAATCTAACTTCTTATATTTTATTATAGGCTTGCGTGTCTAAAAATAAAAATTTAAAGAATAGATCCATGTAAATACTTTAAAAGAGTTTATCTATTTTTGTTAAAAATATAGCCGTTGTAAAGTAGCCGTTAAAATATAGCCGTTGTAAAGTAGCCGTTAAAATATAGCCGTTAATATGGCCGTTAGAATATAGCCGTTGTAAAGTAGTTTTTTAGTTTTGTAATTACTATATAAGTTCATTCTCAAGTGTAATGTAAAAATACTCTGGAAATATATGAATTCATACTTTTAACATGGTATCAGAGCGAATCTTGAATTTTTTTTATTTTGAAACGTATTTTTTTTCTCTCGAATCTCATTTTTTTAACCGTATTTCTTCTTCTTGAAATTAATCCCAGAAATCCATACACCCATCAGAAATTCATACATCCTTCATAAAGTTCTAAATGGAGAAAGTCTATGTCTCTCTCGAAAACAAGGAACTCACCATGGAAGAACGAAACCTCCTCTCCATGGCTTACAAAAACGTGATCGGTGCTAGACGTGCTTCGTGGAGGATTATTTCCTCGATCGAGCAGAAAAAGGGGAGTCATGGTAATGAAGATCACGTGTTTGTGACTAGACTAGATGAGACTCGACGGATCTTGAAGGTGCTCGACTCAAAGGTGATTCCGAGTGTCCAAGGTCGGTAATTTGAAGTGTTTCTATTTGAAGATGAAGGGAGATTATCACAGGTGTTTGGATGAGTTCAAAATCGGTGGACGATTATGTACTCATTGCGGTGAATCGGGTCATTCGAAATAGAAATGCTATGAAATTATTGGCTATCCTGACTGGTGGAATTTTCGAAGAAACCTCATAAAAATATTGGAACAAATGTGGTAAATTTCATGGAAGCAAAACAAGGACACTCTACTGCGAACGTTATTCATCCAAGTATCATTGGTAAAACTTTTGCAACCTCTGTTATTTCTAAAAATAGTTCTTGGATTATTGATACAGTGCCTCCATCATATGACTAAAGACCCGATAACTTAAATTCTCAAACCTTGCTATCGGTCAATTATTTGTACTAATGGTAGTACTTCTCCAATTCATTGGAGAAGGATATGTGATCTTGAATGATTCTCTCACCCTGGATATCGTTCTTATTGTTCCATCTCTTGGGTTTAACCTTCTGTCAGTTAGTCAAATTACTGCTACTCTTAAGTGCACGGTAACGTTTTGGCCTCAATTTGTGTTTTTCAGGACATTCTAACCCGGAAGATTCTTGGTTATGATGTTAGACGGGACAACATGTATTTCTTTGAATTAACAGTAAAAGGGGGGTCAATGCTGGGTCACGCACATCAGACCAGAAGGAAGGATCAAGCTCACGCTCTTGTCTAGTTGTTGCATCGATGACTCAAACATCTTTCCTTTGGGTACCTTAAGAAGTTACAACCACATTTATTTCTAAGTTTAAGTATTTCGGATATTCAGTGTGAAATTTGTGAACTAGCGAAAAACCACAGTATTTCCTATTTGCCAAGTTTGCATAAAAGTATAGAACCATTTGCAATTATTCTTTTTGATGTTTGGGGTCCTACAAAGGTCTCATCTTTTTCTAATGCATGGTATTTTGTTACATTTATTGATGAATATACTCGGATGACCTGGATATCTCTCCTTCAAAATATAAGTGAAGTTAATACAGTTTTTCAGGAATTTCACATAATGGTGCGGACCCAATACCAACAACACATTTATACACTTCAATTAGATAATGGCACGAACTTCATGGATAAAGTGTTAGGTAATTTTTTAAATCATCATGGAATTCGACATCAGACCTCTTGCACGTATACTTCACAGTGAGAACAGATTAGCGTAAAGGAAGAATACACAGATTATAGATGTTGTTCAGTAGCTTCGCTATTTGGCATGAATATGCCAAGATACTATTGGGGTGAGGCGGTAAAATTAGTTGCTTACTTAATAAATCAAACACCGTCAAGTGCAATTAACTTTCAATCTCCTCAACGTAAAATGGAATCTCTTCTCATTGTTCCTCATCTATCAAAGCTGGATACACGGGTGTTTGGTTGCACGGTATATGTCCACATCCCGAAAGTCCTGCGAAGCAAACTGGATCCTTGTGCAAAGCGATGTGTTTTTATAGGTTACTCGGCGTTTCAGAAAGGATATCGGTGCTATGATCATCACCATCGAAAGCTACATGTAACCTTGGATGCATCCTTTCGAGAATCTGAACCCTACTATCCAGGGGGAGTTCCCGGGTCTTCTCTTCAGGGGGGAGAAACAATGAAGAGAATGATGATTTATTTGAATTAAAGGAAAATGGAAGAATAGATGAGAGTCATCTTGAGGAAACAAGGAAAACTGATGTAGCTTTTCACAATAGTGAAGATTTGGAAGTTTATGTCGATCAAAATCTCCCAAGCAACAACCCCCCTTTGTCTTCAGAGCTACCAATGTCTACACCATTAACCGAAGATTCAACCGAGAATATCTCTCCTCAGTTCCCTCAGGTATCTCTAAATTCTATTCCAAATGAGATAAATGATATTTCTATCTTAGAAGATAATATGATCAACAGATAACCACAAAAATCGAATAGGAGAGTTTCAAAGAAACACTATGAACCTGATCCATATACCAAGACTAAATACCCAATCAGTAATTATATGTCTTCTCATAGGTTGTCTAAATCGTATGCATTCTTTGTTAATCAATTATCCATTGTATATATTCCTAGTAATATACAGGATGCACTAGCAAATCCATTATGGACTAAGGCGATGAACGAAGAAATGGAAGCACTTCAGAGGAATAACACTTGGGAAATGTGTCCACTACCAAAAAGGAAGAAGACCGTTGGGTGCAGATGGGTGTTCACTGTAAAACTAAACGCGGATGACAGTATTGACAGGTACAAAACAAGGCTAGTTGCGAAAGGGTATACGCAAAAGTATGGAGTAGATTATCAAGAAATATTTGCCTCTGTTGCAAAAATCAATACTATCCGCATCCTCATACCTTTAGCAGTTAATCGAGACTGGGGCCTACAACAATTTGATGTCAAGAATGCTTTTCTAAATGGGGACCTTGACGAAGAAGTCTACATGGATCAGCCACCTGGAGCTAAACAGAACCCCTTGAGTAGAAATAAAGTTTGCAAACTAAAGAAGGCATTATATGGTTTGAAACAGTCACCACGAGCATGGTTTGGAAGATTCTCATCTACGATGAAGGGATTTGGGTATAAGCAAAGCAACTCGGACCACACGTTGTTTATAAAACACAAAGGAAATATTACAGCATTAATTGTGTATGTGGATGATATGGTTCTATCAAGAGATGATCCAGAAGAAAGAAAAGCACTCCAACAATTTCTAGCTTCAAAATTTGAAATGAAAAATCTCGGACAATTGAAGTATTTCTTAGGGATTGAAGTCTCAAGGTCAAAAACCGGGATATGTCTATCACAACGAAAGCATGTGTTAGATTTGTTAACAGAAACTGGAATGATTGCATGTAAACCAGTCGACACACCAATGGAAATGAATCACAAGTTAGGAGAAACGAAGAATCAGACGCCAGCAGACAAAGGTTGTTATCAAAGATTGGTTGGGAAGCTGATATATTTATCACATACAAGGTCAGACATAGCCTATGCAGTAAGTGTGGTAAGCCAGTTCATGCACGCACTAGGAGAAGAACATATGAAAGCAGTATATCAGATTTAAGGTATCTGAAGAGTGCACCAGGAAAAGGCCTATTGTTCTCAAAGAAGGAGACTCGCACAATTGAAGGTTTTACAGACTTGGATTGGGTAGAAAATCGGAATCGATAGTAGATCGACATCAGGTTATTTCACGTGTAGAAGGCAACCTGGTCACTGGAGAAGTAAAAGCGAAAATAGTCGCTAGATCAAGTGCGTATAGAATTACGAGGTATGGCTCATGGCGTGTGTGAATTATTATGGGTAAAACATGTGTTGCAAGATTTGGGAATTGATTATGAGATGTCTATGAATCTACATTGTGATAATAAAGCGGTTATTGAGATTGCCCACAATCTGGTACAACATGATCGTACGAAACACGTCGAAGTTGATCGACATTTCATAAAGGAGAACCTTGATAGGAAAATTATACAATTTCCTTTTATACGGTCCGAAGATTAGTTAGTCGATATCCTTACAAAGGCGCTTCGGGAAGGGTATTTCATGACGCTATTAGCAAGATGGACATGATAAATATCTACGCTCCATCTTGAGGGGAGTGTTAAGAATATAGCCGTAAATATAGCCGTAAAATAGCCGTTAAAATATAGTCTTTGTAAAGTAGTTTTTAGTTTTGTACATTACTATATAAGTTCATTCTCATGTAATGTAAGAATACACTAGAAATATATGAATTCATACTTTTACAATTTTGAAAGACGAAAAAGTTTTTCCCAACTCGTGCATCACGGTAAGAAAATATTTCAATTTAAAAATTGGTGAAAACTCATATACTAATCTAATGTTTTTTTACCAGTTCTAGATATTGAAATATCAATTTACTTGTAGATCTAATATTAATATTAGAATTTTTACCATTGATTCTCATGAAATAAGACTTGGAAATTTCTTTGGTTTAATTTTTAGGCTCTAGAAGATCTCTATTAGTTTTTCTTGCATGTGAAAAGAAGTTATAAAATCGATTAGTATAGTCTCACCATTCACACTTATCTTTCAACCACTAAATATAGTAAGAAATCATTTATTGATTTCTACGGGGAAAAAACCCAACAATTCTACTTGAGTGGAATCGTTGTCTACTCAAGTAGAGACAACAATTCATCTATTCGAACAATGTGTTATTTGTTTATTTTTTTAATAAAGCTAGATACATGAACTTAGAGGGTGTTTGACAATGCATTTCAAAAATACTTTTGAAAAAAAATTAATTATTTTTTATTTTAAATTAAAATTTTTTAATGTTTTTATGTGCAAAATCAATTTTTGACATTGGAGAGATGGAAGGATTAAAAAAAATGTCTTGACAAGAAGGCACATCCCGACCGACCATACTGAAATTTCGTTTGTCCATTCGGCAGTCAACGAGCAAGATAATTCAAAGTCAGAGCGATAACGATAGATTCAATATACCAGAAATCATATGATCCATCAATCTGGAATCCATCCCTGTCCATTAGTCAATTTATTTCAGTCATTACGCGTTATCAATTTCTGGATTCTCCTCGTGAATCTTCAGAGAGTACTTACACGGCGTGGAATTTCCTTGCAGCTACGAGTAGGTTTTCCAGTGATCATGAACAGGAATCTGCCAGATTGCCAGTTCAGAAAGTTCCCCATAACTTTTCAAAACAACAGAGTAATTCAGATGAAGGAATGTGTTTCTGGAGAGAAAATATACCTGACTTTTTAAAACAGTATAACAACGTGTCTTTGCACATAATTCTGCATTTTTATCTGATAGATTAAACAATATATGAAGGGTATGTCTAGCAATTTGCCCTTGCATCTAGTTTTTCCTTTTGATTTGATAAACAGGCGATGGTTGAGGTGGGAGAAAATAAGGTGAAGTATTTAGACTTGGGGATGTGAAATGGGGAGAGTCACAATCGTAGGGCAGAAACGTGGGAGATTTCATTCTGTATGTTTGTACTGCGACATCCGTAGTCAACATGGCAACCCTGCATTGTCAAGATTCTCTTGTAGACAAACTTCTCTTTTGCTACGTAAGTACGGAACTATCATATTTTTAATCTATTTTTTCTTTTTAAAATATTGATTTTCGGGTCAGATTATGCTTATTTTAACTATTTTTTAAAATTTTAAAGTTAACTACCAATTAAAATCTCAAATGATTCTTATTGATGATCTATTTTTTTTTATTTTAAAACATGGGTTTTAGTATCAGTTTATGTGTATTTTAATTAATTTTTAAAATTTTAAAATTAATAACCAATTAAAATCTCAAGGAATTACCCAAAAACTGACCAGCCAAACCTATTAGGTTGTAGCTATCTATCTACTCTCTTTTATTTCCTTGAAGTCCTCATTTTGTCCTCTGAAAGAGTATATATATTATTAATTAAGCTTTAAAATAATGAAATTTATTAACATACTAACTTGAAAAAAACATGTACCCTAGACGAGAAACTATATAAATGCATCTATCCCCCACCTTCTGAACCCACCAAATTGAACTGCAAGAAAACTGGCACCGAACAACTGTTCATAACTAGGTTTTTCTTTATATATAGCAAAAGCAACTATGTCTTCTCTCCAACCCACCCTGTCATCTTGTTCCAGTCTAATCTTCGATGAGCTACGATGGGTCAATACAACCCGTCGAACAATCGAAGACGAGATTGAAGATGACAGTAGCATTCTCATTTGTATTTTTAACGTCCCCAGAGCCCTAATGTCTAGTGACCCATATTCCTACACTCCACAGCAACTTTCACTTGGTCCATACCATTATTCACGTCTTGAGCTGCATGAGATGGATAGATATAAGCTATCAGTGGCAAAAAGAAGTCAAAAGCTGCTTCAAAGTCTTAAATTTCGAGATCTTGTTGAGGAATTAATGAAGCTGGAATCCAAGATTCGTGCATGCTACCACAAGTACTTAAACTTCAACGGTGAAACTCTGGCGTGGATGATGGCCATTGATGCATCATTCTTGCTTGAGTTCCTGCAAGTCTATGCTCTCCGTGGCCCTAAGATTCTATCCGAAGTTTCCTCAGGAATGTCTCGCTTTTTTGAATATTGCAATAGGAAATCAAGCTGTAACGCAATTATGCGAGATATAGTGATGCTGGAGAATCAAATTCCACTATTCACATTGAGGAAGGTGCTGGAATTTCGATTTCTGTCATTAGAATCCGCCGACGATATGCTGTATTCCATGTTGATGGGATCATGTAAAGAGCTCTCTCCATTCAAGAGAACGGAGATATGGCCAGTAGCTAGAGTTTCGGAGCATGCCCACCTGCTAGACTTTTTGTACCACACTATCGTGCCTAAGATTGAAGAATCTGTCAAGATACCTGAAGAAGCTAAGGATCCTACCAGCAATGCCACACAAGAAAACGAAGAACCTTTAGCTGGCTCTACTTACATGAAACAACTATTGGTTGAGATTTGGAATCTGTTTTCAAATCTAAACATAGATCTTGCAAGATTCATCAGCAAATTGCTAGAATCAGCACCTGTTGCAGTGATACTCAAATTGCCCTGGTCAATCTTCTCCAATCTTCTTGGTTTTGGATCGATGAAACAACCTGATGCTTTCTCTGAATCTCAAAGTACTTGTTCCAGCATTGACCAACCACCATTGGTTGAAGAAATCACAATTCCTTCCGTCACTCAGCTCTGCAAATGTGGGGTGCGTTTTGTTCCTAGTAATGGCAGCATCTCAACCATCAACTTTGACAAGAAGACATGCACATTTTACCTCCCGACGATTAGTTTGGACGTAAATAGCGATGTAGTCTTAAGAAACTTGGTGGCATATGAAGCATCAAACGCCTCAGGTCCAATGGTTTTCACACGTTACACCGATTTGATGAACGGGATTATCGATACCGCGGAGGATGCAAAAATACTTAGAGAAAGAGGGATTATTTTGAATCATTTGAAGAACGATGAAGAGGTGGCTAACCTATGGAACGGGATGAGTTGTTCCATTCGATTGACAAAAGTTCCATTCTTGGATAAGGTGATTGGAGATGTCAACAAGTATCACGATGGATTATTTAAAGTTAAGGTTGGAAAATTCATGAAGCAGCATGTATTTAGTTCATGGAAGCTTCTTACCCTGTTGGCCGCCATCTTGCTCTTGCTCATAACATCGCTGCAAGCGTTTTGCTCAGTTTATGACTGTGTTCGCTTGTTTCATATTCAGTATTAGCTGCTACTGTTTGGAGTCTGCATTTCCCTTATTGTTGGAAGCTCTGCTTGATTGGTGCGCAACATGGAATGCGGTGCTTGCCTTTCTACTTTAATTTTTCTGAAAGAATAGTGCGGGGCCAACATGTGGGAGGCATTGTATTTTTTAATGTTTCTCCTCGGGAAAAAACAAGTAGCTGTTTACATTTGTTGTTTTTTGTTTCGCATGAATGATAGTTTAATATGTTTTAATTGATCGGTAATATTATTATATATATATATGATTAATAAAAACTTAAATTATTTTTAATATCTATATAATACTAAATTAATAAATCTATTATTTTAATTTTAAATCTAAAATAAATATAAAATCCATGAGATAAAAATGGTTTACAAAGAAAATTATAAAATTATTATAATTGTGATATTTATATTGAATCAACTCTAGACATTTACCGGAGGTGTAAACACTGATATATATATATCATACATGATTTTAACATACATACTTTATGTTGTTTTATTGTTAAATCATAATATTATTTATAAAAGGGTATTAATTATACTAATAAATTAGTCACTAAAAAGTTAAGTCAAATCACTAATGATTTTTCTAATACTTAGAGGATCATAACACAATATACTTCATCTTCAAATATAAATTAAATAATTGTTGAATTGATATTATTTAATTCATTTTATTTTATTTAATTAAAATTATAATTTACATTTCGACTACTATATTAAGAACCTAATAGATCATACACATTAAGAGTCTTCTATCCAAAATTAAATTAAAATGATTAAATTAAATATAGCACCAAGAAGTAATAAGATACTTTTAGTTATAACTTGAGCATCATAAAAATTATAAAATCATTAAGATAATTTTTTTTTCTCAATTTCATTTATTTTTGTATACTAATCTCTTTGATTTTTAAAAATATCAGTTTTTCCACGTGTCAATCTTACCCCTAATGTCATGCAACTTTACGATAAAATAGGTCAGAATCTCACTGGAGGGATCAGATTAATAAAATGCCTAGAATATAGGGATGTAATAAATAATAAAATGTAAAGAGATCGCATTAAGAAAATCTCAAGAGTAGAGGGATGTTCATAAAAGTGTTAACCTACAATTGAGCTCCCAGTGTCACTGTAATCTGCACTTCTCTACCGTATCCAGCAACTTTCCGGTGGGTGCATCTCCCTGTTATCACCCTCCCATTCCAAATCAGATCAGCTAAATATATTATAATTTTGGAAACCTCGAATATGAATAGATGATGGAAGGAATGAGATCCAAAATCAGAGTAGCAACAGTAGTTATAGTATCAGCATGGATCGGAATCCTTGCTTTGTACGGTTTATTAAAGCCGATCTCCAATGGCTGCATAATGACTTACATGTATCCTACTTACGTTCCAATCTCTACAAATGGCGGCGTGTCGTCTGCAAAGTATGGATTGTATTTATACCATGAAGGTTGGAAGAAGATTGATTTTAATCAGCATCTTAAGCAGCTTAATGGCGTTCCTATTCTTTTTATTCCTGGAAATGGTGGCAGTTACAAACAGGTAAGCTTTCCTTTTCTATTTATTGATTTATTAAAAGATCTTGAAATTGGTAATTCCAGTTCGCATTAGTTAAATGTTATCTCGCACTTTTTTTTTTCTTTATTTATTAAGAGATCTTGCAATGTGTAATTCCAGCTCGCATTAATTTAACGAGATCTTGAACTATTTTTTTTTCTCTTGCTTAAATTAAATTTATTCTGCGTGTTCTTATTTTATCGATGTGATTGTTTGTGTTCTGAAGCAATATAAGTGGGTTTTAAGGGTTTTTTTTTCTTCTGACTATCGGATTCAATTTTGTTCTTGCTGAGTTGTTGAAATGTGGTTTTAGTTTCTTGCCTTGCCGTACTTAAACAATGTTGATTACGAGTGGAAGATTCTGGTCTAAGACTCTAAATCCGTTTTTGGTCATCGGATAGAAAAATCTTGAACCTGTTGAGTTATATGTAAATCAACAAGATGTAAAAATGGGTTAACAATAGGTCGATTGAGGTTCTTATAATACCTATCTTTTTGGAAGAATAAACTGCATATTCTGCAACCTATAGAAATGGAAGTGGAAAGATTAAATCTATATCACACATGGCAACTCCATTTATTTGGTGTAAGAAGGATTGTTTGCACTGCACATTCAAACACTTGAAATATTGAGATATAGTTTTATGCTGGTCTCGTCACAGGTTAGATCCTTGGCTGCAGAATGTGATAGGGCGTATCAGGGAGGTCCACTTGAACAGGCATTTTATCAGGAGGCTTCCCTGACTCCAGAGGAGGGAGGCAAATATATGGATATGGCTGGCTTTCAGTTACCTAATCAATATAGTAGAAGGCTGGATTGGTTTACTGTAGACCTTGAAGGTGAACATTCTGCAATGGATGGTCGGATACTGGAAGAGCACACAGAATATGTTGTTTATGCCATCCACAGGGTATTGCTTGTTGTGTTTACATATTGATCTGCAAATAGCACACCAAATTATTTTATTCATCCAATTGTTTCTTCTTTACAACCTACTGAACTTCCATCAATTTATGCCATTGATGCATTGAAGTACCTTTTATTGATCTTGAAGGTTTTAGTTTCACTAACTGTTCCTTGTTTAGGTTCTCTTTCTACATCCTTACTTAAGCTTGAACCTCATCTATCATGCCTTATTTGTGTTGAACTGTTTCCCAACCTTTATTAATCTCGTAAACAAAGGAAACTAGACACAAATCCGTATGTGTTCTGTATCTCAACCCACATCATACTAGCAAGCTGGAGAACGTGGGAGCATGGCTGGAAATGCTCTCAACCCAGTAAAATCATGGGATATTATGGGGGAAAACTACCCACTACTTGGTAGATAATGGGGCCACTATGTTCATGGGTGAACATGGGTGAGATATTGTCCCACTACTTCCTTAAAAGTAGGAATGAGAGTTAGCCTTATGATACCTTGCACTCTCACATTCAGAAACTTCAATTCCTCAATTATTTATTAAGTGGTTGCACATGCAGATTCTGGATCAGTATGAAGAATCTCGTGCTACCCGAGAAAAAGAAGGTGCTGCCGCGTATGGTAGTATGCCAAAAAGTGTCATATTAGTTGGACATTCAATGGGTGGTTTTGTTGCTAGAGCTGCACTCATCCACCCTCGTTTAAGGAAGGCAGCTGTTGAGACTGTTCTTACTCTTTCAACACCACACCAGTGGGCTTCACAACCTTTTCATTCATGTATCTTTATGCATTTTCTTACATCGATTAGTTTTTCACTAATTCACCTGTTTATCCAGATCACCTCCAGTGGCATTGCAGCCATCACTGGGTCACTATTTTTCCCAAGTGAATGAAGAATGGAGAAAGGGATATGAGGTCCAAACCACTCAGACAGGACATTATGTGTCTGATCCATTACTCTCTCGTGTAGTTGTTGTCTCCGTCTCTGGTGGTTATAACGACTATCAGGTATAATAACACTCCCTTTGTTCCATAGCGTGTTTGGTTTTCTATGTTTTGTTTTTCTTTTAAAATGGTGGCAGAGTGAGCTACTACTCCGGGGCCAAGAGCAACTTGGGTAGGGCTCCTCCCCAAGGGGTGTTTTTCACAAGTTGAGATTCAAACCTGAGACTTCCTATCACCAGGAGAATCTCAGCATCATCCGCCCCACTTGCGGGCTTAGCTTGCTTCCGCTAGACCAAATCCACTTGGGTTTTGGGCTTCTATGTTGGTTTGTCACAAAATGTATGTCCTGTCAAATAATTAATCGCTTTATTTCATACTATCCCCTCATTTGGAAAACTCTTTAACCACCTATTTAGCATTAACAGATAAATGATTTGTTTGGGGGGAACAAGGGTGGGCAACAAATGTGAGTTGGCATGATATTTATTGAGTTTTCTTAATTTGTGTGAAATTACACAGTACATTACAGAAGTCATCAGTAATTCTGCACTGCTTCAGCCAGAGTTAGCTGATTTTCTTTCTTGCTGTTGCATCTCAGAATAATTTCTAAAAGCAATCTTCTCTCTTGTGATGATTTCCAAATATTCAACCTTTTTCCATTGATCGGTTTGGGAAATATGATAAGATGAAAGCTGTAAGAGGAATATAGTAACTTAAGATTGACTTTTCATAGAGCTCGACCATGATGGTGAATCAAGCTTGATCAAATTTTTAGGTTATAAGTGAGCCTGAGCGCAGTTCATGAATAAGAGGGTATCTAGACATGGGCCGTACTATGTTCAATTTTTTTTTGATGATCTCTTAAAGAGAATGTTGTAATTTATATTTATTTTTTTGCTTTCATATTTAAATAAATAAGATTTATTTCAATGATGTATTCGTAGAAATGAATCTCATTTATTCTTAGTTGAAAAATAACCTCCAAGATAAAATGAATAAAAACATTTAGATTAAAAAAAGTACCCATTTCTCAATTAAAAAAACATGATATTCAATAATACATCACAATATTAACACATTCTGTTATTTGTTCAAAATTAATTTCAACTTCTACTCATGGCAGCGTAGCGGGAGATTAAAATAGTTTATTGTCAAAAGTTTGGACCTGTAAAAGTTCTCAAGCCTATTGAGCTGACCTCAATTCCACTACATATCTAATGATCTGAGTTTTAACAAGATGGCTTGAGCTCGGACTGAGATCAACCTCCATATTGAGATTTTGCCAAGCCGAGTCTGAACATTTGTTTACTTTGGCTTTGGCTCAAGTTTCACCCCATGTTGGATTGGCTCTTTGTATGGAATCAGAATTGTTTTTCATTGTTGATATGCTTTCTGATGAAGTTTCGTAATTTCAAATTGGAATATTACAGAAAATATTTAAAATTCAATTGGCTGTAAATACTTCAAACCAAACCATTTCTTTGCCTTGGTTTATTAATTATTTACTTGAATGTGTGAGAGGGTTTCAATGTGGGGCATTTTTTTCCCTTTTGGGGATCACTTATCTGCAGAGGTTGGTTAGATGTTGCTAGGAAAATAGAGCTGGTCAACTATCCTGCATGCTTGCTGATGTATGATTGATTATCTGTTGTGAAAACTGTTACAAAAGTTTGTAATATAGTGTTTAACCTTTTCCTTGTTCCATACATGTCTATCTAACATGGTGAAGGAGCATCATGTCATTATAGATTGATTGTAACTGCATTGTACATGATGGCCTATGTTAGTTATGACTTGTGAGATGATAGTGAGTATAGAGGACACTATTTTGGTGGATGGTGAGATTCTCCAAACCCAAGGGAAAAGGAAAAACAAAGGAAATTATCATGATCAACTGTATGTTGTGTCATTCTTTTGTTAAATACTCTGGTGCAGATGCTTGGCCACTTGCTCTACTTTTCTCATCATAGCATGCACTACTTCATTCAGTCAATGACAATAGTTCATTCAGTTGATGCTTTTTTATTATTTTTCTCTAGTATAGCTATCAAACATCACACCTGAAAAAAATGTACTTTGCTCTACTCTCTTTTTTCCTCGTACATATCATTCAATTGCAGTGGACATAATTCGTACTTTTTTTGTTATGCTCTTACTTTTTCATCACATGGTATACTTCTTACATTTTGACTTTCAGGTAAGGTCGAAGTTAGAGTCCCTCGATGGTATTGTGCCACCCACCAATGGTTTTTTTATAAGTAGTACGGGAATGAAAAATGTTTGGTTGTCAATGGAACATCAGGCTATTTTGTGGTGTAACCAGCTAGTTGTGCAAGTAAGTGTGTGGTCTCTTCCGTAATACATGCTTGTACCACAAATATTGCTAAAATCTACATCTACCATGTAGGTGTCACATACTCTCCTTAGTCTGATAGACTCTAAAACAGGCCAGCCCTTTCCTGAAGCTAATAAGAGACTTGCAGTATTTGCAAGGATGCTTCGTAGTGGGATACCACAGAGTTTCAACTGGATGTCTTCTTATAGATCAAAAAATGCAACCGGTATTGTCTATCTTGACTATCTTTTATTGACGTCTATTAAAATTCTATAATTTCAGTAAGAAAGCTTGCTGAAGAAGATAAATGATGGTGTTTTATGAACTAATTTCAAACTCTTTGAAATCATTTTTAGGTAATGTATATATATTTGTGACATGCAGTAGCGAGACATTTGATGGATTAAGTGTTCAATTTTTTTCCTTTTCACTGAAATGATAAAGAAATAAAGAATTAACCAGAAAGAGAGAGAATTCATGAATGCAAATATATTAGCAACAAAGACAAGTGAATGGTCAATTAAAGATGAATAGTCAGATATATGCCCGTTGTTAGTACTGTAGTAATGGGATATATATATATATATATATGCCTGTTGTTAGTGCTGTAGTAAAGGGAGATGATATCACATCCACATTGTGCTGCCATCACCTTCACAGCATCCTTTACACACCCTACTGATGCCATCTTTTATTAGTGATTGTGCATTGTTTTCTTTTTTCCTTATATCATGTTAGAGATGGTGCTTTTCACTACGAGTACTAACCAAGAAGCTGAGCATGGGGAAATTAAAGGATGGGTGCCATCTCTGAAATAGTTTTTCGAAGGGAAAGGAAAAAGAAATGAAAAAAATTCTTCAAGCATTATGTTTTGCAGATGAATTCCACAAGTGTGATTTGCAACCTGTTAAATCTCTGGGGTTACTTCCATGTCGTTTGACCACTGGATGACAGTCAGGCAGTTTAAAAGTGGCATATCATGTGAAATACAGCTGGAAAGCAGAATGAGTAGTATAAGAACAAAGAGAGTGAGCTTGGTTTTGGGATTATAGCTGGCAGGACTCTTTTTTAGGTTGCATAATGTGGGCAACAAAGTTTTTCTTTAACTATATGACTTTATTTTCAAACTGTCAATGATTTACCATGTCTAGTTATGAATTTGAAGTGACAGTATCCATGTTGTATTTGCAGGTTCTCAAGTGCATACTTTGTCCAGTTGCCCCAACAATGTTCACTGGAATGATGATGGCCTTGATAGGGATCTATATATCCAGACAACTACCATGACTGTTTTGGCAATGGACGGGAGGAGACGATGGTTGGATATACATAAATTGGTTAGCTTCATTAAAGCTTCTCATTAGTAGTTCCAAAACGCTTTAATTTATATTTTTTCTCTTCAACCTGACTCCTACATGTAAATGTATTAATTGCTGATTCTCAAGAGTTGATTTAAGCCTTAACTCCCGCTTCCAGCAAGGCTTTTAGGCTGGCACCCTGGTCATATTTCTCCTTTCATTTTCATTTAAATTTGGTATGTAAATGAGCCTCAATATATGTCCAACTTAACTGTCCTGGAATCTGATAAATAATCTATAAACATTGAATAATGCTCTAGGGTTTGTAGTTCGAGTTTCGTAATTTTTGCATTTAAAGATATTTCTGTGGTTTTTAATATTCGACCTTTTGTTTCTGATAGACCGCACTAAAAAA
Source organism: Salix exigua (assembly GCA_032356905.1). Taxonomy (NCBI): domain Eukaryota; kingdom Viridiplantae; phylum Streptophyta; class Magnoliopsida; order Malpighiales; family Salicaceae; genus Salix; species Salix exigua. Next base: position 24,768,691 of record CM063603.1, read on the forward strand.
TATGGAGTTACTTATTAGCAATTTACTTGCATAGGGGTCAGATGGAAAAGGACACTTCATGTTTGTAACAAATCTTGCTCCATGTTTTGGGATTAGACTTCATTTATGGCCTGATAAGGGGAAATCTGCTTCAGAAATGGCTGCAAGTAAAAGGGTTCTAGAGGTTACAGCAAAATTGGTGCAGATTCCATCAGGACCAGCACCAAGACAGGTACTAAATGTGTATATTGTATTCGTTTGTGTAAATATATTTTCCATAATTATGTTTGGTGCCACTGTCATTTATATCCTGTCTTGTATTAGGGAAATTTATGAGGTCTAGTTTCTCTAGCCATTAGAGATTAGCTGGACTGATTAGTTCTTAAGTGTGTGATAGACTTGTTCTTATTTCTGAATATGGTATTTATTTATATATATATATTATCAGATTGAACCTGGAAGTCAGACCGAGCAAGCACCTCCATCTGCTGTACTCTGGTTGAGTCCAGAAGATATGCATGGTTTCAGATTCTTGACCGTCTCAGTTGCTCCTCGTCCGGTATTGTTGGCCATTCTTGCTCATATCTTTTCCTTTTCCATGAGCGGTTTCTGCATCAATTCTCTGTGCTTTTCTTTCAAAGTTCTATTCCTTTCAAAAATTATACTTAGGATCATATGTTTGACAATCTATGCCTTGCCCTGTTTTGTCAAATTAGTGATAGCGGTAAACATAAACTTTTGAGGAAGTGAAACTACTCTGGGCAGCAACTAACCCAAGCTGTTCACAATCAAACTACTCCAAGCTGTCTACAATCAGCTCAGGCTTTGCTCAGTAACAGGGTTTTAAATTGACCTACACTCTGTTTGTTTCCCGGAATTCACTTTCCGGGAAACCATTTTCCAAACTTTCCTGTGTTTGTTTGTCTTTCGGAAAGTTGGTCAACGGAAAACACTTTCCGGTCAACTGAAAACACTTTCCAGTCAAAGAAAAATTTGGCTTGGTTTTCAGGAAAGTGTTTTCCGGAAAATTTGGACGGAAAACACTTTCTGGAAGTTGTGAAAAATTTAGAAATGTCATTATTTGTTGATTATATCACATTTGATCCTCAAACTTTTGATTGCTATATATAATTTGTTTTGAATATTTATTTTTCAATTCCATCTCTTAAAATTTAATTTTTATATTAATTTTGGTCCTTATTTTTATAATTTCTATTTGCTTTTTTCTTATCATTTTTTTATTAAATTTTTTTATCTATCAAATTTGGTCCTCATTTATTTTTATTTTTACTTATTTTATTTGAAATAATTTATGAAATGTTAATTATTATTATTTTAATTTATTCACCTTTCATTTTTTTTAATTTTTTAGATTTGATCTTTATTATTTTAATTATTATTTATTTTATTTGAGATAATTTATGAATTTTTTTTTTTCAATTTCATTCTCATTCAAATTTTTAATTTATAAGATTTGATCCTCATTATTTTAATAAACTTGAAAAAAAAATTAATTTATTAATAAATTATTTTCCAATTCATTTTCCATAACACAAACAAACACTGAAAAATGTTTTCCAGTTCATTTTTCATAACACTGCCAAACACCGGAATTCACTTTCTAAAAATTCACTTTCCAGGAATTCATTTTCCCCGGAATTCACTTTCCAAAAGAAAACCACTTTCCAGCAAACAAACGGGGCCTTAGTTGCATGTCCACTGAAAAAGCCTGCCAGTTCAACAGAAGAGTGAGGCAAATAAATATGTAATTTAATAGTAGTTTCATCTACTATTGTGTTTGACACAACAACCAAGCACCAATCCTGTACTAATTGGAGTTGGCTATATGGATCCTTTGCGCCATTCCACATGATCATGTATCAAATCTGCCTCAAAATTAGGAGATTGTAAATCCTCCGATACCACTTACTTTCCTACTACCAACAACTCATCTCTCATTCCAACCATGACCTCTTGTGTCCTATTTTTGTTTCTCCTACATGTTTCTCAATCCATACACGTGATCTTCCAAGTAAATATTGGAGAACCTAAAAAATATCTCCAACACCAATAATGGTTCAACTAATATGTAAATAACATGCTTTGATTTTTGGCAATTCAGAGTATGATCTCTGTCAGTAGTTCAATCACCAAAAGAGCTTAGTTACTGCTGCTTGTTACTAGGGTTGTTTGTATTAGCCTTTTCTCTTTGCATTCTTTTGAATGGGGCTTTTATGTTCTTGTTCACTGATGCTTTGAAATGGTGGTAATTGATGTGATTAATTCTGATGGTCAGACAATTTCAGGCAGGCCTCCACCGGCAGCTTCCATGGCAGTTGGTCAGTTCTTTAATCCAGATGACGGAAAGAGAGATTTATCAGCTCAGTTTATGCTTCTATCTACCCATTCTCAGAAGGTTATTGTTTTCTTTTTATTTAAATATGAGTACCTTTTAGGGTTGTAAGACATTGAATCTTAAAATAATGGGTTAGTTAAATTATGCCTTTTCAGACAACTGGCCTTCAAAGTTTCATAACTTTTATTTGTGCAGGAATTACTTTTGAAGGAGGATCATCCCCTAGCTCTCAATTTATCATTCACTGTTAGCTTAGGCCTTCTGCCCATTTCTTTATCTTTGACGACAACGGGGTGTGGAATACAAAGGTCTGGCCTTCTTGCAGAAGAGGCTGGAGACATGGAAAACAGTAGTAAGGAATTTAATTTATTTCTGGTCAGCCAATTGTTTCAATATCTATGGATCTACATGTAATCCTCTAATTCTCAAGCATGCATTATTGCTACAAATCTGTCTGAGGTGTTCTATAAGATATCATGGATTTCCACACTTTCATTTTCACAACTCAAATTAGTTTCACAGATGGATTTATCAATACTGCACTATGAACTGTGGATTTTGAACTTTTGTGAACTCGAACCAGGCCCCATTTCAGTAATTTGAGTTTTGACTTGGATACAGATCCCTTTGGTTTTATGATATAAATCTGTAGACAGCTATCATTTATCACATTCCATGGGCATTAATTTACAATTGAAGGTTCTCCTACATGTGTTTCATTTTTCCACTAAATTAGCTTTCCCGGTATTCAGGGCTTTGTAAACTGCGGTGTTTCCCACCAATAGCGCTAGCCTGGGATCATACGGCAGGTCTTCACATCCTTCCAAATTTGTTCAGTGAAACTATTATGGTTGATTCCTCACCTGCCCTATGGAGTTCTACCCAGGGGTCTGAAAAAACTACCATTATGTTACTGGTATGATGGTGTTTACACGAGTGTGTGTGTACTCTTATGACAGTGGTTGCGTGTACTCCTGTACCGTAGATATATAGATGTAATGTTTTATCTTTAATTGACCAGTAGAGGTCTTTATCTCTGTATGCTTCTTCAGGTTGATCCTCATTGTTCGTATAAAGCAAGAATTGCTGTTTCAGAAACTGCAGCTGCTAGCAGATTTTTGCTTTTGTATAGTTCACAGGTGATTCTAGAGCCTCCTGTTAATTTTCTGCATAATATCAGCCTTTTTGTTACTTTAAATGTTAATTTTGGAAGGTGCATTTTTTTCCCTTGCATTTTCTTGTAATTTGCTATTATTTTTACTGCTTCTCTTTGAAACATGTCATTTAAAGGCAATTCCTTAATCATGCAATTATGGTTAGATATTGGTTGGGCCTTTTGGTATGTTTTAAGTCATTGACGAGTAACCGGAATAATAAATTGAAAATTCAAGCCTAAGGTTAATTAGGAGGATGTGTTGTAATGCTTACAACCTTCAATGTTGCAATGGTGTTGTGCTACCTTTTGCTTTAAGACACAAGGCCAGAAAAGAAAAGACTTGCAGTTTCAGGATTAATGTGGAATGCAGAGGTATATAGAAATTCTTTTAGGTTATCCAAAGGTCCTTAAGATGTGAATATCTAACTATGAGAAACACCAAAATTGGATAGTGACGTGGATGCATTATTATTTTCCTTCTTGGTTAATTTATCTATACTGACATTGAGCCAGTACATACACGGGATCATGTCTTGTTGGAGACATGCTTACACAGGTTTATTTGTTCTGAAGGAAGGAGAAAAGTAGTGATTTGTCAAATTAGATGCTCCAAGAGTTGGGAATGACTTAATGCTGTTATGATGACTTGCCTATGTTAATGATTCTTAGTATTACTTCTTGGAAAAACAAAGTTATATCACGTCATGAATTTTCTTTGATGCAGATAGTTGGCTTCTCCTTTGCGGCTATCTTTTTTGCTCTGATGCGACAAGCACATGCATGGGATCTTGATCTGCCCATGCCTTCAATGCTGGTGGCTGTTGAGTCCAATTTGAGAATTCCATGGCCATTTTTGCTTCTAGGCTTCGTACCCATTTTGTTTTCCTTGTTCATTTCCTTACTGAAGTCTCAACCACTTCCACCGTTGGCAAGCTTCGCCTTTGTATCAACGATTTGCTATGTTTTTGCAAATGGATCTGTGATTCTCTTAGTATTGGTTTCACAATTGGTGTTCTATGGGGTTGCAATCATACATGTTTTCATCAAGTCAAGGTTGGTATGCTTATCTTCTCTGTGCTCCATACTATGTGGATAAGGATGACATGTTTACCAATGTTTCTACTCTTTTAGACTAAGAACCCCCTGGGAAGGAGAGCCGGCATGCAATGGAGAGAATGAAAACAAAAGAAAATAGCTGTTTTTATTACTCCATATCTGATTAGTTATTATTTTGCTTAAATAAAGCAAGAGGGTCTCACAATTTTTCAAGTGCATTTGGAAACATTTTGAGAAGTGACATTCCTATTAAAGAATATTATCATATGCCCATAACTAACTTCTGTAGCATAATTAAATTTATCTTTACCATCACCATCCACAACCTTACCCTAGAGGTGCACTAGCCTTTCTCTGCAAATTATCAATGGAAACTGATAATCATGTGATGCAGAAAGGATCTAAGATGGGATTTATTTTCTTTTCTTGTTTTCTCCTTGTCATAGTATAACGGAGCTCCTACTTTCTTTCCAGTATCTCAGATGAGTTATCCATTTAGTATCAATATGTTAAAGTATCACATTCGATGCTGAACAGCAAGAGTTTATTCTTTGCAGGTGGCAAGAATGTGAAGGAAATATTTGCTTGGCATTTCTTCATTGGTTTATTAATTTATCCTCTGGTTTCTTTTCATTAAGGGTAAGGTACACTGGGATAAATCATTGTGTCATCTCTGTTTTCGATGTAGAATGGAATAATAAGCTGCATAACAAGAGTTCAAGTAGTCCTCTGCACTGGAAACTACTCCACTTTACAGAAAGCCTCTAGGACTTTGTTCAGTGTCTATTTATGCTGATTTCTCTTTATTCTCTCGTGGTTGTGGGGTGTATTTATCTCTTTTATATTCATTTCCCCAAATTTATGGGCACAGGTTATGCATTAGCTTGCTCACTTGATCTAATTTGATCATAAAGCAGGTTGTGAGGGTTCTTAGAGTCAATCCATTACTTGTTACTGCACTGGCTGCTATTACTTTGGGGTGCATTGTCCACCCAGCACTGGGTTTATTCATATTGATCTTGTCTCATGCTTTGTGCTGTCATAATGCGTTGTGCAGGTACTTTTCATGTTTGAATGCCTTATACCTACCATTGTTGTGCTATCACTACATTTTCAGAACAAGGATACCTGTTCTAAGTGTTTCTCCATGTCTGTGTGACAGTTTTTTTACGGCTTCCTTTCGCAGCAATGCACGAATGAAAGAATTGCTTGATTTTAAAGATGTTGGGAATGAAAGATCTCAGCAATTTGCATCCAAACATGATGCTGGACTCAACCAGAATATCCAGCTGGAAGAGAACAGCTCCAGTAGTCCCGACTCTTCAAGAAGTTTTGGGGACACCCAATTAGAGACATTCCATCACCGGCATGGTTTATTGATTCTACATCTTCTTGCAACGCTAATGTTTGTCCCCTCTTTTGTGGCTTGGTTGCAGGTATGAATAATGTGTTCTTTTTTCTACCGCCGGCCTTGAGAACTGAATGTATCACTTCAGCAATGACTTAGTGTAACCATCTGCTTTGCTTTTTGCTTTGGCACAGCCAATATAACCCATAGATCTGGCAACTCAAGCTGAGAGAGATATTATTTTATGACCACTATAAGCTGCATCCAAATTTTTAACTAAGCTCCCCCCCCCCCCCCACTTCTCCATCTCTCTCTCTCATGCATTGTGCATTGTTTCAAATTGAATATATTGCTCCTCAAATATATGTTAGAATTGTTTGCTTTCAGTAAAAAATAAAATATCTAATATGTGGTTACTGTTGCATGATATTCTGTCTATGGTGTTTGCATATTCTGTGTGCTTGCATAATATTTTTTACCTTGCGAAAATTCATCTCTAATTCACAAGGATACTAAAGCACCAAGATCTTCATAGTGTATGAACTGTGCTCCTTGCACTTCTGGTTGAAATTAATCTGTCTTTAATAGAGGAACTCGTGTGATTGCAGAGAATAGGCATGGGTCACAGCCTTCCATGGTTCCTTGATTCAGCTCTTTGCATTGGTGTCATTCTTCATGGTATCCTCAACTCAAAGCCTGAGTTCATCTCCATGTTTTCCTTCCCAGAAATATGTGGGAAGGAAGTGAGATTGGACTTCATCTACTTGCTCGCCGGCTACTATTCCTATGTTGCTGGTTTGGGCTTGGTGCCATACAGAGTATTTTATGCCATGGCTGCTATAGGTTTCATATCTTGTGCCTTGAGGATCTTATATAGGAGGAGCAGGGAGAAGGGAGAACCACGATTTGGCAGAAAAAAGCGTTCTCATAGACATTGAGGAAGTGCAAAAAGCATCCGAATTTTAGAAGACGACTTGTACAATCATTTGCGATGGGAGGAGGCATGAAATGAGCATTCAGTTTCTGCAGATAATAAGCCTGCAAACTTTGAAGGGAAGTGATCCTCTGCTAACATGTGAAAGGTAATACAGAAACAAAGAAGGAAATTTTGTTGTTGTACTACTATTAGGCTGATTTTTTATGGCTTTGCATTTTTGTATGTATATGAGCATCTTGTTGTGGAATCAAAGGAGAGAAGGGATTGCTTTTCCAGATTTTACTTGCTGAAGACTTGGCCTCTATGATTTTATTTCGAGTTTTTGTTGGTTTATTAGTTTTAATCTAAAATTGCATCAAGCTCAATTATCTTATATAGATCTTATGGCTAGCCTGTTAGATTGATTAATAACAACAGGGTGATTGTGCTTGTTAGCTAATGATATGGGACTGACTAATCATTTTAGTCATAGCTGAATGAATGCCTATAGTTAAAGCAGACAGTAAGAATGAAGCTTCCGCCGAACCTTTATGGACACGACAATTTATTGGATGTGGACATTGAGGAGCATAGATTTTCTCCGGGCAAACCTAAAAAGGTCCCCAATCTATAGGGACATTCTCGTTTAGGTCTACAACTAATTAATATTTGTTTCCCTAGATTCAAGCCCTTTAGATTCCAAGGATGCTCAATCTGTTTTCTATTCAGTAGTCTTTGTATGTTCTTATGATGAGATAGATCACGGGCAACTGGGGCTTCTACCAGGACCCCCGTAGTAAAAGTAGGTTTTCCATGCTCCACCATGGTCTGATCGGATATCATAGCAACTGGACTGGGAGGTAAAAGTGGCAAGTTGTGTAGGCTCCATGAGCTTGTTGAATCCATCGACAATCTGAATATTTCTGAAGTAACTAGCCTTTCCAAAGCCTTCTCGAGGGAAATGACCACTTCCCATGACTGTTGTTGTGTGCTGTCCATCTGTTCTTGAGTCTATGATCTCACCTCCCCATTCAATCATCGTAGCACTGTCCTTCAGGTGCGAGAAAAGGGAGAGTGGCCAGTATCCCAGGACCTGGTCCTCAATCTGGAGCCACCAGTTCCCATCACCTGGGTCCTGTAAACAAACATTATCTGGGGAGGTCTGGAATATTTGATATATTATTTTTATTTTAATCTCTAAAAAAAATCACTTATGTTTATTATTTATTCGATTAAAAAGTAGCTCGATTGTAAAAGTGAAGAAAGGTCCTCCTGATTTATGTATTTACCTTCCAAACAAGCGGGGTGATATCATGCTGGGAGCCACCATAGCCGGAAAGTGGATAGATGGTTGCACCCAATGCTATTTCACTGTTGGTTTGGACAAAGCCTTCGCACAACAGATTAAAGCAACCCGTCTCTTCATATCCGTCGGCCTGTTCGTAATCATCATTAATTTACTGAAAAATTTTAACATATTATAAGCAAAAAAAATATTATTTTCTAGATTTAAAGACAGTTAATCTGAATTAGCTTCCTAATAAAAATAAATATTAGTATTGTCGCTTTTATTTTTATTTTATTTTAAATCAAACTGGTTTCGGTAAGCTTAGTTAATCGAGATACTCGAATTTAGCCAGTTTATTTTTTTAACCTGATTTAAGTCGGTCCAATTAATTGAAACTCAAGTTGAAGAACCAAATTGTTTTTTTTTCCTTTCTTTTTTCGAAACAAGTAATCAAGATTGAAACAGATCACTTACAGTCCAATATGTGAAGAGTCTTGTTCTGTTATCTCCATATAGAAGTGGATCAACCTGTTTGATTTTATATATTCAGAGGATGAAAGGAAAATAAAAATACATGGATGATTAATTATTGATAATAAGAAATTGAAATAAAATTAATAAATAAGAGTACCAGCCAACCAACTTCAACGGTCTCGATGTCTTCATCAGAAATACCGCTCACGATCCAGATTTGAGCCAAGCTGAACTCATTATCCTGTTGAATTTCGGGTCGCCAAACATTTATCCTTGCCTTAGCTCCAAAATATGTGCCTCCTTCCTCGTAAACTGCTGCATACTAAAGACACTCCCAAGAGGAAACACAAACATTGACAAACCTCGGGCAAGGAAAATCACCCATATCTAAGGTTGACTAGAATAGTATATTTTTTTTTTCTTTCAAAAATAAATAAATATTTGTTTTATCATCTATTACCCTCTAAGTCAAAACATTTGTAACCAAGAACAAGGCATTTTCATTTTTTTATTATTATTTAAAAAAGCACATTAATATCATAATTTTACCATTGAAGAAAAACATACTTACAAGTCTCTTTTGTTTTTTCACAATGTTTTCTTTTAGGTTTTCATGAAGGGTAATTCACTTATATTTTTCATAGAAAAAATATTATTTAAAGTAAAAAAAATATTGACGCGTGTGACAGATTACTGATATATATAGAATGTGTCTACACATTTTGGGTGGTGCATATGATGTTTTCTAGCAGCCAAAAATACCCTTCTATCATGTCATTGAAATTACAATTATATTTCTTTTTATATGGGTGTGACACATATCAATAATGATGAGACTATTTATTGTCGGTGAGACTTTCTTTTTTCTTTTTCAACATGGTTGTTTTTTTGTTGGTATTTAAACTTCAATTACTATTGTTTTGATTTCCAAGTTTTATTCTTATCCTTTTTGTAAACTTTTATTGTTTTTCAATCTTATCCTTTAAACCCAATTTGTTATATATTTGTTTTTCAAGTTGATTCTCATTTCTTACCCTTTTGTAGAAGTTTTTAACATTTATTTTTTTATATATAAAAAAGATGGGTTTTGTGAATTTCATCATTTTTAAGGATTATTTTTTATTTATAGGATATTTTTCTATCAATTTTGTTCAATATCAAGTCGTCTATTTATATTGTAAGATACAAATCCAATACAAAATACCTGACTTTCATCTATATTTCAAAATGTTTTTTTTATTGCAAATATATAAGAAAAAAATGTTTTTTTTATCAACTAATTAATTTATTTCATCGATAAACTAAGAAAAGCCACGTGGCATAGAAACGCACCGTTCCATACAACATGTCGATCGGCGGTTACTAGTATTGAGTTTCTTATTGGATTTGTCATTAGAGTTGGTTAGCATTACAAATCCTCTCGGATACATATGAAGTTCAAGCCCCTGCATGCTCCCTCTCTCTTTCTCTATTGAATGAGGTTGGCTAGCAGAAAACAAAAGGCCACTAGGGTTAACGTTGTTTTGCCACTATATTTTTATTTTTTAATGATTATATTTTTGTACAATTCTTTTTTATGAATTCTACCCTTCTACTATATTTTTTTTAGATAATGGGTATTCATATCTTTTTTTTTTATTAGGGTTCGGAAAGCTCATAATTTCTAAAGAAAGACGACTACTTAGACAATAAGTAAAGAATGGAAACAAATCACCACACTTCTAGTAATTATATGAACTGTATATACCTCATGTCCATTGCTGTAATTCTGGCCGGTCTGTGGAGGCCTGAATCGAGGATTGGTGGGGGAGCTCTTCTTCTTCTTCTTCCCGAATCTTTCAATGGAGCTTGCTCTTAATATATCGTTTCTCTTAGTTCTCCTGATGGGAATAGTTCCTTCTTGGCACCTTCCATTCAAGTGCCATAACTGGCTTACAGATCTTGATTCTTTCACGGCGGACACCGCATCACTCTCGCCTGAAACAACCCCTTCTGGACGGAAACTTGGCCTCATCTGCATGCAACAACACAAAACCATGCTTCCCGATGAATTACAGAACATGAGAGGTATATCCAGTTTGAAGAGAGAACTTAGCCATACAGTAATGCACCTGAATTGTATGGTTCTTGACCAGAGCATGATCAAAAGCCGGCTGGTGGGCAATATCGACGCAGTCGATTATATCTCCGTCCGGGCTCTGTTATAGACATGGCATATATTGAAGATTTTCGCTAAGATTCATCAGTTTTTTACGCTCCCAGAAATCAAGGTGGCTGCTTATTTATTTATTTTCGTAAGAAAAAAGAACCTAAAATACAGAAAATAAAAATTAATTAGGACCTTGATGGTTTTAACAGGAGGCTTGTTCAGGCGCTTCAGGTGGCGGCGAACATTCCTGCTGTTGCTTTCAGCAGATGTGAAAATGGGTGTTGCGATTATCAATAAAATCACAAACAGGATACAGATCTTGCAGCTTCTGATTGGTGAATCCTCAGCCATAACAAAATAATGTTCATACGCTTAATGCACCTCTAATGACCAAACACACGGAATTAATAAGTTGATAGCAAAATATATATACTAAGAAATATTTATCTTCTGTTATGTTCCTTAAGACCATACAAGGATTCAAACCCTTGACCTAGTATGGCAATAGCTTAATCCTTGCTATTTTATTTACCTACCTAATTAATATGCATGATTTGATTCCAAATTAATGTGATTTGGAAGGGATTTGGTGGTTAATTGTTATCCATTTGCATTCATTTCTTCCCCGATTTGTGGATTCACTTGTAATGACTCTACCACTCCATATTTGACGAGGTGTCCAAGAAAATGAAACTATATATCTATATATATACTTGCTATAACCATGCATCACTAGATCTTTAAAAGCTTGATGGCGGAGACATCATCACAGTAAATCGCTACAGACTAGTTTGTCTCAAATTTAAATTCTTTGAAACTTTCGTAACCACACCACTTCACACACACTTGAAACTTCAACAATAAACTCTACTATAATAGTGGAAAAAATAATAATTGTTTGTTTTTCGAGTACCATGGAACTACTCCTTAATTCATCATAAAGACATAACGTCAAGTATTTTTTTTTCACCATCATAGTCACTATCCATGTAGCTGATTAGCTTCTTCCTTACAAGCTTACTACACAACTTCTTACAATAATTTATATCATAAATATTATAAAGAGATGGCAAAATGTCACACTATGATATGAGTTGGACTCCCTAAAATTAAAAGGAAAAATATATGAAAATTAGAGAAAACTAGAAACCCTAAAAATTAGCTTGTTTTAGAGTTTCAGGTAAATGGTTAATTATGCCTAAGAAAATAACAACTTCACTCTTACTGCATCCTACTTTGTAAAATGTTGCCTTTTCTACATGTTTTTTCTCCTAAATTTATCTTTGTGATTGCCATTAATTATCTTAATTATTCTTAGCTTCTTTGCAATTTTAATTTATATTTGTTTTATGAAAAATATGATGTTTGTCCCTGAAAATATGAGACTTGCTAATTTGGTTATTTATAAAAATCAAATGTTGACACTAGTCCCTTTTAAAATAAGACTTGTCATTTTAACTATTTCGCGAGGATTTTGTCATTGGTCTTCTAAGAAAATACACTAGATTTGTTCATAAAGACCCATGAGAGGTTTTTTCTTTCTACGACACCATCCAGCATACATAAATAAATCAAAGAAGGAAATTTCCTTCATGGGAGAAAGAAAGAAAGGAATCACTGACTTTACATAAATATAATAAAATAACATTTCTGTCACCAAATCTCAACTCTAATCCATTCATAATTTGAAGAGCTGATCATGTTTACAACCTAGATTCAACATGTTGGTCCAGCAAGAATCCATCATCACAAAAACTCATATAAACATACCCATCTTCTCCTTCATTATATTATATATCGATGCTACCATAATCAGCACCGAAGATCTAAATGTCATAATCGAAGTCTATAATTTCTTGAAATCTTCAGGTAGATGGATCGATATTTTCCCTCACGACGTCCGCCCGAATAGCCAGGATCAAATTAATACCAGAATACTTCATCGTCATGAGTAGCCAAGTGGTCTAGAATCGCCGTAGCAGAAAACCCAGCAAATTCAAATGCGGCTCTATCATGTGACTTTACCTTGTGGGATTCTTTGGTCTTGTCCTTGGACTTGCAAGATGGGAGCAGGTGACACCCAGTGCACCGTGGCTTGCCGCATTTTCCTGTGAATTTGGAGTGGTTTGTCGGCTTTGATGGGACCTTGGTGAACAATCCGGCTGCCGGAGGTGTATCGAACTTGTTGAATTTTTTGTCTGAAAGCTTAGAGCTCCATGGAGATGGCGAGATCTTGTAGGTCCTAACCATTCCATGCTGGCGTCCCTCTCTCTTCATCTTGCCCACTTCAGATTGCGGGCTTGAACTTGGAAGAAAAAAGTGAGAAAAATGTCTTGATGATGAAATTCAAGGTGTTGCCTGTTTCAATTTATACGAAGTTTAGTCGGTGATAGAAACTTGGGGAGCAAGGAATATTTTGTATCAGAAAAAGTTAAGATCGGTGAGTAATTAGATGATCGTGTTGACCAAGCTAATTGTATAGACGACTTTTTTAATTATTAAATTAAATTAAAGGGAATGATTTTCATCCCTTTGATCATTTTTAGTCTAATCTGAACCATTGGCCCCAAAACGAAACACAGTTTATCATCCTTAAATGTACTGATTACAAAATATTCCTTTCTCCTCATGACTGGTGCGACGTAATGTCCATGGCGGAGGAGAGGTTCCATGAGGCTGGCCAGAGACAACATTATTACACAATATTTTAGGTATTTTTATAATACTTTACTGTTCAATTAAACAGTAAAATAACTATTTTTTTCCTTTTAAAATTTCATAGAATCGAAAAATTAACAATAAATGGACCACAATGTAAAACGATGAGAAAATAGTCAATCTCAATGTTTTTAGAATTTTTATTGAGGTTCGAAATTTTATTTTATTTATTTTTCAGTCATTAAGTTGAAGAAAAGAAAGACAAATTCATAAAAAAATAAAAAAATTGTAGGGGAGAGAGAGTTGTCATTTACAATTCGGTCACAGAAAAAAAGATAGGGTTGATTTTGATTTTTTTTTATCTCTTGATTTTAATTTTTTTAATCCATTGTCTTAGCTCTACGATTTAGACCATTTTCCCCATTTAATTGCACTGGATTATTTCTCTGACTAGATTAGTCAATAAGCTATGGTTTTTAGGTTGATGTTATTAGTGTTATTTATTTTTTAGCATTTTGATCCGTTTTGTTCAAGTTTTATCCTTTCTTTTCTTTGATTTTATTTTTTCTTTGTTTTTTGGTTAAACCAAGGTTTTTTGTTTTGTTTATAGTTGAACCAAAACTTTTGAGTCAACCAGGTCAATTCTAGTCAGAAAAAAATCTTTGCTTATTCCCTTATATCTTGTTTCTTTATTCTCGTATTAGAGGTGCTAATACATTCTCTTTGCACAACCAGTCCTTTTGCCCTGAACTCTGAGACTAATATACTAGGTGGTGATTCGTAAACTGTTTGTTTATTGATAAAGGACTAGACTTGCTTGTCCTTCCACACCATTTTTGTTTCTCCCGCTTGAGAATAATTATCGTTGTGATGCCGCACATGTGCGATAATAATTTCTAATTATATAATTAACAAAATAATTTATAAGAATATAGAAAAGACATTGTATGTGTTATGAAAATATGGAAGATATTACTACTAGTACCTCAAATTATAAGGGTATCTTGCAATGATAAAAAGGTCAAGTTAAGACTTAATACTATGAATTGTATATTTATTAGATATATATACAACAGTAGTCATATTAATTTCTTGTACACAAGTACAATATTAAAGACATTGATTCTAATGCTATTATAAAATCATTGAATGTTATATTCTTTAAGGATATGTTTTTATTAAAGGAAGCGTGAGAAAATCATTAATTTTTTTTTTAAAAAAAAGACGAGATTATCTCAAGTAAACATTATCAATTAAAGATGATGAAATTGAGCCTCGAAAAAGTAAAAAGGAAAAAAACAATCATAACAATTGGGCCTAAAAGTTTTTATATACTTGCTAAAATATGAACCTCGAACTCACTTTAAGGTAAAGTCCTTTTTGGAAGCTTTATATTGAAAGAAGACACATAATAATAAAATTGAACATATTATGAATAATTATATATGAGAATTAGTATATCTCCCTCCCTCTCAGAAGAAGTAAATTATTAGATCATAAGTGGATCTTCAAACAAAAGACAAAAGCTAATGACATTATTTATAAATATAAGCTAGACTTGTTATTAAATGTATTAGACAATAAAAAAAGGTGTAGACTATTTTAGCACATTCACCTGTCTCAAAATATAACTTATATATGAAAATTAATAGACATTGCATGTATTAATAAGCTTAAAATACATCAAATGAATGTAAAAATATTATTTTTTAAATGGTGACCCTTGATAAGGAGGTTAACATGAAACAACCCAAGAGATTTCTCAAGGAAAATAAATATAAATTTGTCAAATCATATATGGTTTGAAATAAGGACCTAAAAAATACATGAAAAGTTTAGCATGGTTATGTTGTTAAATGAATTCAAAATCAATGAAGTTGAAAAACACATATAAATGTTGTCATTATTATATAACGCTATGTAGAGAATATGCTAATTTTGGGTAGAAGTTATTACATGATCAAATGTACTAAAAAAAAATATCAACTAACAAGCTTGGCATGAAAGACTTCAGTGTGGAAGATAGCATACAAATAAAAAAATCTTTACTATGCTCCTCCTCATAGAATGCTATTCATTGGAATAAATATTGAGTTCAATTTAATATTTTTTTATTTATCCAAATATTTTTTAAAATAATTATCCTTTTTTATTAGATTTTTTTTATCGAGTTATCTCAATCTTATGATATAGATCGTTATCCTAATCTTATGACACGAATCACGGGTATAAATGATTAATCTTGTTGATTCATTTTTTTTTCCTTTAACTTTTTTCCCCTCAATTTTATCTTTTAATATTTGATTTGTTGAGAATTAAACTTTATAATTTGTTTTATTTGCTTTCTATTAAGATATTTTATTTTCATGATTCGGGAATAATACTTAATGAGTTAATCCAAGTTGACTTGGATTATTTTTTATATCATTTATTTTTTAAATTGAATTTTTTAATATTATTATTTAATATTGGATTGATTGAAAATTAAATTTTACAATTTTTTTTTCTATGAGATATTTTAGCCTTATAATCAAAATCACAGATTTTCATATTTTAATTCCAGTCAAATTAAATGTTTTTTATATATTTTTTTAAAAAATATTTTGATGGATTATAGATACTTCAATATTAAATTTGCTTTTCATTTTATATATTTTTTATTTTAATTCTTTCAGTTGCGGGATTTTGCTGGTTAACAACTTAACATTAGTTTCTCCGAAACAAAACGGTCCAAAATTATTTCTATCTTTTTTTTTTAATTTCTTTTAATTATTTTTTCCCGACTGCCCCTTTCTCTCTCTGGTTCTCCAAATTCGATGCCCTAAACCTTAACAAAAAATCACAGTTCCATTTCCAGCTGAAGAATCAAATGGCAACTTCACTAATAACCAAAACCCTAAAATCAATCAAAAACCCTAAACTTTTGAGACCACTTACCGGCCAATTCACCTCCATCGCCGCAGTCCAATCCGAAAACCCATCTTCCTCTTTCACTAACGCTGACTCCAACAACAATAAAAGAAGCAGTAGTAATGATAACAATATAGACATGAGGAAGGGACCTCCGAATTGTAACTCGAAAGGCGAAAAGGATTCATCTTCGGTGACAATGCCGATCTCATCTATGACAGGGTCAATTGTGGGGAAGAGGTTTTATAAGCAAGTGACAACAAGAGAAGCTGATGACGGGAATGGATGGACTGTGATGCTTGATTATAGAACTCTTAAAACTCCTTCTAAAAGGCCTCTAAAGCTGCCCACTATAGCTCTTGCTAAGGCTATTGCTGCTGAATGGGATTATCAGGTTTGCTTTATTTCAATTGACTGTTGTTGGATTTTTAAATTGTAAGAGCTGAATTGTTTTTTTTCTTGATCTGAGTATTATAGCAGTTCAAAAGGGCTACTTTTTATTGCTTCAATTTGGAGTCTTGATATTCATTTTCAATTGGTTTTTTCGCAAGTTTCAATTTCCAGCCTTGATTTTTGGGGTTTATTCTATCTTATTGAACTGGGTCAAGTCTAGTATGTTTTTGGATATAAAACTTGCTCCTTTTATTTGGGATTCTGCTGTCATTTGGCAGCAAAAGTCAAATGGGGAACGATTCAAAAGTTGCATTTCTTTTCCCTCTTTGATTTTGTGTAGTGTAGATGATTGGATGAAGTACTGAAATGTTACTTGATGTAGCAAACAGATGGGATCAGGCCGTTTACAATGCCTCTCATGAAACTTGCATGCACTGCACTGGACAGGGTTCCACTCACCCGGCCGAAGATTATTGAACACTTGATGAGGAAATTTAGTCAGGATTTAGTATTCTGTCGTGCTCCTGAAGATAATGTTCTCACTAGTGGTGTCTATGGTATGTTATTCATCCACGAGTCTGATGCTATATTCAGTTTTGATTCATCATTTTTTTGTTTGTGCATGTTTAATAACCTGTTCCATATTGTTCACATCAATAGCATGGCTGTATATGTTTTAGTTTGTTTCAAACATCAAATTGACAATTCTACTGTTCTTTTGCTGTTTCCAGTACTGTCTAGGAAGATATTTTTGCTGAAGTTTCTCAAGAAAATACATCCTAAAATTAATTTTTATGTGTTCAGTGAACTGTTTATGAATCATGGAGCTTTCTATTTTCGCATAAGTTCAACTATCTGTGATCCAGAAAGTACTTTTAGAGTTAAATTGGTGCTATCATCGTCCTGTATGCATGCTTGCCTTATTGTAAACTGTAGTCTTATGCATGGATATTTGTTTAATCTAGATAACACTAAATATCTTTAACAACTTGCTTTTCTGCTCTTTTTTTCTGTCAGAACGGCAGGTGGAGAAACTTGATCCCTTAATTGGTTGGATAAATTCAGAATTTGGCTTTAAGCCTGTTGTGTACTCGAGTCTTTTTGGTGGCAAGCAGGAGGAAGGTCTGGTGAAAGCAATAGAACACCATCTAAGACAAACTGATGATTGTCAATTGGCGGTTATTGATGCAATTGCATCTGCAGCACACTCTTTAATGATTGCTGTTGGAATCGTTAAGGGGAAATTGGACATTGAGGAAGCTATTGAGCTTATCAGACTTGAAGAAGATTTTCAGGTTCTCGTTCTTTATCTCTCCTCCTCTTCTTCCTTCCCTCTTTTCCCACACGAAAAAACAGTTGAGAAACTCTTTGTATTTCTCCCTGTTATTTACTCTTCTGATGTTGAAGCCCCTGTTTTTTGCTTTGCAGGTTGACACATGGGGTTTGGTTGAAGGTGGCCATGACATAGATATTGCTGATCTAAGGGTACAAATCTCCTCTGCTGCTGTTTTCCTGGGCCTTTCCAGGAAATGACCTCCGTACACTGTTCATATTTTTCAACTCAATTGTTAGTTTCAAAGCTACTACTTTTATCTTTAGCTGGAGATCTTAGATCTACATGTAACTCTCAAGGTTTTATAAGAACTTTTGCTGTGATTTTCCTGATGCAATAATTGCTTCGTTTGCTTATGCAATCAAGAGAACTGGTGATGCTAATAGTCTAATGCTAGTATTTATCATGGCCACCGAGAATGAAGTTTTGCTTGGACAATCCCTACTATTCTGCCTTCTTCAGTAGACATTGAATTAAGCAATTTATCACATGCTTTTCCATAATTGACAGTACTAGCAGTAAATCTGTGAAAGGCCTCGCGGTTGTGGTTCTGTTGTGAAAACTAGAGAGTTGACTTCGGAGTTAAAAGTGCTTTTAAATGTAATCACTGGCGATTCCCGTTGTATCTGTTGCCAGCATTCAAAGTATTCATGTGATTCTCAGGCTGCTACCCTGTTTGATGTGTAGTTTTTGATGGGTGAAATATTTGAACAGGACATGTGGGAAGTTAATGTGGTGAAAGTTGATGCTGAAGGAACTACCACGCCGGTATCTTTTCCCAAGTAAATATAAATACAATCCACTAATGTTCTATTTTACAATTCTAATTTTCACAGGCAACAAAACAATCCTTATGAATGGAATAATTTAACATTCATGCTCCCTTGATGAGTGTTATTAAACCTATCTTGAACTAACAAGTTAGCATGTGCCGGGATTTATATAGAATTGGAAGAGGCTCAATTAACTTGGCTAGTCACCTAGTGATCTAGTTGAAGCTGTTAAATGTGAGTAAAATCGATGTTGATATACATATATACACATCATTATCATTTTAGTTTCATGTTCATTACCGATTACTTTACAAAATGATGATTACTCCTCCATATTCATGGCTAATTTCCTTATATATATATGTAGACTTTGTTGCAGATATTTTATTTTTCAACAAAACAAATTTATGTAAAAGCTTTTTTGACATATTTTTATAATTAAAAATAAAATTGTCTCTCCTTGGAAGAAAAATATTTGCATTTGTACAGCTGTTTGAACAAAAAGATTTTGATAAGATCTGGCTGTTTGCTTCAATTCCTGGGGCAACAAAAGCAGATATCTTTGATCAGGCAAGAATCCCATTAACGTTCTTCTTGGCAGCATTGCACACACAGAGGTGGCTGCTTCTTGATGTCACAATTGCAACAAGCAGTATCACAGTCATTGTTACATCCTGCAGAAGAACCAGGTCCATGATCAGTATCCTGTTTCGAACTCTAGAAATTCAAGATTTACATCTTGTTTCTGTCAATCAATGCAAACATCTTTCGGTTCTTACATGCCAGCTCTTATTTCCTGTGCTCAGGCTGGATTGTTTCGGGGAGAGTGGAAGGGAGGAGCTTAAATTAAGACATGAACATGTTACCTGCGACAGTCACAAACTGTGGTGATGGCGGTCCGAGATTCATAGAGCTGACGAGAAGTGAGATGCGGGTGCTTGCCTGGACAAACGGAACCATCACGAACACTAACATCCAAGTTATTCCCAAGAACTTCATTGAAGCCATAAATGATCCACAGAAGATTAGCTGCTTAGTAGATTGAGTCTTCTGATCTACAAGGTTCATATATATATATATATATAGGCATATATCTGCAGTTCAAGTTGCGGCATGAGAAACCTAACCTATTATGATATGACTTGGAAGCTGTGAATATTTCTTGTATACAAATGTTTCCGAATATATGAACAGATCACTCCATAACTGTGTTGAGCACAAAGCTATATTTTGTTGCGGGTCTGCATCTGTATTTCCTTTCCAGTGATAGAAAATGAATCATGGCAATCGTGTGTGACTCGCAGACTTTTCTAAATAAAATTTGGATCGCAAAAACCATTTCAGGACCTGTCAATGGATCAATCAATCTTTCTCTTATGGGACCATGTTTTTCCATGGCTGTGGTTCTCCCCTTGCCATGTTTCCATCCTGATGCCCGACGCCGTTTTTACTCGTTGAGAAGCACCTGCTGCAGGAAAATTCATGCTGCTTCGTTCGGACCTTTCATGTCTATCAGCCATTACATGAGAGCTCGTTCAGAAATTGTTTACTTCGTGTGATAATAAATTTGTATCTTAGCTCAAATGAAGTATCTGAGTCTAGAGGTCGTTGATTCGTGAGTTGGGAGAGATATTGTTTTCTTTAAAGTTACTGGTGATGATCAATTTTTTTTTGTGTGTGTTTTTTTAAATAAATAAATTAATTAAAATAAATTGAAACAAAATAAAAGCAAAGTCATGCATTAAGGGCTTTTCCGGATAGATGCTAACAATAATGCCAAAAATCATTTATTGAAACATGGAAATATTTTTTAAATTTAAAAAAACTTTTGATCCCTTGTTGTTGTGTAGTGCAAACATACAAACTAGTTTTTATCTAGAAGATCTAGAGGTTTTGAATTTATATATATATATATATATATATATATATATATATATATATATATATATATATATGATATGATATGAAAATAATAATATTCATAATAATTAAAAACTGTTTTTATTTATTTTTTATTTGTAAAATTTCAAATAGATTTTAAACATGATTATTATGTTCATGATTTTCTCAACTATTTATTACATTAATGAATTATATATATATATATATATATATATATATATTAGGGTTAATTGTTTCTATTGATACTAGTATCCCTTACATACCTTGAATTTACATAATATATACATAAATACTTGCATCAAATAAATTTACATATCAAAAAATATTAATTACATATCCCTACCTTACAAAACTATAATAATGTTATATCTAAAATGCCACGGTTGCTAACATATGATAGTATAAATTTAAAATAATATTTTTTTGATATCCGCTTACCAAAACAATAAAAAAAATGCAGATTTTTTTTTCCAACCTGTAAAAAAGAATTCATTTATAATTAATAATCAACCATATTTTGATAGATAAACAAATTTCACAACTTAGACCCCAAACTTTCCCCAATTATACAATTTAAGCCACCTATCTGCAACCAACCACAACACAAATTATCACCCTTTTCTCCAATTTTCATTCTTCCAACTTCTCTTCTTTCAACAGCCAAGCCAACAACCAACAACCAATTGCCATTTCATTTATTTATTATGAATCAAACTCCATAATAAATGTATTACAATTATCATAACACTCAAACATCACAATAATTTGCCCAGAATGTTTAAGTTTTTCTCTTGATTTTCTTGTGTCAAACTGACTACAATTAAAAAAAATAGGTGGGTATCTAAATTTTCTCACAGCACATCAATTAAGCACTTCAACCATAAAACAACAATTAATTAAGTTTCATATTTTTATACCTTTTTAAAAACAGATCAACATACATGCATACAAGAATTAACTAAATTTCACCAAAATTATTGTCAATTATTTATACAAGTTACATTAACATGGTTATATATATATATATATCATAGTGGGATCTGGGTAGGAATAATTATTCAAATTATAGAAACATTGATGAGAAACGAGAACATTAGAGGACAAGTGAATATTAATGAATGGTTTTAGTGGCCGTTTGGGAGCGCTACTTCACCTCCTTTTTTAGAAAAGCGGGTTCAAAAACGCTAATCAATGTTTGGTAACGTGAAAAGTTGAAAATTTTCGCTAGGACTCCACGGGTAAACCCGGGTTGCGTGAGAAGCTAATAATCTCAGCTTTTCAGGCGTTTGCTTTGATGAGAAAAGCTGGGTTAAGGGGGGCGGGTATAATTATTTACGGGGCTGGGGTATTATTTTTAGGAGTTTATTATATTTGTTTTTTTGGGGGGCTGGAGTAGTATTATTTATTACATTATATATATATATATATATATATATATATATATATATATATTTTTTTTGGGGCCTGGGAGTAGTATTATTTATTATTTATTATTTATTATATTTTTCATGGATAGGGAGGAATGATTTATTATTTATTATATTTTCTTATAAAAAAATAATTTCAATATTAAAATAATTTAAATTTAATTAAAATATAAATAAATATATTAGAAGGAGATCACAATATAATTTTTGTCTCGCAATTTTAATTTTATTTCAGATGATATTTTACTATATGTTGTTTCGGGATTGTAGATGCCTTCACGTATAAAGTTATAGTTTGTGATGAAATTACAAGTAGTTTTATGAGAAAATAAAAACAATCGTCTAATTTACTTAAGTTATTAATTATATTTTATTATTATAATTATTAAATATTTAAAGAACAATACACACACACCCCTTTTTGTATAGATATTGTTTATGATGTCATTTCAAGTAATTTGGTGAGAGAATAGAAAAAATCCAATTTACTTGAATTATTAATTACATTATTGTAATTATTAAATCTATAATATTTTAAAAATTATATATATATATATTTGTATATACCCTTTAAAGTAATTTCACAACTTAAAAACAATATGAAAAACTTGGTAACCAAACACATGAAATTGTTTTTCATTAATCTCAAACTCAAAATCAGTTTTAACCAAACAGTTCAAAACTTATTTTGAACCACAGCTAAAGTGTTTTTTATGAAACTGTTTTTTTAAAACCTCAACTACAAAAGCAAAAGCTGTGTAAAACACACCCTTAGTCTTTTTGAGTGATAATAGGGCAATAAACCCATACAACTTGTAACTTATTTGTGATGTGTGTTTTTTAAGTTATGGATTTTGTTTTTTATAGAACCACTTTTATTCCATCTTATTCTACCTTTGATTCTTCTAAAAGAAAAAAAATAATAAATGATGAAGAAATTATAATTGATGATTTTACAAAGAGCATTTATGATTGAAAGAATCTAAAAGTATAAAAAAAACAGGTTTATAAAAACTCTTCCTTTAATATTTTAAAAATAGATTTTATAATTAAATATTAGGAAATAGATATTCAGCTTACAAAATTGTTTGAAACCATCCAATTTCTTTCCAAAAAATCCCTACAAAAACACAAAAACCAGAAATAAAAATATATACATATTGGTCTCGTCCAAGTTGGAATCAAACCTCTCACTAAAGAAGAACTAAACACTTTTATCCTAGTTGTTTTTAGAGATGCTAGCAAGTTTTTAAAGATTCTTTGTTAAGCTCCATTAAGTCCAGTTTATGTAATGGTTTCAAGTTTTTCAAGATTCTTTATTAAGATCATTGAATCTAGTTTATGTAATGGTTATGTTTTCTCTTATTGTTATCTAAGCCTAACTATATCTTTCAATGACCAAAACATCTTACAACTACAACATGCTTGAAGGATCAATTCTAGTAGCCTTAATTTATAAAATCCAGTACAAAGCCATGTTTTTATGTATTTGCTAGCAAACATAAACTCTAATCTGGAAAAAAAAAATGAAACCCTACTTCTTCAAACTAATTTTTATAAATTAAACACAATTATTCTTAAAGTTATCCAATGAAAAAATGTAACACTTCTAGAAGATTTGATCCTTAAAGGTGTAACTAAACATGAGCCCCCAACAACCACCAACACCAAATGTACAACTCAAACAAATTACTGAGTACTCCAATAGCAAAGTCAAATTGTCTTTCCATCCACACTATATTAGTTCTAGATTTTCATGTGAACCTTCCTCATCTAGCAATATAAATCTAGAAAAAATCTTCATGTTATAAACATGCCTTACAATGCTAATCTATCTAGGAAATCAGCCTCTGATACTTTATCATAAATATACTAAAACCATTATATACAAATGAAGACCGACTTTCTCCACCTACTTCACCAATATTATACATACAACTAAACCATATCATGGTTTCACTGTTCAACCAGACTACTTTAACTGTGGATTTCAATAGCATCTAATAAAATGTTATGCTTTGTCATCCCAACCTTTTCATTTTTTTGACTAAGAGGTGTCTTATAATATATTTTCCTTCGGCAAGGAAACCAGTAGTTGTCCTGCGGTTTTCCACACTTTATCGATCTATTCATATTTGAACTTCACTCTTGAATACACGTATTCTCCATTATTAGTAAAAGAGCTAAAACAACTTGGTTAGCCACTGTTCACATACACTCATATGCACTCGTGGATTGCCCATTTGTTTTCCTGCTTTGAGCTTGCATGTGCTCCTTTTTGTTTTTTTTACACCCGGTTTCTTTTTATGTTTTTTATGGCGACATTAACAAATGAGTAGCTTTGACCGAGCGGTTGTCCACGTGCGAGTTCGAACCGCTTCAGACAAAGAATCTGATTTGGTTTTTTTGTAAAATTGTTTTTTTCAAAGAATCGTTTTTTTGTAAAAAAAAACCGTTTTCTTAACAAAAAAAAATGGTTGTTTTTTGTTTAACACAAATTTGATTTGTTTTTTTTTTGTTTTTAGGAATTGTTTTTTTTAAATAAAAGGGTTTTTTAAATAAAAATGGGTTTTTTTGTTAAAAATGGTTTTTTTAATAACGAGTTGTTTTTTTACAAAAATAAGAATTTTTTATAACCGGAGTGTCCGGACCAACTTATGCGCACTCCGACTAATCTCTGGATTCACTTTTTTTTATATATATTTTTTCCCTATTTTGTTTTGCCACTTATGCATTTTTTTCTTAACTGAGGTTTCCGCGTTAGCTTACGTAAACCACGATTGTTTCTTCCCAAGTATATTTTTTTTCCTGACCAATTGAGCGCGTCACGAATAATCCCTGTGCTCATTTTTTCATAATATTTTTCCTATTTGTTTTTCCTACGTATATATTTTTATACATGATCGAGTGTCTAGATTAGCTTACACGCACTATGAATATTATTATTTTATAGAATACCTTAAGTACATCACAATTCCAAAATGTTATGAATATATATATGGTGCTAATATGAAATAAATAGAAAAATATATAATTCGTCTAACATATTTATAAGAGAGAAAATTACAACTAATTATCATCATTATTTTTAAGGCACTAATGTGAAATAAATAGCAAAATATATAATTAGTCTAACATATTTATAAGAAAAAAATAACAAATTATTATTATTATGAATGCCTTATCTACAATAATTAGAAGTTCCAACACCTAATAATATTTTTTTTTAAAAAAAAGCACTTACAAAATAAAATAAATGACAAAACAAAAAAAAGATTATTAGATCTTAAGAAATTATTTGCCTTGAAGAATAAATAAAATGAACAAAGATAATAATTACAACAAAAACTAAAACAAAATGGATAATTTACTGTAGCTAGCAACTGTTCACGCACACACAAAGCACTGTGAATTGGATATTAGATCCGCTGCTCCGCGCCTACATGAGCTCGATTTTTTTTTTTTAAACAGAGCTTCTTGTTTTTGATTTGTAGAGTAAAACTGACAAACATTTAGGATGTGGGCGAGTGGTTAGCGCGCAGGAGTTCGAACCACTCCACCAACAAAACTCAATTTGGTTTTTTTTTTTCTTCTTCTAAAATTTGAGTTTATTTTTTTTCTTCTAAAATCCTAATTTTGGAAAATTATTGTCTGGAAATTTTTCTTTTCGTTTTTTTTTTTAAAATAGGGTATCAGTGACAGCTTATGCGTCCCATGACTAATCTCCGAATCCATTTTTCTTCCCTTTTTTTGTTTCCACTTATACATTTCCTCCATTTTTCCACTTATACATTTTTTTCCATGACCGGGCTGTTCGGATTAATTTATGCAAACCACGATTTTTTCTCATTATTGTTTAAAAAGATGTTTTTCCCTTGCATTTTGTTTTATAACTGTGTTTCCTATTTTTTGAACAGTCATTTTCACTGTTCAATACTACTTGAAAATGTGTTTTTTGTTTTTTTATTTTAACCTGGTTTTTTATTTATTTTTTTAAACCGGAGTATCCGTTGCAGCTTATGGGCACCTACTAATCTCAAGATCTATTTTTTTAATATTTTCTTCCCTATTTTTTTTATTACCACTTATACATTTGTTTTCATGATTGGGTATCCGGGTTAGTTTATGCGCGCACCGTAATTTGTTTCTCATTACTATTTAAAAAGATGCTTTCTGTTTTCCCCTTGCATTTTTTTTAGAACCAGGGTGTCCACGTCAACTTTTTTCCATTTAACCAGACTTCTTTTGTTGTGTTTTTTTGAACCAGGATATCTCTGCATCTTACGTGCATCACGACTAATCTCCGGATCTATTTTTTTATATATATATTTTTCCTTCTTTTCTCCATTTATACTCTTTTTTCTTATAACGAGGGTGTCCGTATCAATTTATGCGCACCATAATTTTTTTTCTCATTACTGTTTGAAAATGTGATTTTTTTTTTATAAAATTTGGCTTCTGTTTTTTTTAATAACGGGGTGTTCGGGCTAGCTTACATGCAACACGATTAATTTCTTGACCCATTTTTTTAATACATTTCCCCCCTTTTTTCCAATTATATATTTTTTGTGGTGTTTTTTTTATAATCGGAGTGCCTAGATCAACTTACGAGCACCACGATTTTTTTCCCACGTATAATTTTTTTTTTATCTCTGGATCCATTTTTTCTTACATTTTTTCCTATTTTTTTCTCATTTATACATTTTTTTCATAACTATGGTGTTCGAGCCACCTTACGTGCACCATGATTTTTTTCCATGTATATATTTGTTTTATAACTAGGGTGTATGAGTCAGCTTACGTGCACCATGAATAATCCTCGGAACCACTTTTTTAATATTTTTTCTGTTTTTCCCTCTTATATTTTTTTATAAGCTGGGTGTACTGAAGTCGACTTACGAGCACCATGACTATTATTTAATAGAATGGCTAAAAAGATCATAATTTCAAACATTAATAAATAACATAAAATATTTTTTATCAATTATAATTTTACTAATTAAATATTAAAATAAAAAAATACAACACATATAAAATTAATCAGTTTCAAAATAAATAAAATATCTAAAATGAGGTGAATGTTCTTGAATCAGATTTTATTTTAAGACAAAAAGTATTTTATTGATGACCATAACTCTGAAAAAGATTTTGGTTCTTTATAAATCTTATTAAAGAAAGACACGTCATACAAAATAATTTATATGAATAAAAATCATGTTTGGGACATTTTATGCATTTGCACATCATATTATATATCCATTTGTAAATCATGCATGTCCCATTACATCTAGGAATAAAACTTTTGTTTGGGAACTTTGAGTGATCCTCTTGTTAAGTCTGATCAATTTATATATATTTTTGGTCCTTATTATCTTAGAAACTCATATTTTGATCTCAAACTTCAATCTTTCACTTTTCAAACATTATATGTTGAGAGATGGGAGAAATTCATAATAAAATATGAAAAGAGACAAAGTGCTTAGACAGCAATATTTCATCTATAAAAACAATCAATTTTAGTATCAAAGAGTTTATCTTTTCTAAATAAGTTAAAATAAAAATGTTTTTTTCCTTTGACCATGCTTAAAGAAAAAAGTCACCGTAAATTTTCGTTATGGTGGTAACTTAAAAAAATATTAGTTTACTATTTTTTGAATAAGAACCAGATTACTGAATATATTTTCCCAAGGACCAACAACGTGGAGTGAGCATCCATCTATAACACAGTTCATGGGACTGGTAGAAAACTCAACAGATCATGATTTGATTGACTATATTTTTAAAAATATTTTACATTAAAAAATATATTAAAATAATATTTTTATTTTTTAAAAATTATTTTTAATATTAACTCATCAATTTAAAAACATTAATTTTTTTTTAATAAAAATAAAAATTGCAATTTGTTTCAAAAACACTTTCCTAACTTCCAAACAAACCCTTATCCGATCATAACACAGTCCAAGAATCAGCAAATGCAAAGACTCTTAAACCCAGAAAACAGATCACTGCAAGCATGGCTCTGAGTATATCCTATGAGTTCTAAAGATTATTCTCCCATCAGTTCTAAAGATTCTGGCCCGTCAGAAATGTCTAACAAGCTAATACCAAGCAATGAACACTTCATTTGCCAAATAAAAGCCATCTGTTGCACAGAGCTTAACAAAATTGAAATCCATAGCCCCATGTTTAAACCAAGACGTTTCTTAAGGAAATTTATTAAGAGAGACAACACGCTTCATTCTAAATATAAACGCAAAAATAAACAATACAATGAGTGCATCTTTTATTAATCAAAGCATAATGTTTATCGGTCCCTAGAAGAATATTTCAGAATAACTTGGTCAGATGCGCCCATCCTCAAGCTTCTTCAATCAGGACACTTATGCGCCACCTCCTAGCTCCGTTCAAGCTTCTTGATATTTTGGATCTGCTTCCCAGGGTTCAATCCCTTGGGGCAGGCACGGGCACAATTCAATATGGTATGGCATCGATAGAGCTTAAACTCATCATTGACTGCATCCAGGCGCTCCTTGGTATATTCATCACGGCTATCCATGATCCACCTGCATGTACCAGTTAAGTTGCGTCCACATTTGAATAACGCAGTTCACGATCAGTGGAACAGATGGTGAGGTTCATTTATTTCAGATTTGGTGATTAAGAATAAGATTGAATGAAGCCATCACTTCAACTCACAGTTAGAACATAGTCACGGATCACACTTAAGTTTAAGAGCAGAAGTAAGAATTTTAATTGGGCCTACATGTTGCTAACAATATATTTGAAGCAGGCATAGGGCATCAGCTCATGATTACCCACCAGTAAGCATGACACCAGTTTCTACTAGTGTTCTCCAAGAATCAAGTTTTCAAATTAAGTTCTTACAAATATATTCCATCTTTGACCGACTCATGTTCATGCAAGGGTTTGTATTTATATTGTCTTTATTATAGAGGAACCATTTCAAGTTTCGTTTCTAATGTTAAACATATTTGTCGCACATCAACACTTGAAGTTCGCATTTACACAACCACCTATTCTTTTGAAGAATGAAGAAACTTCAAGGGTAACAAATAAAGATGTTCAGCAGACAATAAATAAATGACTCGTGATTGGAGGTTTTCCAGGCACAGAACAGAGTCTCTGAATGCAACTATTGTCGTGCCAAGACTGAATACACAATGACAAAAAATCAAACACAATGAGAGTCGTGTCAAGTTATGAAAAAATCTATTAGAGAAATTGTTTCTAAGCAAATAGAGAGGCAACAAAAAGCAGGCATGCAAGAAATTCTATAAACATAACCCTCCATTCCAGGTTGTAGCATGGTAAATTATGCATGCTCAACAAAATAACTCGTAAAGAAGAATTTCTCGTTCTCTAGAAAAAACAAATCAAATCTTAAATAAAACTAAATGCATGCATCCATATTAAAATCCATAGTGATTGATAGCTGCAGGCACAGATTCTGAAATTAATACAACCAATCACCGTATTACATAAATTAATATATCCATGAGAGTCCCCATCTTCTAACACCTTGATAACTTCATTACACTTAATTTCTGAAGGAACTCAACCAAGCTTCCGCACTTTAAATCATCAAAGATAAAGTTTTATTAATTAGCGTCCTTCAATTTAACAAAACACTCAATCCCCAAAATCCCAATCCTATTCCTTAATGCAGAAACCAGCTTAAATTTTTTTAAAAAAAAAAAAAAACAGGAAAGTGAACACAAATGCTAATCCACAAAAATAAATCACTTAAGAAAAAGAGAAAAAGATAGCTAACAGCAAATAACACCCAAAAAAGGACTCAATCCGAAACACAACACAAAATGATAATTACCAATAACTATTCAATCGATAAGAAAAAATTAGATATAAGAGTGCCAATAATGCAAGCAAATCAAAGTCGCCAGAAAAAAACACAAACCCAACAAAATAATAAAGAAAACACATATAAAAGCACAAACAAAGAAAAACGAACAGGTAAAAGAATGATAAAATCAAAGGAAAAGAAAAAGAAATTACCTATTAGCATGAAGCAAAGCAGCAGGGCCCAAATACGACTCAGGATTCCACCAATAACTAGGGCAGGAAGTACTACAGCAAGCACATAAAATACACTCGTACATCCCATCAAGCTTGGCCCTATCTTTCTTAGTCTGCAGAATCTCCTTCCCTTTAACAGGTGGTGGATTCTTCCTCTTCAACCAAGGCTCAATACTCTTATACTGATTATAAAAATTAGTCATATCCACAACCAGATCTTTGATCACAAACATGTGTGGCAACGGATTGATCATACTAGGCGGTCCAGATTTATCAATCTTTGTCAAGCAAGCAAGCCCATTGCACCCATCTATATTCATTGCACAGGACCCACAAATTCCTTCACGACACGATCGACGAAAAGTCAGAGTTGGGTCGATCTCGTTTTTTATCTTGATCAAAGCGTCTAGCACCATCGGGCCGCACTTGCTCAGGTCTACATCGTAGTTTTGGAGCTCTGGTTTGGTTGGGTTGTCTGGGTTCCACCGGTAGATTTGGAATGTTTTCAGATGTTGTGGTTTAGTAGGGTCTGTTGGCTGCTCAACTGGTTTGGCTTCTGCAACCGCCGCCGCCGTGGCGTGGAGGCGAGATGGTATAAACCTTGAGGTTAATGATGAAATCTTAGCCGTCGAAATGGCTCCTCTCTTGAGCAACCCCGTCGCCATTTTTGCTGCTGCTTTTTTTGTTCTTCCTCCTCCTGTGAGATTGTTACTGGGCATGTATTTATATCGAATGAGAATATATACTAGAGAAGGGTAGTTTAGGGATTGAGAAAATGGGAGATTAGAGGTTGATAATTTTACTTGGTGAAACTTCATATCAGTCATCCAATTATATATACTTCTTTGATTAAGCTGTTATTGTGGTCCAAATAGAGATTAGTCAAACTTTTTGTTAAAATTATTTTTCTTGATTTTTTTTCTATTTTTATATTCTGATGTAAGTAATAATGTTTAAAATATAAAAGATATATATTATTTTGATTAATTTCAAAATAAAAACAATCGGATCCTTTTGCTAGAGTTATTGAAGAAGATATTAAATTGTATATGTGTCGGCAATATATTTTCCACCCAATCATAGTGCTCTAAACTTATTCCAAGTATAAGCATGTTTTTTAATATGCTGAATAGAAGAAACATATTGATAAGAGTGCATGAAGATGAGGGACATAATTGATAAGAGTTAAGAGTTTTGTAACTTATTTAATTAACGATATATAGTGAGGACTAATCTGAGGATTACCCATTTCCTTAATCTGATGCCGTGTATTAGCTGGACTTTTCAACTAAGGTGATGATGTGGCGAGTTATGAGCCGGTGATTAATTGGGTGACGTGGTTTTGTTGCGGAGCAGTCATTTACTTATGCGCCTAAAAAAGGGATTGGAGGTAGCTAAATTCGCTTGCTGAGGCGTGTGCCCACCGTCACGCTTCCACCTGTAATAGCAATTAGCAACCACGGGAGAGGGATGTCTTGATTATTTGTCAAGGATATATATTTTTTTTTAAAATAAATTTTTGTTTCGTGTTATTGTATATTTTGATAGGATGATAACAAAAGTATTTTTAAAAAATATAAATGATATATTTTTGAATAAAAATATTTTAAAAAATAATTTTAATTATATTCTCAAACAATTAATTGAACAAATTAATGCTTATGTTCTTTGTTTTTATTTCGCATTTAAAAGTTTATTTTTGGTTTTTATTTGTTTTTGAAAAAAAAAACGAGTTGATATCACTAATTCCATTGAAAATAAAAAATATCATGATCTAACAATATGAATTTTCTCTAATATAAATTCCGGTACGTATTTGTTTAAAATATTATTTTATTCATTATAGTGTATTGTGTTTTTACAACTATGTTATTGATTGAATGGTTTTCTTATTATATAGTAATATATAATTTAGTTATTTCTTTTTTTAAAAAATAAACTTTGGAATGTCAAAATAGAGTTAAATTAGTTTAGCATACCAACCATCATTATCAATGGATATTAATTAGTAAGAAATTGAGCCCTACGCGGGTTGTGAGGTGTAATTAGCAATGAATTAGGCAGCTAGCAATGGGGTATTACTAATATCCATTCATGCCTATCAATCTGCCTTAATGCCCGCTAATCTCCTCTTCTTCCTCATCCTCTTTTTTCTCATTTTTGGCTTTTCATTATCCCTTTTCCTCTTCTCTCTCTTTCTCTTTGATTCCTGCGATTTTTAGGTTCTTTTCTAGAACCAATTGCCGCTAACTTCTGATGTCGTCGGTAAGATGAACTCATCTTTGCCCTGCTTTTAATCCATTCCAGTTATCATTATTAATTTCACAAGCTGTTTGAATTTCTCAATGCTTTGTTTTGTAATTCATGCATCTCTTTTGTAATTTCCTATATATTCCTTTCTTGATGGGAATTAGACATGATTTAGATGGAAATGTAGAAGGGTTTCATTGCTGTTACAGATTTATTTTCCAAATTTCAAGTAATGAATTTTGTAGTTTTAATTTCTTGTAGCAGAATATTAACCGATTGTCTGATCAACCATATATATATATATATATATATATATATATATATATATATATAACTCAAATCATGAATATTCATTCAAATTTAAATTTTCTAGGCATTCAAACATGTATCAGTTAATTTAGTTCCTATTCATGGTGGTAATTCCAGAAAATGGTGGTAAAAGAAATTGTGGTTATCAATGCATGCAATAGGCTGTGGCTAAAGCAGCGAGCCCTGGCAAGTTCTAAAAGCAAATCTGACGTTAAACCATGCATGCTTATCGTGATTTACATTATTTTTTGTGAGCAGCAAGACCAGGGCAGGCCGCTGCCAAAGTTCGGTGAGTGGGATGTGAACAATCCCGCGTCTGCAGAAGGATTTACTGTCATCTTCAGCAAAGCCAGAGATGAAAAGAAATCGGGTGCTGCATCTGGGGCTGGTGCAGCTTCGCAAAGGAAAACTAATTCATCTCAAGCAAACAGTCAATATCCCCCACCGGTATGTAACCCCATCTTCTTCCATCACAGAATTTCAATTAATATTATTCATACAACACGCACGCGCACACACACACACACACGCACATATACACACACGCACGTGCTAAACTTTTTCATGCTCTATGGTTTCTGGTAGCAGAAGAAAAGGTTTTGCTGTTTCTGAGACCAATGGTGGCTTTGGGGGGTAATCAGATTGTGCAATTTGATCCTCGTGCTATGGAAGTTCTTCTAAGTTAGCATTTCAGGTTGAAAGTGGGGAATGAGTGTCTGCTGTTTCCTTCCCTTCACTGTTGCCGCTTGCTCAGTTATGTATGTATTTTAGGAGAAAACATCGATGATAAATACAAAGACTTAAGCTGTAGTTTCGTATTTTCATCTATTTCCATAGAACTTTTGCTGATGAATCAGCTATCTGTCAACCTTAAAGATTGATTTTCACTAAAGTTGGAAATTCATAGAAAAGTATTCTATGTATGGCTTTCATTCCCAGTCAAATAATTCCTTATGAGCGCTTAATTTCTAAACATTTTGGAGTAGGCACTCTTTTGAAGTTGATCTACGGTGCAACAGGGTTTTCATGCCTTGATACTCTTCAGGAAAAATACAATTCTGCTGCCTGTTGAACTAGAATGAATAGAGTAACATGTGTCTAACAAAGAAACGCACTTTTCCTGTCGAGTAACAGCATTCAAGTGATGCGCTATGCTCCTGATAAAACTTCAAAAATAATGTGGACTTCACAGAATCATGGGAAGCTTACCTAGTTTAGCTGCCACCCAGGTAAATATCAGTTAGATGATCAACTTCTTTGAATCTTAAACCATTCAAAAAAATAAAAAACTTAAATGATCATAGGACTACAAGTAGTAAACCATCCACATCACAAGGAAAGGTCCATCCGATGAACACAAAGTGTCTCCTGACCCTGATTAGAAAATGGTTAAAAACATGTTTCTTAGCAAAGAATGAAGCTGATACGCTGATCAGGACCCGGAATTCCAGTGCAAATTGCTGGATTAGGTAAATACCATTCCAACGGTCAGCCAAGCTATTCCCACCTTAATAGTTTGCTGGCTGATGAAGGCTCTGGAAAAGTGTCCAACTGGAAAGCTGATAAGCTGTAGTTTTATGGATGGTCATACAAACACCTCGGGCCAGACAATTGCATATTCCAAACTGCTCGTAATGCTGGCAGATTCTTTTATCCTGAACAACAAATAATTCAAGGCATGTTAATGACAATCATGCAGGGTCACAATAATCAATAGTGAACAAAAGTGAGGCCAAAATAATCAATATCAAAACTTTCAAAGTCACAAATACATAGTATATTTTACGAGCAGAGCATATCAAAACTATCCGATGTTACAAGGGAGTAGTTTGTCCATCCTTGCGCTCATCATTTTATTCTCTTTTAGCCAGCACTAGTTAAATTGTCCTCAGTGCATTGCGGTCATTGAGATTAAAATAAATAATATGATTTGCTAGTTTAAAAATAAAATATAATATCTATACACATAAAATTTGATATAATAAAACAGATCAACATATCTTATTATAATACCAGCAACATCAAAATCTTAACATCTAAAATTATCATTACTATTACTGCTAAAATAATATAAATTATTAAATTGTTCCGAGAAAAAAAAAAACTCCAAAACAATTAACAAAAGAACAAATAAGAAAAAAAATTAAAAAATTATTATTATAATTATTGCGTTAATAATGAAAAAATAAATGAAAGACTAAAAAAGCCTAAAAACTTTAACATAAGAGCAAAAAAATAAAAATAAAATAAAAATAAAAATTATTAGCTGCAAAAAACATCTGACTTGAAAAAGAAAAAAAAAACACTAATAAACAAATCAAAAGAAACAACAACAAGAAAAAAACAGAAATATCAATTTAAAATGATCATAAACACAAACTAAATTTTAAGAACTAACTTTTTTCAAAAAAAATATCACCTCAATATATAAGAAAATAATAAAAATTAAAAGTCAAAACTAAGAGCGCACATATATAAACATGACAAAAATAGGGACTATTTCAGAAATATTTTTTAAAAAAATCATAATCGTTTATAGGTGTGGGAAATTTTAGTTTGGTCCTTGAAGTTTTAATTTTTTTAAATTCAATTCTTCTTTTAAGAATTTTACATTTCAGCCTTAAACCTCATTGTTGTCGCATTTCAATATCTAGATATTGAAGAATGAGAAAGAGTCATTGAAAGAGAAGAGAGAGAGTATTCAATTATATATTAATCTAAAGTGCATATCTTAAAATAAACAAATTGCTCATTGCTATTCAATGAGAATAAAATATTTATTTTTTTAATTTTTATTCTAAAGTTTTTATATATTTTTCTCAAATTTATTCTTAAAACTTTGCTTTCACTATCATAATAAGTTTTTATTTAAAATATAATATTTTAATAAAAATATATTTTTGAAAACAATATACATGAATAAAAAAATATTTTTTTATTAAAAGATATTTTTTTATCTTTAATTCAAATCATTAGAATTTTTAAGAATACAGTTTTCAACTAAAATTGTTTCTTATTCAATAAAATTATGCTGTTAATAAAAAAAACTCAAAATTAAATTATATAAGAAATAATATGATTACACTAAATTAGATTTTGAAAATTACTCACAGTAGCACGCTGGCACTCGAGCTATTTATTACGATAATATTCACAAAATGTAGTAAAATATATTAAATACAATTAGCTTCTTCGTAGAGTTTGTGTGTATGTTTGGGAGTGCTGGTGATAATATTTTTGAAAGTATTTTTTATTCAGAAATATATAAATATAATATATATAAAAAACTAGTTTTTGACATTAGCACATCAAAATGATCTAAAAACATCTCAAAAAATTTAATTAAAAATAAAAACAAAAATCAATTATTGAAACGCAATACCAAACTCTCCTATTATCTATTTTATGGATTCAAACCTTTAGATTCGGTTGATGATGATTAAAAAAATGTTATAATTTTAGTTTGTTTTTAATATAAATGCTGAGATGTTTCTTAAAATAACTAAAAAATGATTTAGTATAAATTGATTAAGATGGGTTAACATGCAAGTTAATTCGAAGATATCCTTATGATCATAAAAAAGAAGAAGAAGAAGGTTTGATTATTCATGCTTGGGTTGGGTGTGTGTGTTTGTGTATATATAATATCCATAAAAATATGCCATCATAAATATAAAATAAATGAATAATATATAATTTCTAACAAATATTCCCACACTCAAACAGACAAAGAACTCTAACCAGACAGACTTGAAAGAAACCTAAAACCCACCAAAATAACAAACATGATTGCTAGAAAATTAACAGTAATTAACAGTTTAATTAGTAGAAGACATATGAAGCAACATGGGACATTACAAGTTGAGTTAACACAACTTTAAAGACACCAAAAGATAACACGAGCGCAGAAGGAGATGCAGCTGCAGAATTTTCGCCACCAGAATCATTCTCTTGGTCACTTGAAACAACCTTAACGATCATTCTCTGTCCCTTCTCACAGTGTCCAGAAACCCCACTCATGAAGTAGAACGACCCTGAACGATTAAGATGGACAACATCGTTGCCGGTGTTGGAAAAGAAGTTTGGGTGACTTGAGTTGCACTTCTTGTAATCCTCTACACTCACCTCCATGACGGAATCCTTCCTGTACCTGAAACCTGCAGAAAAAACGGTGATGCACGCCGGGAAATCAAAGGAAAAGGTAGATTTCATCTCTTTGTGTGAACTTACGAACTGTGTCGCCGACTTGGAATCGGTTCTCCGACGCCCAGTCATTGTAGATTTCGGTATCGTTGGCAGGAGGGACAACCCAGCCTTCGTTGCCACCAATCTGGTATTCAAAGGAAGAGACTGACAAGAATTGAAGAGAGGAGAGAATGGTCATCAAGAACAGCGACATTTGCATGGTAGAACTGATCATGGCTGCTGCAGAAGCTATGAAACTAGAGAAAATAAATAAACTGAACAGAAAGGAGATCATGGTGATTTATATGCGAGAGAGTTGCGGTTGCAGCGCTAATAATGGGATTCGTGGGAAGAATTAGTTGCTAAAGATGGAGATTGAGGTACGTAGTGGGAGGTAACTGTTTAGAGATATATTTTTGGCGTGGTCAGCTCGTCTAATGCATACATCATAGTCAGCTTTTTCAGGAAGAGTCAACAGCCGCTATCAGACGTTAGCATTCAAGGTTTTGATAGCTCCTATCACTACCATAACATTAAAAAACATCAAACAATCTGTAAAATATATCAGTATTTATGTGTGTGTATAATTAATATAAAATTTTGTTAGTGTTTATAGAAGAAGAAGAAAAAAAATATATATATATATATATATCACTATTTTAATGATGGATAAAATTTTCAACGAAAACCTATCATCAACAAGTCTCTCATCGAGGATTGTCATTTTGATGGTATTTAAATTTTTGACATAAATCTATTGTCAGCAAGTTTCTCATTTGACGATAATTTTTTTTTTAGATTTTATAGTTTATTTTCCATTTACAAATTCATTAAAAATTAATTTATGATGGAAATTTTTTCTTACTAATTCCATCAAAAATACCAAAAACAAATTATAATACTTGATGAATGGGTTTGAATTGCAGTAAAATATATCAATGGAATGTATCAAGGAAACTCACCTAATTTATTTTTTGATGACCGGGTGTCAGGCCACTTATGCAGCACCACAATTAATCTCCGGCTCACCGAACATCCTGCAAGTCCAATGAGCGGGTAAGGCACTCATGGGGTAACAGGCGTGCTCGACAAGGTTTGAATCGGGATGGAAAGAAGACAAGCCCTCTCTCGACCACCAGGCTAAGACCTTGTTGGCAACTCACCTAAAAATTTAAATTGTTAGGCGAGGTCACGGAATATGATTTATATTATTCTCTAACAAAATAGACCTATCCGTCGGTGATTCCATCTATGTTTTCATTATTATTTTGCTTAGTTATTATGATATTCAAGTCCACCTAATCATTCAACAATAACAATAAAAATAACAACTCTAAGCATCTTCAAACCAACAATTGTCCTTATTAAATCCACAACCATAACAACACAATATGTGTGGAATTAGTGATACAATGAACATATCTCCAATAAGAACATAAAACATTATTCAAAAAATATAAATATAATGCATTATAAAGCGCCAACAAATATCTTACACAATCTTATTTTTATTACATAATGAAATATCAAATCTAAATCAATTGAACAACTTTTAATTAGAATGATCCTTTTTTTTTCATTTAACTTAAGGTCGATCCATCATCATCATATATTTTTATATATACTTGGTACTCAATATTTCAACTAACTCATCAACATTAATATCAACATGAGTATTTTTGGTGAAACAAAAAATTTATTTTTCTAACTTGGTGGTTAAAACATTTCAATATGGATCAACTAAATCATCTATTTGAAAGACATTGTCTCCTCCAATTATTTCATCATTATCAAAACTTCTAGGTTAGTTCTTTACAATGGATAAGCAATCAACTCTATTATTATAACTTCTAAAAATTTAAGTGTATGTACAGTAAATTTGTTGACATTGGAAAAATTAAAAATATTGTTAATGCTGTAAAGTCTACCTATATTGTTTATTTCAACCAAGTAATGGTAAGAATCTACTTAATTTCTTTATCGGTATTATACCAATAACATTTGAATAAAAACATTGTAACTTCTTACATATATAATATCACAATTCAATAACCTCTTACAATTTGTCATAATTATTAGCTTTAAATTCGTTGAAAGTTAAACAAAACTTACTATCATAGGTTTCTTTATCCTCACCATATTGTATAATATGAAAAATATATTCATTAATAAAATACCCATTATAAAACAAGACATTTCATTCACAAACCAAAGATAGAAATTTTATTCTACCAATATTGGCTCCCATGTTGAAAACCTAGTTAAAGTTAAAACCCATTAATTATCAAAGAAAAAAACATAAATAAATTTAAATTAGGAATTACAAATAATAAAATACTTACAATTGTTGTAAACTACATGACAAATTGTTCATCTCGTAATTACAAA
Organism: Salix exigua; assembly: GCA_032356905.1. Classification (NCBI taxonomy): domain Eukaryota; kingdom Viridiplantae; phylum Streptophyta; class Magnoliopsida; order Malpighiales; family Salicaceae; genus Salix; species Salix exigua. The sequence goes on from CM063603.1 coordinate 24,807,999, forward strand.
TTTTAAAATTCATTAATATTTAGATTATAAGATAACAATAATTAATAATGTCGTCTATGATGAGGTTAAATGAATTTAGTTTATAACATAATATAAGAGAAAATATTATAAAAACAAATAATTATAAAATTTACTTACCAAACAAAAAATGACAAACCATCATAGCTAAATAATATAAAATTATATACTTAAGATATTTGATATATCAATTAAAATTATCATATATAAACTTTTGTGTATTGCTAGAAGTTGAAGTGAAGTCAACTACCATTTCTAACATGTTTTTGTAAGAAACATAAAGTTCCCCATTAGCAAGCCATCGACAATTTGTTTTCAAATACATGCATCTTCACAATATACTTGAATTAAAAAAACTTACTTTTACATTTCGCACATAAACATCTCTTATTTCACTTCACTAATGTTATTTGAATTACAAATTAATAAAGTATAAAACTCTCAACCAATTAAGAATATTATGTACATTTGCTAATTCATAATTACTATCTTGTACATGACACTTCATTTTCCTGCCTGCCTGCCAATCCACAAACGGGGCACTTCAATGGTTAGAAATGATGATAAATATTTTTTGTAAAGATGACCGAGTTTGAAGATTCTTTTTTTCTCAAGACAAAATACCTCTCGGCTGTCAGCAGTGACAAGGCAAGGATTTGAACGTAACGTTGGAAGATATAACTAAGTTCAACTATGCACTCTTCCGTTGCTAAAAATGGAGATGATACAACAACAGGTTAACAACTCATCATACAATATCCACATTCCTTATGGAAACTGATTCTGCTTCATGATCAGAAGAACCATTAAAGCTTGTTTTCTTTTTGAAAGACTTCTGGCTAAACATCCTGGCAAATGCACTTTTTGATCTCGGAATTACGAGGCTTGATCTGGCATCACTGTTCTTCTTAGCTAGATTTTCAGACAGGTTCTTGACAAGATTGTCAAAATTACGTCTTGAAGTAGGATATCTGGAGACAGATTTGGTGATCCCTTGAAGCCTTGATAATGAAATAGAAGTGATTCAGATAATTAAATAGGCCACATAATGGAAAGGGGAGTAGTAAAAAAATTAATCAGTCATTAAAGTCGATGCATGAGCAAAAGTTATGCAGCATTACCTTCGAGCTAGCGCATCGAGTTTAGCGAGTTTTTGTTCTGGTTCAGGTGGTGGACCACTATTAGAACTTCTCAACTTCACGGGATCACCATTCAACAATACTAATCTGCCAAGATATTCCTCTTCTTCCTCAGAAAGATTTTCTGCTTTAATCTGGTCTTTGATGATCAAAAAGGGGTTAAGAAACCACTCATAGAAGGTATCTTTCGGTCTGTTTGTGCTAGTTATCTCAGTGACATTGTCGTCTACATCATTGAAACACAGGCATTTTTATTTTATGTTCAGAATTTGAGACTGTTGGAAATGAGTAGCAAGGAAGAAGAACTAAAATTATCTGAATGAAAAGCATTCACTTACTCAACAAAATTCCCGCAGAATTGGCCTTTGCAGAGCGCAACAGTGCCTGAAGAACGCAATATGCTGGCAAACCAATGCTAATCACTCTGCTACCCTTTCCAGACTTGGCATCGTCAATGTCTTGTTGTGTAATTACTCCTTCAGAAACAAAAATCTCGCCATGGTGTTGACACTCTTTAAATAAGCGATCAAGTAGCTAAACAAGGTGGGAAGAAAATTTACAATCAGTACTTTATCTATTAACCAAGGCATGGAAATAATCTACAGAGACCACAACTATATTGGTGTGGCAAGCACCATTTTATTCGGTACAGGCCAAAAGGGGGTGCATAACATACCTCAAGTGGCTTAAGATCAACCATAGGGTGATTGAATGAAATTCCGCGGGAAAGACGATTTCGAACAGAAGTGGACCCTGAAAAAGAAGCTGTGCGAGAGGTGGTCTTTGTCAGCTTGGGATCCTTTTGGTATCTGGGCCTGTAATTTTGGGAATCAACAATCAGATTACAGAAGCTCCGTATCACAACCATTAAGGATTAATGGGCTGAATACAACCTTGGAAAGCAAGATCCTTCTGGCATGTCAAGAATGTCATTGCTGTACTCATCATAAATGGCCAAGGATGCAACAATATAGCAAAGCCCAAACCAAAATGACTCCTGCAATTCAAAGCACTGCAGGATCAAAATCTATTTTGCTGGCAAATATGTTTGACAGAAATTGACATGACTATATCTGGCATGATCTCAAGGTAGCTGAAATATGAATAAAATGACAGAATCAACGCAGCAGGAATTGCATGAAATGGATTGACTTAGAAGCTTAAAGTCCATCTCACAAGGAAGAAAGCAAGATGGCTAGAGATTAAACTCAAACTCAAACATTTATAATACAATAGTAAACTACCCAAGAAAGAAATTAATCTTCTACGATTAAAAGCACACAGCATATAAATTTCCTGAAATAATATGACAACAAAAGCTAGCCATTGGCAGAACATGTAATGGAAAACAAGATAGACAACTGCTATTACGTTGAAATAAACATCGAAAAATATGGAAAACCTCATATTATCAAGAGGTTCGATAAGCCTGGTTATAAATTTGAAGTAGGAAACTAATAGGTTTGTAGAACAGGAGAAAAATTAGCAAACTCAGCATGAGATTCAGACCTGATAAACAACCACGCCTGCATAAGCACCAAGGAAGATGCTTGAAACCATGGAACCCAAAACAGCCCCAACAACAGCCAGTGGCCAGAGGAGGATTGCAAGACCTGCAAAAGGTACACATATCGTCTCCAAGAACGGGCCTTCACGTCCAATGAGGTCATGAAATAATCGATGCCACCCCTTAAAGAGCATGTATGGGCTTTTGCAGATGGCAATGAGTGAGACCAGTGGAAAGTCAAAAACGATACCAAGAGAACAAGCAATAATAGCACCGGGAAGAGGAAGCAATCTGCAAGATTTCAATATAAAGTTAAATGCAAAACAAAATCCATCACTGGAAAGAATAAAACAAATCTTTGATTAACTACTCTACTACATGAAATTCATTGGTTACTATGCTAGGCAAACTGTCTTCATCATCGGGTATCTGTTTTTCAGCTTCATATCCATCAACCTCCCAAAGAAGAAAGAACAAGAGAAGAAAACGAAAGAACATGAGAAATTATGCGGTTCAGCCACATCAACCATGTCCACCAGGTAAGTGATGCGCAACCTGCACTCTGAAAAGGGAGTTGACAACAAATATGTGCTCTCTCAAACCCTGTTCTCAACTTGTTTCTCACCATACTCAACTTGATTTTTCCAAAACCTACACTTTTCTGGTACAAGAATGATTTGACAAAACAGGTGAAACTGGAGTTTCTTAACAAGTCAACTGATCCAAGTAGCTTAAACAAAAGCTCCCACTAGAAAGCTTTGGAATTCTAGATATAATCAACAAGGGGTTTGTAGGGCACATAACTGTAACTGAATACCAGAATCATTCTGATGCATTGGCATTTGTAAGTCTAAATATAAAAGGCTCGCAACTTCTCTGACACTCAAAAGCATATAGGTCTCACAAAGCAGCCAGATTTGGTGGCAACAAGCCTCCTGTGGAGGCAAACTCTTTTTACCCAAAATGTGGGGATGGAGTTTCTGTGAGATTTCTATCATTTCTATGACTGCTACAATAATTGACTACTGACTAGTAAGCTTAAAGTTTACAGAGGCTGAAACTAAATATGACATCAAGTCATGTACATCTGACAAGCAGAAGATAAAGCTTCAATATCTGAGTGCAGTTAGCTCAGTAACTCAAATACAGCAAAAGTAGAGAGTTTGAAACCAAAACATAACAGGTCATAATATGATAAAAAAAAATGTCAAATTTCCATGTCCAAGTACTTCGACTCATTAGAGAAGTCAAGTTAACTCCAGACTAGAAGAATAGTTTTCATGGCTATTATTCTTATAACGATGCTGGATACTATCCAATAATGTTATTCTATTATTTTGAAGGATTTCCAGGGCAGGAAATGGATGATAAAATAGAGATGAGCTGAATCAAAGATCATATCATTTTCAGAAAAACACAAAACAAAAAACAAAAAGCAAACCTGATTTCATAATATCTCACATCTGGAGCCCCTTGTCGCAGGTCATCCAAAACTGAGAAGTAAGAATGATAACAAACATCTCCAAAGTCTCTGACAACAGTGAAACTCCCTTTGACAGTGTCCCAAGTTCCATCCTGCAAATAATGAAAGGTGAAAATCTATCTCATGGAAAAATAAATAGGATAAAGTGCCGAGAACACAATGACCAAGACTTGGTATTTAAGGCATACATAAAAACAATGGTAAAGCATGTTAGTCTTCCTTTCTCCAACAGCATCAAAAGTGGCAAATATTGGTGAAAGAAATCCATATAGTGCTCCACCTAAGACACTCCCGGCAATGCCAAGAACTAGCCACAGAATCAGGGTAGCTGGTAGGCATATACATAGCACAATCTTCAGAACTGGCCCCATTTGTTTAGTTCTGCCAATTAGCGAATAAGAGAAATCACTGTAAGTTGACTAGTATCACGGACAAGAAAAAAGAAAAGTATGAGGTCAAAGAAAGAACCTCAAAATTGAATAATACGTCCTGGCAATATGCAGTGGCCAAAGACCCAGTATTATTGCAGAGTTTCCAATGGTCATGATAAGGCATACCAACGGGCAGAAGACAACACCTGTGAATATGGTTTTGGCATATGACAGGTTCACAATTAGCCTACATTTCTAAATGCACGCTTTCAATAGTTATAGTCACCTTTGTACTTTCTGAAAATTACAAATTTCATCAAGGCATAGAGCTTAAATGTAAGTTAGGTATTTCCCATAAGCAAAACACCTAAAATTAGGAAACTTCCTGCTAGAGGAAAATAATAATGGAATAAAAAGGAAATAGAACTTTACACCCTTTTTTAACTGTTCAGTTGCTTATCAACTACGAAGGAACCAGGTTCATTTCTTCACAATCATCTGGCAAATGCTAGCCACCAGAACAGTAACATTTAAATTTATGCTCAAATAATATATATCAGATATTAATTGAAAACAATCCCAATTACGCTGATTATTCAGATAGAAAATATATCAATTGAAAAGTACAATATGTATGCTACTAGATACTGTTTGACATTCAATCAAAATACACAAATTCTTTAATTTCTCAATATTACAGCATCCCTTTATTAATGTCATACAGTTACCAAAACAAGAAAGAAGCAAAAACAACCTCAAAATTGACCAGTTAACAAATTTGAAAGCGCTCACCTTTAATGGTTCCAAGAACCAGAAGCCCAATGAAGAAAGGCAGAAAAACAATAAGGTTCCATAAAGAAGACAAAATCTCCCTTGGAGGCTCCATTTCTCTTCACACTCGAAAACCACCTAGATCTTCGCCATTCTGTAACAAACTCGTCTCAGAAACAGTCCCACCTCCTTCCTGCAAGAAAACCAATCACCCCCCATGTTTAACCACTTCAAGCCACAAAACATATAACCACAATACACCATCTACGAAACCAGAGAAAAAGGAAAGAGAAAAGGACCGAGAAACCCAGAGCCAACTTGCTGCAAACCCCTCTTCTCGGACTCACCAAAAGACTGGTATCGCTCTCCTACTACCACCAAATAACTTAAAAAACAAGTAAAAGCAAGGTGGGCTCTAATATTTATATTTATATCTTATTCTAAACGAAGGTATTTCTGATGGAGCTAATAAGAACTTAAAACTGTTACCACTTGAAAAGGCTTGTTGATAGAAGAAACGTATGGCAGTTAAATAACTGCACTATTTCATTTAAAAATTTAAATTTGTAGATGGGTTCTCTTATATTATACTAACACTATTGAGCCTAAGAAGAAGAGGAGGAAAAAAACTAGACTGTTGAACATCCGAATAAACCCTAATCTAAATTGAATTGAATGGAGTAATTAACAAAAATGAAAGCTTGGCCTTTGCTGTTTATGCTTCAGCTAAAAGCAAAGCATCTATCCGATTAATCTAAAATATAACCGTGACTTGCTTTTTGTGAGAGAGAGAATCCAGCTTTTATTGGCGTGTTAATGTTTTTTTTTTTCTCACATGTTTTGTGCTGTAATAAATCATTTTGCATCTTCAGGACTCATGCCACTCGCCCTTTCATGAGATCACGTCTATCCATCTGTCTGTGATAAGCATCGCAGGCGCAAGTATGATGAGTATAAGTTATCTGCGCGTGACCTTAAGAATCAGGGTTCCCGCTTGTGATTTAAAGTTCGTTTTCGGGCCGTGGTGGACCTGTCTCTTTCCAGAGATATTTTGGTGCTGTTTACATTTTAATTTTAAAAACAAATTATTTTTTTATTTTAAATTTTTATTATTTTAATATGTTTAGATATCAAAAATAATTAATAAAAAAATCATTTTAATATAAATTTAAAAAAAAAAAACATTTTCAAAATGGACTCCAATACAGACGCTTTATAGAGAACTAGCGACTTTCCAAAAATAAAAACAATCTGGAAAAACTGCTAGGATATAAAAGGATTTTGAACAGGTAATTAGTACATAAGATTAAAACAATTTAGAATTCAGTATTGCGATATTTAATTAATTATTATATTTTTTAAATTATAACATTAAATTAAATATCATGAATCTAAACTAAGAATTTTTTTTAATTGATATTGCAGTTCATAATTAATGTCAATTAAATTTAAGATTAATCGATTCGATTCATTAGAAAAAAATATAAAATTATCAAAATTAGAGTCATGAGATAAGATTTTTGAAATATAAAGATCTGATAATTAGAGTAACAATTTCACAACTATTTTAAGAGAAACAATCTCTGAAATTTCCTATAAAAATTTAAATATTATTCAATAATCAGATCAAACATTATGACTTTTTTGAGCTATTGTTTTGGTTTGACACGAACAAATTTTTTGGTATTAAACTTATCTCAATGGTCCGTAAATATATTTATTAGGTCATACAAATTTTTGGTATTAAACTTATCTCAATGGTCCGTAAATATATTTATTAGGTCATATATATATATATATATATATATATATATATATATATGTATGTATGTGGAATATCATCATTTCGGATTAGTGAGTAAAATCTTGATTGTCTTTGCATCTTATAAAAAATACACACTTCGACTTGAATTCAAGATATATTTTTAATAGCGAGGGATAATAAATTGTAATTTTGTAATAGCAAACAAGTACATTTGTTAAAAAAACAATTGGTATTACTTGATAGTTTAGAATTACTCATTACCATAATTGTTCTATTTGGGAGTGTGATTGATATTGTTTTTTAAAATATTTTTTATTCATTTTTTTTATAAATTATTTTTAGCATAAGTACCTTAAAATGATTTAAAGCATAAAAAAATTAATTTAAAATAAATAAAAAATTAATTTAATTTTTTTAAAAAATATTTTTGAAACGCAGTGTAATATAAACATAGTATGATTACAACTCCATGTGAAAATAAAATAAAATAGAAAAGATGAGATAAAACGTTTATAGTGAGCAAAACATGATAAAATATTGAAAAGTTTGTTTTGACATTTAAACGTATTATCATGGAACTTAATATGTTAGATACAATAATTATACTTTTTTTATTTTATCTAATTCAAATATTGACTTCATGGGAAAATAATATAATTAAACTATGGTTTATTTAGTCATTAAATTAGTTTACTAAATAATTAACAACACACATGTCATATGTAATACTAGCTATATTGCTTGCGCGTTGCGACGTGTATTCTTGTGTATATAATTTAATATAATTAAATCCACAACGATAAATTTATATGATATAACTAAATAAAAATTATAGATTAGGAGATAAAATTTATAAATTTTTAAGTAGAGTTTGTTGCGAAAGCATAGATTATATCTTTTAGAATGTAGATATTACGTCATAAAAGGTCACAAAAGAGCACAAACTAACATGAAAAAAAAAAAAGAGCAAAATATTTTTATAAGAAAAAAATAAAAAATTAATCACTAAAATCATCGTTATTATTGTGAAAATAGTAAAATTATAAAAATCATTTAATACAAAGAGCAAATAAAAATAACAATAAAAAAGGGGAAAAGGAAGCAATATTAATTTAAAATACTATAACAATAGCAATATCAGAGTCTTAACATTTAAAATTATTGTTGTTGTTACTATCAAAACAATAAAAATTATCAAAGTATACTGAAAAAAAAAAAGCATGAACAAAATAGCAAGCAATAATAACAATTAAAATATTATTATTATTATTATGAAATAATAAATAAATAAATGAAAGATTAAAAAATTTGTAAAAACTACAACAAAAGATCAAACAAAAAAATACAATAAAAAATAAAAAATATTATTGTTATCACTGTCAAAATAATAAAAATTATGAAATTATTCTCAGGGGAAAAACCCTCAAAAACATTAACAAAAGAATAAGCAAGAAAAAAATAAATTATTATTATTATTACTTTCATTTATTTGTTTTATTTTTGTCTTAATAATGATATAGAAAAAATGGAAGAAAAAAAATCCTAAAAACTTCAACAAAAGAATAAAACAAAAACAAAAACTACCAGTGCTATCACCACCAAAACAATAAAAAATATCAAATTATCCCGAGGAAAAAAATTCTCAAAAACATTAACAAAAGAGTAAGCAAGAAAAAAAATTAAATTATTATTATTGTGTTAATAATGAAAAAAAAATAAAAAGAAAAGAAAGACTAAAAAACCATAAAAACTTTAACAAAACTAAAATTATAAAAAGAAATCAAGGGATTACAAAAATTAAAAGTTTAAGGTCCGAAAGAAATATTAATTATAAAGGGATTAAAATTCAAAATTAAAAGTATAAGGGCCAAAATGAAAATCAAATTTTTTTATCAATTTCAATCAAATGATAAAATTGAAAAAATGGAATTGTTGTGTTGAATTTATTGAGTTATTTAAATCCAATCTAGAAATTAAAAGGAGGAGCGAAGTGAAATTGCACATTCAATTAATTTCAATCGAAAGACCTAATCGAACCAAATCAAAACTTATATAACAAAAATCATGACCATAAACAAAATTAAAAGTACAGGACCGCAATGAAAAGCATTAAAACGGGGACTCTCCCGCACTTTGACGTGCAAGAGAGAGAGAGAGACGGCTACTGACGGCTTTAACCGAGCCACTGCCAGCGTCCACGGACGTCGGAGGGCAAAACGTGTCGCACCGGGAGGAAGACAAAGCAGAGGCGCATCGATCGAGACGTAGGGAGCAAGGTAGTCAAAATCGAGATTTTGACACGAATCGAAAGAGCTTGAAAAATCGGATCGTAAGATCGGATTGTAAAATCGTAGAAAGATCGTACCTGAATATATCCGTACAAAAATTATTATTTTTAATTATATTTAAATTTAAAAAATAAATTTAAATATAATTAAAAGACCCACAATATTTGAGATTTGAAATTTAAACTATTTATTTTATGTTTTTCAAGTAATTGTATATTTTTTTTATGGTTGTTGTATTTGAAATTAATTAATATTATTTATTATCTTAAATTAATAGGATTTTTTTAAAACTATTTTTTATGCTAATTATTATTATTATTATTATAAACCTCCATATTATTATTATTATTATTATTAATATTAATATAATAACCCCTCCCCGTATATATTAATAATAATAATAATAATAATAATAATAATAATAATTTATAACAAACTACCGTAGAAACTAGAAAGTAGAAACCATAATAATAATTTATAACAAACCACATTAGAAACTAGAAAGTAGAAACCACCACCTTTTTTTTATTATTATTAGGCTATCAGCCCCTCCCCCCGTATATATTATTATTATTATTATTATTATTATTATTAATTTATAACAACCCTGACCCCCATAGAAAGTTAGTATAAAAGGGCCCTTTTACTAACCCTAAATCCTTAATCTTCTATTCTTCTTCTTCATGCCGCCGCCCACCTCATCAGCCATCTCCCTCATCATTTTCTGACGAAGCTGTTCTGATTTCTCTTCAGTTCAACGATATAGTGCACTGCAAGTGATGGTTTCTTGCGTTTGGGGAAGAACCGAAGAAGAGAACGGGTGTGTTTGAAATGAAAATTTCAAATGAACGAAGAGTCGAACTGTCGATTGTCGAAGAGCGAAGCGAATTTCGAGCCGAATTCTTGAACTCGTAAAATCGGATCGATTCGGTCCGATTTTACGAGTCAACCCGATTTTGACCGAGTTTGACCGGGTTCGGTTTTTCTACCGGTTCAACCAGGTTTTCGGAGCCAACTCGCAAACTCGTACGAGTTTGCGAGTTGGCTCGCGATTTTGACTACCTTGGTAGGGAGACCATTTCCGAGACTCTATCACAACACATGCCCCACTTAAAAGAGAGTGAGGTGGAATATTGTCGCAGCGTGTGTTACACACACGAGATAGTATAAAGAAAAAATATATGGTCAATTACCGGTGTACCCTCGTGCCTAAGTCAACAATTTTGTCTTATTGGGGCTAGTTCAGTAACTAGCCATTTCCAAAAAATATAAAATAATAAAAAGTAGGCGGATTGGATCGGTTCGAAATGGTGCAATTACCGCGGTGTCCCTCCACACATAACCGGTTTTTGTCGCTTTTGAGGGCTAAAACGTTGTTTCACTCTGCAAATAATGATAAAAAAATTAAAAAAACAGAAACCCAACTAAACCGACCGAACCAACCCAAAAATATATTATTACAATCTACAATGCATGCACAATGAAATGGCCATGGGGATTATATATTAGGTAATTTTAACCAACATAAGTTACCGCTATGATTTATTCTGGAAAGTAAGATGAAATAAAATATATTGCGAGGATAGCTCCACTTACAGCTGTGGTTATTTTGTAATTATTTTTGCACAGCCTATGAAGGCAAGGCAATGATCGATTCTTACAATCTTCTCAGAATCTTGAATTGAAGTGCGACAAAGTTTATCTAATCCCACTTGTTGCTGGAAAAGTATTCGTTTATTCGAATCCATTACTCGTGACTGTATCAGGATGTGGTTGAATTTTTTTAAAAAATACTTTTTTTTGTAAAAATATATTAAAATAATATTTTTTTAATATTAATAAGTAAAAATGATTTAAAAATATGAGAAGTATTTAGTTTAAAATAAAAATAAAATAAAATTATTTTCTTAAAAAAATACTTTTCAAATAAAATGTCAAAAGGTATCCTCGTCCAAGATGGCAACAAACAGAACAGAGCAGCATTCCAAAGCAATGGTTAGGTCTGATGATATGAACACCAAACCTGTGGAAGAATTGACTATTTAACCAAGGGATCTTTTTGCCATGAATCAAAACACCTCGATTTCGCAAAATGTTCTTGGAGAATGCTAAAATGATTATCACTACCAAGTTAAATGTTCATTAGCGGCCAGGTAAAATTAATTAAAATATATGCTGACATGAACATTCATGTTAATAAATTTTATGGGATCATAACATTTATTTTTGTGTAACTAAATATTAAGCTACCTTAAATTATGTGATTATAAATTTAACTTACATGATGTCATATTTATACTTTTATTGTAATTTATACTAATAGTATCAGATAAATGAATATATTTTTCATTAACTTGAAATCTCGAAAAGAGATTCTGCTGAAATTTCAGAAATAATCTTGTTAAACTATATATACATAATATTTTTATTTTAAAGAGATTATTTTTATTCTAGATTTATTAATCAAATATTATATTTATTCATATAATATTTAATGAATATGAAGGGTAAATATTTTTATTAATAAATTGAACCTATCTATACATATAAGTAATTGAATAGAAGGACATATATATAGCACCACCATACTCGGACAACCTCCTTTCCAATCCAAGGGGCACTAAGCAGGGCGCACCATGGAGATAAGTACTGTAGGCTTTTCACCCTATTCAACCAATCTTCGAAATATCTGGTCGGCAGCTGCACTTTCTGAAGCCTTTTTCACTAAGCGACAAAAACTGCTTTTCATCTCCTACATTGATATTTCGAGAGTCGGATAAGTTGTTTTTTACAGAGTTTTTTTAGAAATATATTAAAAAATATTTTTGATTATATGTACAAAAATAATCTAAAATCAGTAAAAAAATTAATTTAAAATACACAATAAAAACATTTTAAAAATGACCCGTAGAATAATGTGATGCAGCATCCGGGGAAAAACTCTTCATACGCATCTCTTCGTGTCCGTTTAGTATTATGGTGTTAATCATGTTCCATTACCGTTTGGTAATAATGCACTAAGCACAATCCCATGGTCCCACCATTGAATGCGTTTCAACCGAGAGTGCTGCTTTTCGACAATTGCAAATTGTTTACCACAGCCACCATTCCGTGCGTTGCAAACTTGGGGGCTAATGTATATACATGGGGCGGGGGCTGGAGGTCGGGTGTGCGTGTGTGTGTCTCTCTCTCTATATATATATTAAAATAATCTAAAAAATAATTACAATAAATAAATATATTAGAAAAATATTACAATATAATTTTTGTCTTGAAATCCTAATTTTATTTTAGACAATATTTTACTATTGTTTCGAGATCACAAATGCCTTCACTTATAGATTTAATTCATGATGAAATTACAAGTAGTTTGATTGAAGAATAAAAAAATGTCTAATTTACTTGAATTATTAATTATATTTTATTATTATAATTATTAAATATTTAAAAAGCAATATATATATATATATGTATGTATTCTTTAAAGTAATTTCACAAGTTGACAGCAATATAAAAAGCATGATAACCAAACATACGAAATTATTTTTTATCAACCTCAAACTAAACCACAGTTTTAACCAAACACTTAACTACTTATTTTGAATTGCAGTGAAAATATTTTTTTTCAACCTCAACCACAATAGAAACCGCAATATCAAACACGCCCTCAAGTTACTTGACATAGATAACCATCAAAATGGTACCACATTCGGAGCAACCCCATCCTATGTTCCATGATTTCTTTCATTTCTTGATCATAATGTTCAGACCGTTACAAAAAAAAAAGTGTGATTAGCAACAAATTTTTGCAACAGAAAATTAACGGATTTCTACAACAAAACATTTCGGTTGCAAACCTTGTAATGGATTAGCATTGGAATCTGTTCAACAATAGATAATTTATTACAAATAAATTTGCAATCAAAGATTTGTATCGGGTTATTTTAGATACAAATGCAAATTCCGTTGCTATTATTCATTAGTATCTAGTAACGGATTAACGGATTCAATGATTCGTTGCTGCTGAACTTTTTTTTTTTTTTTGTAGTGATTTCACCGCACTAAATAGACTCCATATAAATATATTTGGACCATTAATTAGTAATGTCTGGTTTTTTTAGTCCTGAGCTACTTGACAAGAGCCAATGTAGGCTTCATTTTCTTGTCCCCTCCAACACCTCTAATCATGGACGAGTACACTTGAACTGAACTGGCAATCCGTTGTTTTCGCAGAATGTAAGCTCCGAGCGAGCACAAGAACATCAATCTTTCTATCTTGTTATTCCCTCACTTTCATCACTCCCCTATTTTTTTCCCTCGTCACTACTATCATCATTTCTTTCTAAATCATTATCACTGTTATCTCTAATTAATGTTTCAAGGATGACCGATCACTTGGGATGACTCTTATGCAACTCATCACCAGCATGTTGTTTCCCCAACGTCGAAGCCAAAGCCAGTTACGAGCCAAAGAAGCCTTCCTTTGGCTCTCAAAAAGAAACATATTTAATCTCAACCACAATAGGAAAAATCATAGTTGTCAATATCGTTCTAGTCGTCGTTCCGGTTTTTCGATTGGAACGGAACATTCAGGTTTCAGAGCGTTTTGGTGTTCCGTTTCGGTGTCATACTGTTCATATATAATTAATTATATATATTTATATATAGAAAAAAAATAAAAAATTAATTTAACAAGCATAATTAAAATTTGAATTCTTTTTTATTTAAAATATTTTAGTGTTTTTAAATTATTTTGATGTATAGATGTCAAAAATAATTTTTAAAAATAATAAAAATATATATTTTAAACCCGGAACGGAACCGGGGCGTTCCGACCGTAATTTGACCGGAATTTCCAGAACGGACCAGAATTAAAACCGGGACAAAAACGACGTCGTTTTGTCCCGGTTTTGTAAATGGAACGGAACGTTCCGGCCGGAACGGAACGGAATTGATAACATTGGAAAAAAACACTTTTCTCACCAAATTTCAAGCTTCCACAACAAGTCCCACTTAAATCACACCTCCAATTACTTTGAACCATAAAAGCATTGTATTTTTTAAATGAATGAATATGGATATAAAACAAACATTGCTCAAACATTGTATTTTTTAATATTTTTAGATTATTTACGTGTGTTGATGTTAAAAATGATTTAAAAAAACAATTATCATTTTAATATATTTCTAATAAAAAAAATATATTTTTTAAAACAATCGCATTTCCAAGCAAAATAAAAATATATTGAGAGTGAGATTCGAACCCACACCCTTTCAAACCACAACCTTAATCTCGCACCTTAGACCAACTCCGCCATCTCAGCATCTCGTTCATAGTTCATGACAATATATATTAATACGAAAGTTATTGTGGATTCACACAGTAAAACCGGGATACATTTTATATTTTAGTAAATACTAGTTATACTGCCCTGTTGCGATATATATACTTGTAGATTGCCTGTACTATATTGCAGACTTAGTAAATAATTTTTATAATTGGTGGGATTAAAGTAATTAGTAGGTTATACTAGTTTTAAAATAAAATAAAATATTTATACATGTAAGGTTTGATATAATAAAACACATCAACACACTTAAGTACAACAACACTACCAAAAATAGATAATTATTTCAAAATATTTTCAATACAAAGATGTGGGAAAACATAGTTTGTTTCCCAATAGCTATATCAACCTTCATGTCGCCATTAATCTACATGTGTGATATGATATAAATAAAAGACAAAATATATAAATTGATAATGAATGTTGCTCGATCATAGCAATACATCCAATGATAGCGAATCACCATAAAAAAATAACTTCGCAACAAAAAAGTATAACACCTAAATTAATTATTAAAGCAACCAAAACACATGGAAACCAAGACACAGGAAAAAGGAAAATAGAAAAACTAAAACCATTGAGACACGTGGCGACGAAGCCACAAGAAAAAAAATATATAATTTTTTTTTTGAAAATGTTTTATTTTTATTTTATTTTTTAAATTAAAAATAGTGTTTTTAATAATTTTTATATGTTGATCTCAAAAAACAATAATTTGTTTTTTTTTAAAAATCATTTTAATGCATTTATGAATGAAATGTATTTTTGAAAAAAAATCTCAACTACACTTCTAAAAAGACCTAAAATCTTACTATCAATAAGTGTAAATTAGAGTGTTTGTTTGTTTTTCTATTTAAAAATTGCTATAAGATTCAATAGTTTTTTATAAAAAAATCACTTTGGATATACTAATATATATATATATATTAAAAAAATACTTTAACAAACAACCACTAACCTTAAAAAAAAACAATCTTATTTTGGACAGTTACAGGGGGTTAAGCAAGCACGTTGAAAAATTAGTCAACTCATTGTTAGTATTAAGATGTCGATTGCATTTGAAATTAGGTGGACAAAGTGGTTGAAATAAATGTCATACCCAAAAGAAAGTAAAATAGCTAATTAATGAACTAACACCTAATAAATGCTCAAAAATAAAAGGCAAAGTTGATCAACACAAAAACTAGCAAACCATGGCAATTACAAAAATAGTCAAAAGAACTATCAAACTCCACAGTGAAAGCTCTAACAGTGAACAATGATAATTTGAGCTATTTTAGTATATATTAAAAAATGTTTTTTTGCCTCGTTTCAACATATGTATTTTTTTTGTTTTGTATTTTAGTTCTTATTCTTTTTTTATTTAGTTTCGATCCCTTTATTTTTTTTGATCTTTCTAGATCAATTCTTAATTTTTTTCATTGCATTTATGTATATATACTCTTAGTTTTGACTTTTAATTTTTATTGTTATTTATTTTCATATTAAATGAAGCTTGCATTAAAAAACAAAAAAAGTTTAGTTTTAGTGGCATAAAATTAGAGTGAAACCATCTCTTATGCATGTATAGTGAATTTTCTATTGTTAGTGATTTGTTATTTTTTCATCTGTTTTGTCTACTTGTGACTTGATATATTTTTAGTTTAAAGTGATTTTTATATAAAAGAAATGAAATTATTTTGTATTTTTTAATATTTATTCTTTATATTATTATATTAAAAATATTTCAGGACACTAAGATTGAATTAATTTGAGATTTTTAAAGTAAAAGTATTTATTTTGTGTTAATATTAAATAAATATCAAAATATATAATTAATCTCACATATTTTTTTAAAAAAATATTATAAAATAATCACTATCATTATATTAAACGCTTTATCTATAATAAATGAATATATAAAAAAAATGAAGGTTTTGTCACGCTACTTCCATCACTACCATGAAAGCAAGTGTGAAGACATATTTCATCCACTAACACGTGCTAGCTTTTCTTGGTTGTTTATATTTTTATTATTTTTTTGATATTTTAAAAATCTTTTACAGTGGATTTCAACATTGGTTTTGGGTCTGTTTGGTTTTTGGTTGTTTGGGTTACAGTTTGTTTTGTGGATATTTTTTCTTCGGCTGTTTTGCCACGTGTCTTAACTGTTTTAATTAACTAATAAGCTAATTTAGGTCCCGAAAATATTTTTCAAACAACACTGTTCATCAGACTCATTTTACTATGGATCGAAACAGTGATTTCATTTAATTCTTTGCCTTCTTTGGCTTTCTTCTTCTCCTTTTTCTAAGTCAACAAATGCAGTCCTTCCAAACCAGTAAAGGGGCAAAAAAGGAGGAATAAACCAACAACTCACCAAACATCCTGGCATCCGTGTCTCTGCATGAGAGCGCAAGACCAATGCCAATTTTCTCAGCCATAGATACCTTAAGAAAAATAAACAACTTCTCTAAGAAATTTATAGAGATCTCCAAACTTTTTAAAAATTGATGAAACACAGAAGTAGAGTTCAGTTTGTCCAAAATACACTTGAAAACTAAAGCAAGTATGGGTTTCAACTGCATGTTTTTCAAGTCTGTCTTCAAATATTCCAAACATGTTTGGAGAGTCAGAATATTTCCTTCAATTGCATAGTCCATGAGCTGCAAAACATCAATAACACCCCAACAACGAGTCGACTTTTGAGTCGCCAACAACAATAGAATTTTTATATATATAAAAAAACTCAATTTGAACCCAATAAAAACTGAATTAAAATTGCAAAATCTAAAATAACTTCTTATTTTGATCAAAAGGTAATCTGGTCAAACAAAGAGTGAAATGTTAAGGTTTTTTGAAAATAAAAAATAAAAAATAGATAAAGGATTGATTGCAAAATTAAGAAAAATAAAGAGAGTATCAAAAAGAGGTCATGAAACATGGAGGCGATGATGGCTTGAAGTTATTTTAGCCTCATGATCCAAGTAATAAGTTTAGTTAGTTGACTTAGGTGGTTTTTTGTGTTTTTTTAATTGATCATTTTAATTTCATTATCATTCAATACAAGGTTGATTAAGAATTGAGTTTCACAATGTGTTTTGATGTGCTTTCTATAAAGTTGTTCTAGTCTCATAACTGTTTGTTAGATTAACCTGAGTCATTTTTTTAGTTGAATATTATTTTTAATATTATCATTTAACATGAAGTTGACTAGATATTGAGTTTAATAAAAAAAAATCATTTATTTTTATAGAATTATTAGTTTCTCATGACGTAGGTAGTAGATTTAAGTTGATCTAAATCAATTTAATATGTTGTTGATTTAATATTCTTAAAAAGATACAATCTTGATTATTTTTGCTGTTATTAAACTGCATTTTTACTGGTTATCTTAGTTATTTTTCTGGTAATTCAATTCAATTAGATTATATTAGATCAATGTTTATATATATTTTTATTATTATTACAAAGCACATTAATCATACCTAAATATTTTCTTACATAAAAAAAATCATCTTACACGGACAATCATCTAGTCCAAAAACAAGGACTCAGCTTCTTTAACTGCTATAAAGAAGGGAATTACAATATATAAATCTAACTTAAAGCATGCAACTCTGTATGCTGGAGATTAATCCATTTCGATGCATGCGCATAATATCTGCAGCCATATCTTCTGGTGAGCATGCCAACAGGAAGCAGATCTTGTGGGAGCTGTGAAAGGACCCATCTCGTGCTATGTGTCTAGTTTTCCCAGATAAACATTTCATATCTTCACTCTTCCCAGAAACCCTACTTTTTTTTTTTCCTATTTAACTTTGAATAAAATAGTATAATCCAGCTAATGAAACCCATCAAATTGCAAATCTTATTTTGAATCATGCACTTAATACTCAAAATCTACACAGTGAAACGCCTGATGATCTTGCGAATTATACTCAGAATCTAGAGCTGAATAGGCTTGATTGGCATGCACGAAATTATTTATTTGGTGATGATACATTAATTAGGGCCAAGGATATTGTTCTTCCAAGGAAGCCACAAAAATAGTTAAGAAGGTGGTCCTAATTGGTGCATAATTTGAGTTTGTTTTTGGGATGCACAAACGACACAACATGAGGAATCTATATGTCGTTGAACAAATGGGACCATCAACATAAATTGTCGTCCATATGCATTCCGAAAGACAGTGAGCAACTATTGCTCATGGCTACCCACTGCTGCTGCCATAATATGTCTCTGCTTCAAACATGTGGGGTGCCGTGAGGCATAGCACACGCACTACTGTTCTTCTTTTACATGGTGTAAAGCTTTTTTGGAGCTAGAAAGAATGAATATTCCACTTGTGAGGGACCTGCTAGGGTTTGATCATTAACTCTCTCTCTCTCTCTTTTTTCTCATCCCGAAATTCATACACATCTTCACACGCCAAGGAAACAGGGAATGCGATGTGATGAATACTTGTCGCCAAGTGGGGCTACTTATTCCTTGATTTCATTAAAGAGCTTGCTTTGTTGAAAAAAGTAGCATTAAAATTGAATAGAAAATGATTATCCATAATTTTGAGGGTGAGAGGGAGAGAGATTAAAGTATTTTCTAACTCTCCCACATGGATTGATACCCCCATAAACTAGCCAACCACCCTTGGATTGTAAACGCCGAAGAGATTTCTAAAACGATTTACCTAACAAATCATAAGCCCGCAAGTGATCAGGACAAAAACCCTAGAACCTGTTAGTGGAACATATATTCTATTGCATTATTATTTTGAGATCTCGAGTCTTCTATATATTTTGGGCGAATATATTAACATTGTAAAGCCTGTTTGGGATGGTTAGGTGATCTACTTAACGACATGGACAACAGAAGATAGTTTCAGGTTACAAGCTACATGTTAATCATCGTCACATTAGCATGAGTCAAGAGTTTATCACTTTATCCTGGTCTTTAACATAAAGTACGTGCACAAATCTTAATTTACTTACAAGCTAGCTGGTGCATTTGACAACATTGTCACCTACAATTTTGGGGTAAACAGGTGGTCGAATCCAAATGCACTGATTTTGTACTCAAATTGATTTAATAACATAATCAACTATATAAACTTAAGATCACATACTACCTTGCAATCCAACATAAAACATATATGTTTGTGTATTAGCAAATATAAGCAAAGCCCTTGCTAGAAAGCTAAGGAAAAGGGTATGATATTTTTTTAATTCTTAAAAATTATTTTTGACACCGAAAATAATCTAAAAATACTATTTTTTTTTAATTTAAAATAAAAATAAAATAAAATTTGAATTTTTCCAACAATATTTTAAATCACAATGTAAAACACTCTCCAAACAAGCCCTGTACTGACGGTTTCCAAACCTAAGTCTTAAAAGCAGCAATTAATATTGCCCCCATCAAAGAACTCTAAAATTAGTCATCAAAACGCCACACTTTTCTTCGGCGACCAACTCACCATGTGATGTCAGTGTGCTCGGCCCGCTAATCAAGCAAGCGTGTTAGCATGCACCCACCCCCATGTGCCCTAACTTGGCCCCCCCATAAAACTAGCATAAGCAACTATGCTGCCCATACCACACCTCCATCTGTCATGATCTCGTTTGTTTTGTGCCACATAACGTCTACATTTTTTTATATATCAAGGGCGGCTTGTTTTTTATACATTCTGAGGCTTCTTTTGTCGTCATGCATGCTTCTGCTGCTATATAACTGGCCATTCTCGAGTCTTAACCCCTTAATTTGTCTTCCCTTTTGAGTTAATCTGTTGAGAGAAAGTAAGAAGCCAGAAAACATGATCAAGTTGAGGTCAAAGAGGTTTTGTAGAGGCAGCTTTAAACTTGGTGGTAATGGCGGAGGCAACGCTACTGTCAAAGGAAATGAAAAAGGGTCCTGTGGAGGCACTAACAATGGTGAAATCAAATGGGAGCTTAGGCCTGGTGGCATGCTCGTTCAAAAGAGAGAAAGTGGAGAGAGTGTTGGAGAGTTAATCACATTGAGGGTCTCAACTGTTTCACAGTGGCATGACATTTCCATTGAAGCAACTTCAACCTTCGGTAAGCTATACATCTCAATCATGTATCTTTCCATCAAAAGACGAGGTCCCTTTCCTCTATTCACAAATATATATATATATATATATATATATATATATAATTATATATACATATAAATTAAATTGATAAATATATTCCATATATATATATCAAATAAATGTATTGATTCATAACAAGCAATTACATTCGTATTCGCATGATTTACAAAACCATGTTTCGTTTTGTCGTATTGAAAAACAACTGATCATTTTTACAAAAAAATTGCAGATTTTGAAAATAAGATTGAACTAATCTGCTTGTTGAAAACTAATAGAAAGTATATCTGATGTAGAGTGTCTAGGAGAGTTTGTATGGTACGGAATGTTTAAGACAGAAGGTATTCTGGAAATTCTTCCAATATATATATATATATATATATATTATCAATTTAGAAGGGGGATTGATGTGGATATTCTTAATTCATCAGGGGAATTGAAGATGGTGCTGTCATTGGTAACTAGCTTGGAACCAGAAGAACAGAGGCTGCTGTTCAAGGGAAAGGAGAGGGAGAGTGGTGAATACTTACACATGGTGGGGGTTAGAGACAAGGACAAGGTTCTCTTGCTGGAAGATCCAGCAATCAAAGAAAGGAAGCTTCATGGCTTGGCAGGAGGCCAACCCATCGGGGCTCCTTGCCGTCCCATAAGTGTATGAAATCATCGACCATCGTGCTGCTAACCACTAAAATGAATGTAATTTATATTTGGGCTGCTAACCACCAAAAGAATAGCCACTAGTAATATTGTGATGGCTCTCTCTCTTCAGTACTCGGCAAGAGTAGCGAGTGACTGGATTTAACATGTGGAAGCTGATGCATATCCCGAGTCATTTTGCGTAGCTCACTATGTTTATAAAACTGGTGGTTTCATATCCTTAGTTGCCTCTTTCAATAATTTATGTAATTATCCAGGCGTGCACACGATCAAAGACATATATGTTGGACTAAAAAGCAAAATTTGAGTCCTAAAACTCAGGACAATTTTGTTGTTTACGAGGGTAGCAAGCGTAACCCAGAAGGAAGGATTAGTCATCAATCCATGAATGACCAAAATATTGGTCTAAGGCTCTCGCGATGCTTTCAAGTGTTTAGGAAAAAAACATTGTTGTGCCCATGGGTTTCCACTAGTTTATTTGTCCATGCTTCCCGTGAGTCGAAACATATTTCAAATAAAATAAATAGAAATAAAAAGAATAAGAATCAAATCTCATTAAAATTGATTTTGAAAATAAGTAATAGAAAATAATAATCAAAACAATGAGGACCAAAGTTATAAGAAGTAAATTAAAATCAAGTTAATGGATGAAATTGAAAGAAAAAAAATAGAGTTTAAAAGATTGAGGATCAAATTTGATATAATAAACAAATAACAATATATTTCTTATTTTTTTATAAACTTGTGGAAAGTTTTTTAAACCTAAAATAAAAAAAAACATCTCCTAAAAATCAAGCTAAAATTTTCTTTAATTTGATTTTAATGGTAAACAAGCATAGATTTGAAAATATTTTTTGATAAACAAGCATAGAAAAATTTGAAAAATAGTTTTCAGAAAATCACTTATAATGAAATAAACAAAGCCTAGAGAAAAAATAGGCTTGTCAGAAGGTCTGAACAATCCATGCATTTGTATATAGGCTAGGCTCATTTAACTAATTAAATAAAAAAATACAAATGAAAAATCCTAAATATGTAAGGTGTACTCATATTTTAAATAGACATGGAGACAAAACCTTAGGGTAAAAAGACACTTTTCTCATTCAGCCTATCACAATACCTTGGTGCTATTAATTCTTACGAAATCTAGTCTAATCCTAGGCTGGGGTTATGAGTTAGGATGATTTAATCCAAATTGATCAAAATGTTTTTTTATCAACTTCTATGTTGACTTTTAAGTTAATGGAAGTTTAATTTTTTAAAAGTCAATGCTAGATTGATTCTCATTACCATGTTTTAGAGAACACCACACATGTTACTAAAATTTTAACCTCACTTTCACATCATACTATTTAGATCATACATATTAATTTTGTTATTGTCTAATCGCACATACTACATTAACACATCACCACTCAAATCTTTCTAGAAGAAAGTGATTAGGAGCTTCTCATCAAGGATGGATTCTTCCGTTTTACAGGGGTATACTTTCAAAGAGTCATCGGACATTGTGTACCTATATTATAGGTGGGGACCACTAGATTTAGAATTAGATATATTTTGAAAACTTTCACCGAATTGTGAAGATATGCCTCTTCAATGGCATTAAGTCTCTCTTAATTATAGACAACTTATCTGAAATAAACTCTTCCAATATCTTGATTTTTTATGACTTGTCAGAAGTCAAATCTATGGTTAAAGGTGTTTAAGCCAGAGGTATTGTTTGAGCAAAAAGAAAATGTGTTGCATAATGAGGTTTTGGGAAAAATGTTGTTTTGCCCTAGATTATGTGAAATGGAGATAAAATGAGTTGCTTTTATAGGTGCAAGTTAGGCAATAATTTCAAGTTATGTTGAGGGTCTTTCTTCAAATAACTTGGATTATAAAGCTTGTTCGAGCACACTAGTGAGCCTATCGACCCTTCTTTAATTTGATATTGTCCATCTTTCTTTGATGGTGGGATTTTAATAGTGCCATTTTCTCATTTTCTATTTGTTTTGAGTTGGATGTTATGGATTTTAAAGGATATGTTTTTAGGGGGACCTATATTTCATGTAGAAATGAAATCCAATTTTTTTTTCAAATAAAAATGCAAATAAAATGTTTGCAAAGTAAAAAATATGGGCTCACCTTTTAAACGGTGACATTAGTTGCCACACATTGATTTTAGAACTTTATGTCATCATCATGTCAATAACGGTTCTTTAACCAAACTTGCTTAAATTTGAGCTTTAAGAGCATCTCCAGCCGGCATGGTATACTTAAAAGACAAAAATAAAAAATTAATATTTTAGCATTTTTTTGTCCTTATAGGCACTCCAACAGGAGTGCCAAAAGGGGAGGTAAAAATACCTCCCCTTCCTGAAGTCGCTATAAATAGCAGACTTGGGACATGTCTGCTATTAGTAAATATATATATATATATATATATATAATGTAATATATATTAGAAAATAATATAATTATATTAAAAATATTTATTTTTATTTACAAATACCTTAACAAGAAAATAAAAATTTATATATAAAATTAATAATTATAGTGTTGGAGGGTTTTTTAAAAATAATTATTTAATTATATAACTTACTCCTATTAATCGTATAATCAATGTAATATATATATTAGAAAATAATATAATTATATCAAAAAATTTTATTTTTATTTACAAATACCTTAACAAGAAATATATAAAATTAATAATTATATTGTTGGAGGGTTTTTTAAAAGCAATTATTTAATTATATAATTTACTCTTATTAATTGTATAATTAATTGCATGATTAAACTACATACAAAATAATTGCACTATATTTAAAATAATATAAAAATAAATGGCTCTCCAAAATGGCTTTTACCACTGGAGCACACATCAACAAAAATGCTATTTTTACACTATTCAAAGTGTCATTTTAGAGATTTGCCTCTCCAAAATGGCACTCCCCATTGGAGTTGCTCTAACAACACATAACTTATACCCTAGATAAATGTTTTTTACTAAAATACCTCAAACACTTGTAGATTTTTTATGTTGCAGATGTTTGCCACCTAAAGGCTTTGGAATTAAAAAAACCCATATATGAGGCTTGCTTTAATGAGATTTACACAAGATACATTTTAAAGTTTTGTTTTAGTCATTATATGTACATATGGTAGGTTACTAACTAATCTTAGTGTCTTTTGCATGCTTAAGGATTGTCCTAAAAAAGGCAATATGAGTTTTATAAGAAATGTGAAGTTAAAGGCATTGTATCATATTAGATCAACATACTAAAACTACTAAATAAACAATTAAATGGTTTCACAAGTCTTACCTAGACTAAAGTTATTGAGACACCGCTATTTACTCTCAAAAAGTGATGGATGATAATATAAATAGGAATGCATGCTAAAACAATAAAGGCAATAAAAAGAAAAACAAGGAAAATAGTAATTGAAGGATAAAAAAAAAATAATGTTTAGAAGTTCTATGTGGAGTCACCATTGAGTCACTCCTCAACATTGTGGTGGCTCATAAAAAAAAGAGGAAAGAATAAGTGATATATGACATCTTATTTAATAAAAAAATATTTTATTTATGGAGTCACCACTTAGTATTATAGTCACTAAAAAATCCTAGATTGTTAATAAAGATTCTATGGTATCACATTGTTTATGTTAATGAAAAAACACTATCACCCTTAATGTGTTTTATCTAAGATAGGTTACATTATTTATTTTGTCATAAATTATGAGTGTGTTGTGTTATGTGATTGATGGTCTATCTATAATATTCTTGACTTTAACATCAATCAACATTCAACTAAAAATACTTCCACTATAGCTATATATATATATATATAGCATGTTATAGGTCTAATATTCCCAACTCTAATGTTCATAAGTAGTTCAAGTGACATTCCATAACAATATTCATTAAACCTCAAAAGTTATTTAATTTTTATAAACTCATCACAATTTCATAACATTATTAACTTGTTAAAATCTTTTACAAAAACAAAAGTCACCAATGGCCAACCATTTACCACACAAACTGAAACATGTTAAAATTATTTGAGACAAATAGATTAATGTTTGTAATTGACATTCCGGAATGTTGGAAGTAGATTTAAGCTATTGAATCAAACAGGGAAACTACTAGAAGTGAGCTAGAGTTGCAAAAATAGTAGTGGTACGTGCACCCACAAGCCACACCACTGCTACTCGTGGGCTCACATGTTGCCATTCATGGAGGGCTAACATTTGATGTATCTAAGTAGATTTCCTTTTATGTTTATACCAATTAAATTTCTACAGATATGATAATTTCTATGATGGTGTTGCTTCTTTTTGAGTATCTAATGCTTCTTTGCATGCTTTATGTTTTTTTACTATTACGTTGAGTATCAGGTCAGTTTGTGATTAATACCATGAATCCTTATGTAACGACTATATAAGTTTTTGGTGATCATTATATTAACAACCACGGAACTCGAATCAGGAGTTTTTGATTAATACCATGAATCCTAATGTAATGACCATGTAAGTCTCTGGTGACTACTATACTAGCAATCACGGAGCTTGAACTAGAAACCACGGAAAGAAAAAACTCCTTAATCTCAATTTTTTACTACTGAGTCAACTACTAGATGGTTTCTGTTGATGATTTTTTAATAAATGCATAAGAGAAGATGGTGTGCACATTTTTGGAAATTTTCAAGATGATTAAAAATTTCTTCGATCTAAACTGAATGCTGAATTGCTGATGGAGTATAAATAAGGAGGAATTCTATAGATTTCTTAGGAAGTTTTTCAAGATTTTTTTTTTTATTATCATTAATTTTATATCTCCTACTCCCAATTCTATATTAACTTGTTCTATTAAATTATATATATTAGAAAAAAAATTAACATAATTTTTTTTTTCAAAAAGAAGCATTATTTTTTCTTGAATAAACCATGCTTCGAATTCTGATTGAAAGTTACTAACAGCAAACCAGCTTTATTTTTTTTCCAATTTATTTATTTATTTTTATCAACACATAGGAAGCACCCATACAGAGACGATGTACAAACTAAAGCAAAGACCGAGTACCAAATTAACCACAATTTATTATTTTCTATTCAGAAATTAACCATACTTGAAGCAAACAAGAGATAAACACCCGTTTCTCTGATCGAAGAACCACCACACATGTGCCTCCCTCTCAACCCTTAATTTCCTCAATATCAATCACCTTCTTCTCTGGTTTCTTCTTGACTTCCTGTTTCGGAACGGTCACTACCAGCACTCCATTCTCCATGGACGCTTTTACTTCATCGGACTTTGCATTTTCCGGCAGCCTAAACCTCCTGAGGAACTTACCACGGAAACGTTCAACAAGGTGCCACTTATCATTTTTGTTATCCTCGTTAGACCCCTCATTTTTCCGGTCGCCGCTTATTTGAAGCGCCTTGCCTTCATCCACCACCTCTACCGTCACCTCTTCTTTCTTCAGCCCTGGAAGATCGGATACGAAAATGTGTGCATCTGGGGTCTCTTTCCAATCTGTTGGGGTGCTAAGCACGGGACATTTATTGATCAATGAAAGGAAGGGGTCAAAAATCTCATCACCACAAAGCTGGGAAATGAGTGACATGCTTGTTTGACAGAGGTAAAATAATAGCAAATTTCAAAAGACTTGGGGTATGGGCAAGAGTGTGTGTGGAGAAGGAGAATGAAGGGTGCATGGATTTAAAGGGAATTAAAGAGGATAGTTATCTTGGACTTTCTCGCACCTTCTTCAAGCTGCTTCATAATTCTGGTTTAAGATAAGATTTCAAGTAGAGTTCTACGACCTTCTTGAGCTTTACTTTAATATTTTTTTTTTTGAGGTTAACTTTTCATTTTTCCTTCCAGGGAGAGAAAGAAATTCAAGAATAAACAAAAAATATAAAAAATAAATAAAATATATTCACATGCCGGACATGAATTAATTTACATCTTGCTACTGCTGAGAAATGTTGCCAGCAGTGGATAAAACGGGCTGTACGACCAACTTATCTTTCATAGAAAAATAAAAATTCAAGTTGTTTATAACTTTCATAAAACCAAAATCATTAAGAAAAAATCATTAGAACTTATTTTCTACGCCATATGCTTTAAAGTATGTAGTTTTGAAAGAAAAAAATCAATCAAGAACACAGTTCATGCCTTGTCTTTGAAAGTCGATGTATTTCACTTGTCGATTGTTGAACATTACATGAGTTTAAATACGTAAATCAATCGTAATGGAACCTCGCATGTTAGGGATTATATCTAGCTAATGGCTGAGTTTAAGGGATTATATGTTAAATACATATTGATTGATTTTGCTGAGCTGATGCCTATGACTACGGGATTACAAATTGAATTCAATTTGAATTGGAGAGATTCTAGGTGATACTCGACAGGCCCCTCAAGATGGAGGTCTAGGAAGAACTCCAATCTTGGCTTTAAGATCAAGAAATCTGTTGCGCGGTAGTGCCTTGGTGAGTGCATCCGCAAGCTCGGTCTGCTGATGATACATGAGACACACGAAGTTTGCGATTTTGAACTTGATCCACGATAAAGTGAAAGTCAATAGCAACATGCTTCATTCGAGAGTGAAATACGGGATTGGAACATAGTTGTGTTGCTCCAACATTGTCACGA
This sequence comes from Salix exigua, assembly GCA_032356905.1. Lineage (NCBI taxonomy): Eukaryota > Viridiplantae > Streptophyta > Magnoliopsida > Malpighiales > Salicaceae > Salix > Salix exigua. The sequence goes on from CM063603.1 coordinate 24,836,080, forward strand.
TGAGATTACTTGGACGGTGAGGAAGAGAGATATCAAGATCAATGAGGAGATAAGTTAGCCTGATTGAGTTCGGTGGCGGTGTTTGCTACAGCTCGGTTTTCGGCTTGATGAATGATCCGCAGCGAGTGTGTTGTTTCTTTGAGCTCCATGATATAGGATTACGACCAAAATAGACAATATATGCACTAGTGGACGTAAAGTGGTCTTTGTCTCTCGCCTAATCGGCATCCGAGTAGACTGTAAGAGAGGCTGAGGCGGGATCGTGTAGATGGTCGGAAAAGGCATGAAGTCGAAGGGGAGAGTGGCGATGCAGTTGAAGTCCATCATTAATAGTGCCACCGAGATAATGAAGCAAACGTTTAACGAACATCCAGTGATCCGTGGTGGGTTTATGCATATATTGAGATAGCTTGTTGACAACATATGCAAGGTCCGGTCTTGTGAGAAGGAGATATTTAAGGTCGCCAACTCATTGCTCGAAATTCGTTGGGTCGAGTAATGGCGTGCGAGTTTAGCACCAAAGGAGGACTGGTGGGAAGAGGAGTGGCAACAGGCTTGGCTTGTGTCATTTTTGTTTTCTCCAATAAATCAAGAATGTACCGTCTTTGAGATAGTAGTATGCCATGGTCTGTTATGAATGACCTCTACACCCAAGAAATATGAGAGTTGGCCGAGATCCTTTAGAGAGAATCTGTGAGCAAGATGTGAAATAAAGGAAGTCACCAAGTTGGTGTTATCTCCTGTAATTATAAGATCATCTACATAAACAAGGATGTAGATGACATGACCAGAAATTTTGAGTATGAACAGGGAGGAGTCAGCATGAGAATTTATGTAACCAGTGCGAAGAAGAAAATTCCGTAATTCTTGATACCAGGCCCGTGGAGCCTGCTTAAGTCCATATATGGCCTTGCACGGTTTGCAAACATGTGAGGGATGATCTTGATCAATGAATCCTGGTGGTTGTTGCATGAAGACAGATGTCGACTAGATATCCTTGAAGGAAGGCATTGTTGACATCTAGTTGTCTTAATGTCCAATTGCGTGAGATGGCAATGCTCGAGTACAACTCGATGGTGGTTAATTTTACCACTGGATCGAATGTGTCGAGGAAATCCACTCCGGCGTTGATGAAAACCCTTTGCGACCAATCGGCTTTAAACACGTTAACTGAGCCATCGAGTTATATTTAGTTCCGAAAATCCATTTGCAACCGATGACATTTTGTGTGGCGATGGAGGGGACAAGATCCCATGTACCATTGTGAACTAATGCATCATATTCAGTGGACATGGCTTTACGCCAATGAGGTTGGTGAGGGCTTGTGAAGCTGTCGTGGGTTCGATGATTGTATTTGTAGTGAGTCGTGGAAGGAGGTTTAGTTTTTGAATAGGTTTAAGAATCCGGTTCTTGGCCCTTGGGGTCATGGGATGAGTTGAAGTGGTAACTGTGCTAGTTGGTGGAATTGTTTCTGGTAGGGGTGGTGCAGCCATGGGGAATGGAAATACTGGTTGAGATGAAGTCTGTGCAACTTGCATATAGGGATGGTTGTTGGTGAAGTGGAAGGAGACGTGATTGAGAGTGAATCGAGGCGATGATTGTTGGTGAAGGATCACACAGTGTCGCTGCAGCTGGGACACATCGAGAGGCGTTAAGTGACCGATGGAGGGTCGGGATTTATATGTATCACGGGTGGAAGCCACGAGTTGAGAGTGGTGGATGGTGGACACGTGGATTTACTTAACAGTGTGGTGTATGGAAATTGAGTTTCAACAAACTTAACATGCCGAGATGTATATATTTTGGACGTGGTTGGGTCAAGACAGTAATACGCACTCTAAGTAAGGGAATATTCGAGAAAAACACAAGGTTTGGATTTGGGTTCCATTTTGTGTGTTGTGTATGGGCGTAGCCACGGGTAACATAGGCAACCAAAGATTCTTAATTTTGAGTAATTTGGCATGGTGGTGAAAATTTTTTAGAAAGGGGAGAGAAATTTGAGTGTGGGTGCGGGCATTCGATTTATCAAGTAAACTGCAGTTGCAAAGGCATATGTCGAGTAGGTAGATGGTATAGATGCATGGGATAGCAGGGCAAGGCCAGTTTCGATGATATGTAAGTGTCGTCTTTCCGCAAGGCCATTTGTGTTGTGGTGTATGGGGTAGGGTGGTGAGATGAGTTATGCCATTAGAAGAGAGAAAAATGGCTAGAGCAATGTACTCGCCACCACTGTCTGAGTATAGGGTTTGGATGTTGCAGACCGAAGTAGTTTTCTATGATAGCTTTGAATTTGATAAATACCGGTTTTACGTCCGATTTGGATTTCAGGGGTAAAACCAAAGGTATTTTGTGAAGTGGTCAACAAAAATTACGTAATATTTGCAACCGATGGTGGACATAATCGGGAGGTCCAAACATCCGAATAAATTATTTGAAGAGGACGACTCGATACAATGGAAGAGGTGGAAAATGACTCGCTGTGGCTTTTATTGCATAAGCACGCATTACATGAGAAATTGGGTGTGATAGTGGCTGGTAACCCAGCATGATTTTGAGAAAGAATGTGTTTTAAAATAGGGAGGGCAGGGTGGCCGAGCCTGTGGTGCCAGACACTGGAGGACAATTTTATTGTGGAAAGGGCAAATATAGGGAAGGTAGTTGGCCACTCATAAACTCCATCTCTAGTGCGTCCCTGTAGTAGCGTTTCCCGATGCGTAGGTCCTTCACAGAAAAGAATCGTGTAAGAGCACAATTTTTACATTATTGGTTTTGCAAAATTGGGAGATAGAAATAAGATTCTTTTTAATTAAAGGGACACAAAGCACTTCTTTTAAATTAAAGGTAGTGTGTGGTGTGGGTAGAGAGAGTGAACCCATGTGGGTGATGGGAAGAGTGGTGCCATCTCCAATCATTATATCATCGTTGCCGAGTAAGGAGTGTGGAGCGAGAGATTGTCCGGATCGGCGGTGACGTGGTGAGATGCACCACTGTCTAACGACCATGGAGAAGTGGAGGCTGTGTTTGTGGTGATATTAGCTTGGGGTTGCCATGGAGGACTGGGTTGAGGTGTGTCGAGAATGGGTCTCTGCTGGGTTGGTACTAGGCGAAAGGAGGGACACCTTTTGGTCTGTATGACCTTGGACCCTACATATTTGACGAGTTCCAAGATAGGGTCGAGGTGAGTGGTAGGATGGAACCGGATCCGGTATGTGGTGTATGTTGATTGGGTGTTTGACGCCATGAATGGGTATGGTGTGTCTGTGGTGGACGCCATTGTCGGTTCGTTGTGTGTGTAGGTGAGATGAGCGAGATGTCTGGAAAATGGGTTTCATTCATGTGCTTGTAGGGACGCCTCAAAATTCAACAATTTCTCATGAAGTTCTTCGAAGGAGATGGATGTGTCACGTGTCCGAACCGCACGAACAAGCTCTTTGTAATCATCGGTAAGTCCTTCGAGAATTTTTCTATAAGTTCTTCATCATCAATCGGTGCTCCAAGTAGTGCCGGATCGTCGACTTTGGCTTTGACGAGTTGCATGAATTCGGATATGCCAAGGGTCCTTTTGTTGTGTTTTTGAGTTGAGTTTTGAGTTGTTTGACTCGTCCACGTGAAGGTTTGCATATGTGTTGGCAGGGTTGTCCAGGCCTGTTTGGATGATCTTGCCTGTGCTATGAATGGTATGAGGTCGGGAGTGATTGAACCGACTATTGAGTTGAGAAGCAATTGGTCTTGACGAATCCAGAGATGGTAAGCGGGATTGGCTATTGTGATATCCGATTGTGTAATTGTTGCAGGAGGGCAAGGCTTGGTTCCATCAATGAAGCCAAGAAGATCATATCCCACAAGGAGGGTCCGGAATTGTAGTTTCCGGGACAAGTAATTTGAAGAGTTGAGTTTGAGTGGGGCTTGGGCTGTGGTGTTGATGCTCGATCAAAGTATGATTTGCGTCATTTGTGGATTGAGTGGATGTATTTGCGAAGTGGTGGCCATGGTGGAGATTGAGAAAGATGAGAAGAAAAAAATTGTGTTTTGATTTATGTAGATCGTGATGGCTCGATACCATGAAAGTCGATGTATTTCACTTGTCGATTGTTGAACATTACATGAGTTTAAATACTCGAAATCGATCGTAATGTAACCTCGCATGTTAGGGATTATATCTAGCTAATGACTGAGTTTAAGGGATTATATGTTAAATACATATTGATCGATTTTCTTGAGCTGATGCCTATGACTACGGGATTACAAATTGAATTCAATTTGAATTGGAGAGATTCTAGGTGATACTCGGCAGTCTTATGATTTTTATGGATAACACTATAAAATAAAACGAATACACTAATATTATATCTAATAAAATGAAATATTGGATAAAAACACCAGCCAGGTGACACCAGCAAGTGTTTTTCTTTTTCTTTTTTTGGTTTTTAGAATATTAAAATCATAGAGGAATGAGACATGATGATACTTATTATCTTTCTAAATAAGGCTTGCACATCTATGATTTCTAAAAACACCTTTAATTGATGGTCTAATTCATGACATGCATTGTTTATGCTAGACAAAATCGAAGTCAAAAATAAATTTGAATGGATATAATGAAACTTTTGATAAAAATGTTAAATAGCTCAAAACAAAAGCTAAGCTTTTTATGGTTTGGAGAAATTTTGTTGAGATTATTTATTTATTTATAAGAAATACCCTATTTCTTCCAAGTATTTCTTTTTATTTATCTTAAATTTCCTTGCATTTCATTAAGTCTTTTTGTTCTCTGGTTGAGTTTTTTTCTTAGTTGTATATATTTATTTGAACAAAATTAAATACGACCAAAACAAATGCAATTAAAACTTCCTACAATGATTGAATTGTGCTTGAGTTCTTGGATTTTGTCCTCGAAAAAATCATAACACTGTATTTTCAAATTGTTGCTGCCTTCATTTTACAATAGAATGAAGTGTTAATTTAGTTTCAAATAAGCAAGTATAAATGGAAACAGGAACAATGGCTCTATATGGAGATGAATATAAGAGAAACCATTGAAAAATATGACCATGATGTCATATCTAGCATTTTAATTTCTTCTTCTTACAATTTATTTAATGTTTCATTTTCCTAATCAAATAGACATTACACTTACATGGATAAACAAAACAATATTTGGGATATTAGTTTTGAATTTTTGAGCTAAATAGGTTTACAAAACACAATTGTTTATGAAAACAAATTCATTTTATGGAGAAATAAGAACTATCTTCATTTTATTTTTAAAATTTTTGCTTCAAATGTGTAAAATAATTACGTAAGCAAGCATCTAAACCTAACGCACAATAATGAAACCAAGTAAATATTTATAATTTTAAGGATATGTTTGTGTTTGTGTTTTAGTTTGTTTTTCAAAGTGTTTTTTTTTGTCTGATATATATCAAATCAATATTTTTTAAATAGTTTTTGATGTATTTTTTATTGTAAATTATTTTTAATAAAAATAACATGCATTAGCAAATGCACATTAAAACTACAATAATACATTCTCTCAATTTTTTTTTATTTTCAAAAACTCGTGTTTTTAATAATGTTTTGAGATTATTTTTCAATTTTACCATTATCTATGTTTTAAGGAATAAAAAAATAAAAACAATATCAAAAATATAATTAAAAGTTATTAAATCCTAGAAAATATAAGATAATAAAAAGTTGTTAAATATAAAAAATGTGTACAGTCAAGATCACTAGTGTTGTCCGTTAATCTAGGTTGAGTCAAGTTTTTTTTGTTATTTTTTACTTGAATATTTTAATTTTTAATTTTATTTTTAAATATTGAGTTAATTGAAAATTAAATATTTTAATTTTTTATAATGTTATCATGATCTTATAACCTAAATTAGTTGGTTAACTCATACTTTCCTAGATTAATCCAATATTTTGTTATGTCAATATTTTTGTAAAAAAACTTCACATTTTGAATTCATCATTAACTTTCCTCTCGTAGAAAACACAATACAATGCTTGAAAAAAACTGTGTTCAAGAAAAGAGATTAATATAATACATTTTTTTTATTATTATTGTTCAATTTAATAAAAAATAATTCTAAGAATAAAAAAATTATTAAACAAAATTAGATTTATTATCCATATTAGGAGATCAAATATTTGGATACACATCTATTTTTAATTCCTAAATTTAATATTTACTCGTCATCAATAATCTTTTTATGTATTTATTATCACATACGACTCTCAGTTTATTTAATAAAACTAAATGCATAAATAAGATTCTTGATTTGTAATTACAATTTACTTATGGAGTAAAAAAAACATGTTGCTGAGCATTGCAGATAAATAATGGAACATGCACGTATGTATACACCAATAGATACCTGCAGACTTTACAATCAATGCAACTTCTGTAGCATGCAAGATAACAAGCTAATTCTGTAGCTGAAGCTAATCTCCATCTTCACCATTCTGATTCATAATCATGCTGCCGCACACATCACCGGTGCCTCTGCATCATTTTACAACTCTTTTTTTTTATTATTATTATTTTCTTTTTTCTGCTTTTATTTCTCCACTTATTTAACAACCCTAAATTCCATGCATATTAGCAGTGTGTTTGTATCTCAGACAAAATAAGAAAAAAGGGGACAAATGACTAGTTCAAATCTCAAAACCCCTCTAGAGATGATGATGATGTCCAAAAAATATGCACATCTCAGCTTCTCTTCACAAATCGACCCTGCCAAAACCGAAAGGAAAAAACTGGATCAGGCAACAATCCAATTTCTTTTTCAGAAAAGGGTGTTTGTTAAGACACAGAACTGTTAAGGAATCATTTCTCACTTAAAAGCTTAAACTGTTAGATGAGGTAATGAAATATGATTTATATTATTCTCTAATACATTTCTTCAAGTGAGAGTTTTTTGGGATTTAAACTTGCATACATGCTCACACTATCAAATAGAATAACGATGTGAAGATTAAAATTTGTTACTGCTGGGTCAACAAGGCTTCGATACTATGCTAATGAACTATCTCAACTAAAAACTTAACTTTTTAGGTGACATGAAATTCCTGAATATGATATATATCATTCTGTAACAAGAAATTCGTCCATCAGCAATATTCTGCATTCTGCGTTTGTCTGTGCACATGCATGCATGCGCAAGTTCAATTAATCTGTGAAGCTTTTGTAGGCCTTCATGGTAGGAAATGCTCAGGATGAGCTTTAAAATTTTAAATTCTTGTAGCAAAATGAAACAAGAATCAAACAGCTGGAATGAATTTTAAAATAGCTTTGGTTTCTTAAAAGAGAGAAATCAAAAGTACCTTCAACCTGGGACGTTTCTCTGCGTTGAGCTTTCGAACTTCATAACGAATTCTCTTAGCAAAAAGCCTGTTCTGTCTCTTCTCCTTGTACCTTAACACACTTGCCTCTCTTTGCCCCGATTTCCAAATCTCTTTCCCTTCCTTCATTGTCGTGCCACACATGTCTGGCACCCTCCATAGATTCCCCCACTGCTCCACTAATTCCTGCCCATGAAGCAAACCAACTTGATTGATCAGTAATTACCATCACATTTGCTGGTTGCATGTCTTTCACATCGTTCAATTAATCATGCTCACAAGACTAGTCTTAAATAGAGTAGTTCCTGACTGATATTCATGATGCATACATATATATAAGAGCAATTGTAACAAAATAAAACAGAGATTTCTGTTTTGGGAGGAGCAGTGGAATGGGATTCATTGATTTCTTGATCCAGACCCAAAGAAAGGCCCGTGCATAAGTGAAGAAACTTTAGAATTTGGCCCAGATACTATTTCATGAACTTCTGATCATTAGAAAAATGAGTTGATTGTAGCTTGAGAAGATTTAGTTCTTATCGATTGAATTCCAAAGCTTTCAAAGAATTCAGAATCAGATCTTCTTGGTAATGTTCATCAACTATTTTTCCAAGACAAACTTTCTTGAAATTGACAGCTTTAATGCATAAAACACGCACATTCGTTAAACTCTCTGTCAGATCTCTTCAAAAGTAATAAAATAAATGACAAAAGGATATAATTGAACACAGTGCAAACGATATTTCTTATACACTTCAACTTCCAAAAACTAAGCATTTAAGACTTGTGTTTTGCGTTTAGATTTGTCAACAGCGTAGTTTCTTTTGATCAATTTCATGTTCCTTTTCAATTTGTCTTATTCTTCTAAATTTCTAGAAATAAGAAGAAAAAAAAGGCAAAGATAAGATATTTTTATTAAAAATAAAATAGAATAAAAGATGGTAAAAGCAGGGTCAAGGTGTTATTTAATTATACAGGGTTAATCATTTAATTGTGATAAGTTATAGGGACTACTTTAGAAATAATACTAGAAACTTTCGGGGCAATAACTAGCTGGGGGCCCAGGGTCCCTCAAAAGCAAAAAGAGCATCTCCCTTCCTGCCTGGACCTAAGAGATTCCCATAAGCTACAAATAAAAAGGAACCTCCACAACTGCCCAATAACAGTACCCCTCCAACGCAGTTAACCTAAGAAAGACAGAAAAGTCTAATAACTAAGCACCATAATTGATAGATCACCGGCTGAGATCCCTCACCGAACCACCGTGATTATCAAGAAAATATATTGAACAAAAACCAATGCTCATATATAGAAGGAAATTAATTCATGCTGTGAAGAATTAAAAAACTGATGGCTTAAATTGTTAACGTTATAGAGCAGGTGCTTACACTGGAACCATCATGGATATCAGGAACAGTTTGTGGGGACTCTCCTTCAATGAAAAGGGAGCCTTTATCAGACCAAGCATTCAAGATCTCTTGATAATCGAGCTTCAGGCCTACCAGCCCTTTTTTGTTATCATCTTGAGCCTGCGGGATCTTCCCCGATGTATCGGCAAAACCATAGCAAGAGGAGCTGCTCACCTCTTCTAGCTCTTTCTTCTCCACCACCTCCCAGTAACTCACCCACCTCTCATCACTCAAGTCCCTCTCCTTACACTTCATTGCTGTCTTTTCCAGCAAGCTGGCTCGCCCGTCACACCTCTCTTGATCAATCTCAATATAGCAGCTAAGTGGGCCATCGTCTGAGGTGGTGGCGGTGGCGGTGGTGTCAAGGAGGCCCTGGAGAGTGGTGGAGATATCGTCACTGGCTGTTTCCAAGAGAAAGGCAACTTGATCAGGATCATGCATGTCTTTGTATTGCTGAACATGATTTTCTGGATGGAGAGGGAAGAGATTTATCAGCTGTTTATTCTGGATCATTCTGGTTTTGGATCTCTGAGGGGTTTTTGTTCTGGGAGATAGTTCGAGTTTAAGAGAGAGATACTTAGGCTTCCTTGTTTTACTTCTGGTTTTTCTTGCTGGGATCACCACTGCTGCTTCCTCTTTCGCTGCTTTTCTTCTGCGTCTAGTACGGCTGTTTTTGCTGCACATATTTTCTCTATCTCCCTTCTCCCCTTCTGAATTCTGATCTCGGAGAAGAGATGCTCAGAGAAAATAGATTTCCCGTGGTCAAAGACTCTTATTTGACGATCACTTAACACTTTGGTTTGGGGCTTCAAGAAAAGATGATGTGATGGATTGTACTTTCGACACGTGGAAGAAAAGGATTGGTTGCGGGAGCGGATTGTGCTGTTATCTGGATTACGTGATGACTCTAAGGATGGGGGTGTAATTTGGTCATCCAATTACCTCGCCTTGCCCTTTGGCTTTTGATGCAATTTTGCATGTCATTTCGCCGTCAGTAGCCAGTGTGATCGATTTCAATTTTCAAGTTATTTTTTGATGGGGAAAACAAAATTGGTATTGCAGTTTTTTTTTCTTTATATTATAGATTTTTATTAGAAACATAAGATTAGTGATTGATAAAATAAATAGTTTTTTAAATTATAATAATAAAAAAAATTATGAATATTAATTGAATAATAAATCACAAAGTTTATATTTTCATAAAAATATAAATAAAAATAAAAAATTGATATTCATACAGATACTTTATTTTTGTTGTTCTTTACTTTCATATGTTTTAAATTTATATTTATATATATATTGGAGGTTTATTTGAATTCCTAAAACTGTATAATGAACTAATTACACAAATATAATTGATTTACTTAAAAATTTAATAGAAATATATTTATAAATAAATTGTAGTCTCATTGGACCATTATAAAATGATAGAAAAAGTTCAAAATATTAATTATTATCTTAAAAAATAAACAAAATTATTTTTTATATATATATCCGGAATGTGGTTGATCAAA
>CM063603.1:24846846-24877763 GCA_032356905.1 Salix exigua
TCTCCCACTGGGGTTGCAGAATTCTATAAAACTCCCCGCGAAGAAGATAGTGTCAACGGTCGGGAGGGCCATCTTGCTAGACACAAGTGCTAACAATACCATAGTTGTCAATATTGTTTTGTTTCGGTTTAAAATATTTTATACCAGTTAAAAAAATATATATATCGTTTTTATTTTCATTTAAATTTTTACTCGTTTTGGATTTTTTGATCAAATATCGCGTTATCACTCCGGTTATGTTGTTTCGGCTATAGTAAAAAAACACAATCTCTCGCCTGGATAAATTGTTTTGATGTTCATCTCCCGCCTTGATTTCTTGCATTTTTCACTCCCGCCTTGATTTATTGTTTTTTCTTCTATATATATATATATATATTATTGTTTATGAGAATATTAAAAAAGCAAGAAACAAAATCAAAACAATAAAAATTAAAAATATATATATTATAAAAAAATAAAATTGTTGCGTCAACTTTGATTTTATAAAAAATATAAATTATATTTATTTTTTTTGTTTAATTTTTTTATATAATTAATTAATTATATAAAAATAGTATAATCCCGCAGGTAAAAACACTTTAAAATCAAAATATTTTACAGCAATAAAAAAACAAATCACTATTGACAGTGTGGTTTCAATTAAAAGCTTTCGAGTGTCTCCATTTTCATTTTTAATTGCAACAAGGTTGACGGCGCCAGAATCAAATTAGTGAGAGCAATTAAAAATCACAGTCCAGCTGCAATGGTCACCCTGTACTGTTTGCTTGAGCATTCAGGATTTCGTTTCCAAGCAAGGTACAAAAATATACATTAACTCTTGGCAATCTCACTGAACAGTTAAAGGCACCACGAGCATGCACAGAGAAGATCAAACCCGAGTACTGAAAAAGAAACAAGTCTATTCCTCGCTATACCACCACCTCAAGTGCTTCTTAATGCACTCTTACCATATATAATAGGTGGTGCAGGGTAGGAAATGTTGCAGGAAGTGTGAAGTGTTACCGATTATGAACCAACCCCGCCCCATTCACCGGCAACCACCTTCTTCTATTTCCAGAATTGAAGTACAATCGATAGCTGTATCCATTATCAAACGCAACTAAACACCAGGCAATGAATCCCATGTGTCTCCTTTGCATTAGCTAGGTAACAGCTACGATCTACACTAGAAACAGCATCAACAAAATAAAAAAGGAGAAACAAAGGTTAAGCTTTACCACTTGGTTGGTTTAAGAAAAACGAGTATGATGAAGCAAGTGGTTTAGTGAGAGGATGGACCAAATTCATTAATGACTTCAGAATAGCTCTTAACATAACTTTTACGACATGATCCACCAGCAAATACATCAACAAATCACTTCAAGCAAAACCACCCCATTCATTAACCAATGCTCTCAAATCTCAAGCAAAACCACAACATTAAAAAGTGTGTGTATGTTATCTCGTTTTGTTACCATGACTCTTATTTTAAGTTGAAGGGCTCGAGGGTTTTTTCCTTTGGGATCTCGATAACGTCCAAAGGCAGAACCCAGGGAGTAGTTGCTTACTTATGTTGTTCGATTCGGTGCCCCTGGGATTCTACTGTATACCATGTTCTTATGTAGAGATTGATGTTGAAGAAGAGTTTACTCCTGCTTGTTCCAATTATTGTGAATTTCCAAATGTAATGGGCACTAATTATTGCATCTAGCATTGTGTTTTAAAAATAATTTTTTTATTTAATGTTTTAAATTATTATTATTATTATTTTATGTATTTAGATATTTTGGTTTGATAATATCAACAATAATTTTTAAAAATAAAAAGATTATTTAAATATATTAATAAACAAAAATCATTTTAAAATTGATTTACTCAACTAACCATCCCCACACGTTTTCATTACAAACTAGTAACTGACTGTAAGCTTACAACTCACGACGTGAAGGAAGAGTGAAACATAAGGCTCCTCCGAGGAGAAGTATTTTTGTACTGAACCTGAGGAGAATAGTGTAGTGGCAAGATGTAGGATGGGATCTTTAGCACCGCATCCATCATCAAATTAATTTCTTCACCTTGCTCTGCCCATTTCTCATCTTATTAAAAATTACTTGGAAAATAATATAAATTATATTTTGAAATTTAATTTAATAATTTAAATTTTTAGGTTATATGGTAGTATCATAGCCTTGTTATGAATTTAAATCTTACCATCTTAAAAATCAAATATAAATAAAAATATTATGTATCTAAATTTCAAGTTTAAAGAGTGTTTATTTGAGAAAATATGTTAAATACCGGAGGGAGGAGTGCCTAACAGTAGCGGAAACAGTGCATCCCAAGTGAATCTCTGGTAAAGCGACAGTTCAAAGAAGATTATGGGATTATGAGCATCACATGATTTGAAATCCTTACTTTCTTTCCAAGTCTCAAAAGGATCAAGGTTTTCAAAAGGAAAAAGTGGTGTGACTGGCCATCACGAGCTCCATGATCGGGAATCAGTCAATGACTCAGTGGGCAAGTATTGAAAATTGGTGTTAGCTTCAACTCCTCACCACAACTTTATATGTTTACATGCAAGTGGGGTATTATCCTAACGGTTAAAGGGAATTGTTTCCTTTCTCGCACTGGGGTTCAAGTCCCACCATGCACGCCTGTTATCCCCGCAGTTGCCTTACATACTCACTGGACTTGCAGGATGTTCAGTGAACTCGGGATTAGTTGTGATGCGTGTAAGTCGCCCGAACACCCTGGTCATAAAAAAAATTTATACGTTCACATTCTACATAGCGGAAGGGAGGACTAGGGTAAATGGCGCACCAGCTGAACGAGCTTCGATTGATTTTCATGGTTCAATTTCTAAAGTCCACGATGAACTGCCCTGATTAGAACTGTAAAGTCTTGGTGCATGCATAAAATCTTCAGAATTGGGACACACACACAAAAAAAAAAAAAAAAAAAAAAACACGTTCAGATAGTAGTTCGGGTATATTTGATATTACTTTTGTTTTTGTGGTTGAAATTTTAAAAAAAATAGTTTCATAAAAAAACATTTTAGCTGCGGTTCAAAATAAGTTTTGAAGTTTTGTGTTTGAAGTTGAAAAAAAACAGTTTCGTGTGTTTAGTTGTCATGTTTTTCATATTGTTGTGGTTGAGATTTTAAAAAGAAAGACGCTACTGCATTGTTCACGTGGACAATGCAACACTACTATGCATGTGAATTAATTCACGTGCACAATAACATCGGACCGACCATGATGAGAGCTTCAGCGCCAATATCGATGGATAGAAGGGGCCGAGGTAGTTCTTCAATGTGATGATGGCATCGAAAATAATAGCCGGTACAAACATCAGAAGCTTGCTGTGGAGAGAGAGAGACGCCATTATGTAGAGAGAGAGAAGCTCTGGCTCATCACCATGGGGAGGGAGAGAGAGAGAAGCTTTGGTTCATAGAATAAGAAGCGCAAGAAGAGGACTTGTCATCACTGTTGTTGTTACTGAATTGTCAAAAAGAGACGGTGGCTATTGATTTATGGTAGTAATTATTATTATACATATTGGAGGGGGGACATTCTTAGGAGAAGGGTTGTCTGCTTGATGAAGGTGCGTGAATTATTTTGATGAGCATATCATCTCCGCTTAATGCCCGTCTGATAAAATGTAGGAAAAGAAAAGCACAAAACTGATTATGGTTTGAAATGGAGGTTAACCGTGTTACCAAACAGCACGAAATGCAAATCTACTGCAACTGAAGTAGGTCTCTCATGCCATCAGCTCACCCCCAGTAATAAACTACAGATTTGAGGATATGGCTACAGGAGAGCCATGAGCAGAGATATGTTTTAGCAATAAAAATAACAGCATTTGCAGACAGAAGAAATAACCCCGTAATTGTTTTGTCGTTTAAGACGAACACACTAGCCATGCACCCTCATGCCAAGCACTAAAATATCAATAAACCAGAAGCATTCTAGGAATTTGATCAATGCCATCTGTGTGGGACATTTATGATGCAAAGACAAACTGATAAATTGACCATATCCCTTTTCAAAATACCCGATGCTAACAAGAAAGGTTTCTTTATTTCTATTTTTTTAAATCTGGCCTCAGCAAAAAATATTTATTGTGTGTTACAACTTTCAGATATGGAACAATTCAACAGCAAAATGATAGCCTTTGAAAGAATTGAGCGTTCTTGTTAAACAGAAAGGTCAGGTTCCTAATGCTTTGCAAGCCAATGTATCACCAAGATCATTTTAAATAGAACATTTGGAGCAAGTACATGTTTCAAGGAGCTCTGTCAAAGGGCTGTGTATCATTGTAACAGACATCCCATACAGCTTCCATGGCTTCCTTTGCAGCTGCTTTTGAGCAGTATGGGTTGGCGATCACTGATTTCATAACTCTTCTTTTCACGCAGTCCTTCATATTAAACCAGGTTGGATAAGAAAGACATCATAACAAGTAAAAGTGTAAATAAAATAATATTGAGGAATGCAACTAATGCCCTTGTTTGTTAGACACTTGCCACCTCCAATGGTGCGTTCAGTCACCAGGGTTTTAAAGTTATATACTAGTCATCAAACATGACATTGCTTTCAATATACAATTGTTGGCATTATACACTACCAGCAGTCCATGGAAGTATTTGAATGATGCCATGCCATGAAGCTTCCATACAAAGGGAGACATCACACTCCAGGTTTTATTGAGTTCTAACTTCCCATCATGTCTTGGATAAAACTTAAACTGCATTCCTATGAATCTCAAACCATTCGTTATTAATCCTGGCTAAATGGAAAAGAGTTCTTTTCTTCAGAAACATTCCTATTCCTAGCTCAACCAGGTGAATAACATCAGATTCCATTTCAATTATTTGTATACAGTTGATACATAGTTGCAGCATATCTATTTATGGAAGCTGATAATGTGCAAGCTCTTTGGGTGCATATCTATTTATTAATCCTGGCTAAATGGAAAAGAGTTCTTTTCTTCAGAAACATTCCTATTCCTAGCTCAACCAGGTGAATATCATCAGATTCCATTTCAATTATTTGTATACAGTTGATACATAGTTGCAGCATATCTATTTATGGAAGCTGATAATGTGCAAGATCTTTGGGTGCGTTATCAGTAAATCCAATTTTTTGGACCCAGTTTATCCTTGTCTATCAACATGGTCAGGTTTTTCAATCAAGGGTAAAATTCTACATCTAATAAATCCACAAATCTTCCCCTACCTTTTGTTGGAAAACACCTCTCTTTCTTCTCTACTCCTCTCCTCCTTTTCTTGTCTCAGTATACTTAATCTTCTCTCTATCAATAACTAATGATACACAAATGCAAAAAATTCTTAACCATCAATTGCCCTAATTTTGTAATTGACTCATTGACAATAACTTGCTAAGGTGATTTCAAGTTAACATAACATGCCATCCTTGGAAAATAAGAGAATTAATCTTAATTTACATTCTACATTTATACCAAAGACACAAAGCATTGTCATTGAATCATATAATCAAGACCAGTTAAACAAAGTTTTTAGAGAGAGAATTTAGATTCAAATAGTTGTCAAGTTTAGGTGCATTTCTACAGTACTGCGAGTTAAGTTTATCACCTTATAGGATACGTTTTGCTTTTGACAATCATTTAAGATCCTGGTTCAATGTTTTGACAATTGAAATTAAATTGTTAGTATGAATAGCTTGTGCAATTACCTATTATCTGTTCATGGCAACCACTAGACTGATGGGCCATGTTCTCAACGTCTGCCTGTTTTATATAGTTTTTTCAACAAGTTAAAAGTAATAACCAAAGACTATTACATGTACTAGATTCTCTACTGTTATACATATTAAATTATATATTTTTTAAGCGTTTTCATTTTTCCAAATAATTTGAATTAACAGAAATGATGAAAAGGAACATGCAAATCGACGACAGTCATGTTTTGGAATTCATATATATGCTAGCAATTGACTAAATAAGCATCCAGAAATCTTTTATAAATAGTGGAGTTAATTTTAAAACATGTTCAAAATAATCGAATCATCCTGCATGCAAGGGCGGGCTTGTGGCTAGTTTTATAATATAGAGATTACATTTCTTGAGCTTTAATTTAGAAGAATACCTCGTCCCCATTGTTGTAATTTCTCATTGTCTTCACTAATAATATATTATCCTTTATCAAAACGAAGTAATATATAACAACTTCGGACTTGAAAATTTTCACCTTGTGTTTTTTCTAGGTAGAAAACTAATCTGAAAATAGCAGGTTCCTTTCCTAAAATACTGCCAATTAATTTATAGACCTAAATATGGAAGACAGCTCAATATTTGAAGTTGTCTACCACTAAAAAAGACACTTCAATTGCAAGGATCACAAATTCTTCGTAATTAACCTGTGATGTCCTGCAGTACTGAATTCTTATGAAGTGCATTTTAATAAGACTCTAACTTCCATCTGACATGATGATATATTTCAAAGGCAAAAGAAACCTCTAATGAAAATGTGGCATAACCATTTATCCTCAATTTACAGCCAATGAAAAGATTGAAGTTTTCATCCTATAAGCAAGCAGATGTGTGAAAATAGTGGACACGAGTAAACTTTATTTGTGAGGTTACAAAAGAATTAGAACTCACCTGCTCATGGCCTCTTAATTTCATATAACCCCGCAGCAATTCTCGTTTGTAATGGCAATCACCACTTAAATGACCAGCACGAATCTGTACACAAAAACATGGAAGAAATGTCAACATAAGTATTAAGGCAGGGAAAAGGTAGTTGCAAAACTTGCTATTTGTAAGAAAATTTGGTAAATTTTAACAGGACTCCCAAGTTGGATCTGTAGATGCCAACCTGAATTCATGAAAAGAATTGGTCGTTGTTGCAGTGATACACACCTCACTACAGGCATGATGAGCACAGTCAGCCCAGTCCAAGTTCGCAGCCCGACAGTCATCATAAGCATGAATCAATTCATGTTTAACAACTTGGTTTACATCATCTTGAGTGATCATGTGATTACTACACACCATTATCTGAAAAACAGAACCTAAATAAGAAGAAACACTTAAGCATGCCAAAGGAGAAAAACATACCCAAAAAAAGCACATCACGAAAACCTGGCCAATTTTTTGAAGAAAGGCATATAATTCAACAAGAAATACATGAGACCTCATTAATCTAAAGTAAAATATCATACAATCAAATGCCTGGAGAAAAAACAAACATAATGTAAATTCTACTGTATTACATTGACATCCAAAAGAAAATGAGTAAACTCACATTATAAACCAAAATAGAATCCACGAAATCATGAAAAAACAAAAAAATTAAAAAATAACAATAAGCTAAGGAATGCTACCCCTTCGCCACGAACATAACCACCAGCAATCTTCTTATCACAGTTAACAGCTTTAAAGAATTTTTCACCAACTCCACACCCTGCTTTCTCCATATGCTCCCTCAAAAATTTCACCATTGGAGCTAATACAATACAAAACAAAACAAAATTAAAAAAAAAAAAGAGCAGTGAATGATCTTCAAATCAACTTAACTATACTATCAAATAAAGTTAAAGATACTCATTTGCTTTCACCATAGATTCTAAGTTACAAATTGGAAAAAAAAAACCTACACTCTAATGAGATTTATGAATCAGAATGAGGAACAGAAGGGTTTTGAAATTTTACTCCGGAAACTCCGACGAATCATATCTTCACATTCCTCCACTGTCGCGCCGTCGGGGCCGGGTGTCATGCCTGGTTCCTCCGCCATTTCCCGTATGTTGGGCTAGGAGATTTCTGTGACGGGGTTTTTTTGGTCAATGTTTGCGTTTTTATGTACGGTTGACACCATAGTTTTTAAAATTGAAGTAGGGTCAAACCGAATCGAGTTCTAGAGTCTAGATCAATGTGTAAATGGGTTGATTAGTGCTCGATCCGAAAGTACTTATAAAAAAGTTTGAAATTTTTTTTTTATATTTTTTATTTTAAATTAAAAAAATAATATTTTTAAATTATTTTGATATGTTGATGTCAAAAATAATTTTTTAAAAATAAAAAATATTATTTTGATGCATTTCTAAACAATAAAAATTTTCAAAACTCACTGCAATCGCACTCCCCAGGCTCTAGATTAATTTTGATCAATTTCATTTTTTACTTTATATTATATATATATATATATATATATTATTTAAAAAATAAAAAAATGAAAAGGAATTGATGGGTTTTAATTGATTTTTTTAGATGATATTAATACTCTCTGTATTTTTGTTGAAACACTACCGGGCCTAAATCACCAATCATCTACATTAGTAACAAACCAATTATCCTCTCAATCTAAATCAATATTCATGTCCGATAATCTCTAAATCAAAGCTCATCCTCCAAGTTTTCTACTTCTCTTAATCAAAAAGTATCCTTCTATGGTTCATAGAAAAAAAAAAGTTTTGATATAAAACCTAAAAAAAAAAAAGATGAAAAGAGAAATTTAAATGTGATAACTCTTAAAATAATGGATTATAATTATAATGAATGTATATAAACACTAACAAAAATAATTATATCTAATGAGTTGCCTTCTAATTCTTAAAGGGTTAAGGATTTAGATTATTTTATAGGATTATATTGTAATTCACAGATTAAGGCAACTATGCGTAAATACAATAAATAATATAATTTTAAAATTAATTACTTTAAAGTAAAGAGATAAGAGAGAGAGATTGTTAACTCGGTTTTTAACGTGGTTCGGCAAGCCTACATCCACGACTCAAGTACCAACCCATACTTGAGTATTGTACTCTCTTACTAGTCCAAGCAACAAGATTACAATTCCCGCTTAATGAATCCACACCAAGACTTTTACACCACTTGAAAATATGCCCTCTTCAAGATTTTTCCTTCTTCCCACTTGAAGATGTACCTTCTTCAAGATTTTTCCTTGGTGATGTTCCCTCACCAATATCAAGAGTTTTATACTCAACTCTCAAGAGTTTTACAATGATTGTTTTTGTAAAACAACAATACACTCTTAATAGTGTAGATATTACAAATGAAGATCTATGATCTCTTTATCTCACTAAATAACACTTAGAATATTTGAAGGTGTTTAAGTGTAGTGAGAATGAGAAATACTCTTTGTGTTAGGATATGAAGATTTAAACACAAATATGAGTATTAATGAGGATTGATGATATGAAGGTGTTTATGCACTACTAATTGCCTCACAATATGATATAGAAGTTGTGTCTATTTAATTTTGCAATTAAGAGGCCTATTTATAAGTTTCAAAAAGAAACTAGTCGTTTTTAGCCGTTTTAGTGCAATTGTCATATCAAGCAGTCGACCGGTTCACAACGGATAACCTAAGCGGTCGACCGGTTCAGCTCGAAAAACCATTTGTCTTCCAAGCGGTCGACCGGTTCACTTGGTAACCCAAGCAGTCGACCGGTTCACTTGGTACTCTATCTTGACAAATTATCTTTTATTAATTTCTTGAACCGATTGATTATGACTTAAACCTATAATCATCAAACCCTTTTAATGCATGTAATGTGAAGTGTGTGAGTTCATTTTAATTTGTGCTATCAAGTTAGAAATTGAGATTTACATAAATCACTAAAATGAACACTTATTCTAAGTCTTCACTTGCTTGCCTCTTGGACTTCCTGGAGTGATTTCTTCGTGTATTTCATTATACTTGTTGATGTATTCTTTGTATAATACATGTTTATAACTTAATCTCATCCAAGCATATTATTAGTCCATTTTCTTTTTATTGTTATCATCAAAATATATAAAGCATACAAAGTATGACATTATATGTCAACATATATATATAACCTAGATTTGATGTTTTTTAATGTTTAATTGTTATGAGAGATTGTTTGAAAGTTTATATGAAAGAGAATGAAGAGTTATAGATAACTATTAGAAGTTAATGTTTATACTTAACAACTGATACTTGGATATCAATGTAAAACATGAACTATATATGTTTGATAGTTCATTTGATTAATAATAATAAATAGAATTTACACAAAAAAATTCACTTTTATCATGTTTCTAATTATATAAGTGACACAATTAGTCAAGTTATTAAGACTTGTTTTTTAGAGTGGGGGATTGACAAAGTTTTGATTGTTATAATAGGCAATGCAAACTATAATGTTGTTAGTATTGTATTTGAAGAACATTATAAGAGATTGGTCAATTATTATATTGTCAACTGTATATTTGCATGTTAGATGCCATGCACATATTGTAAACCTCATTGTGTGTGATGACTTAAACGAGATTAGTTTTTCAATTGTTAAGATTCAAAATGCAATTAGGTATGTGAGTTATTCTCTTTATAGGTAAGTTCCACTTCAGTGTGTATAGAAGTTGCATAGGCTATGGCAAAATTCATATTCATTTTTTTTTTGTATGTAGCTATTATTTTAAATTCAAGTTTCAAGTTGAGATATTTGAAATTTTGTTTTAGTGACTAATATGATGATGACAAAATATAATTGCTAAAAAAGAATGTGAAAGATAATTTGGTGAGCTTGTATAATTTTTAATTTAAAGTTAGTGAAGTAGAGGATGATAATAGACATCAACAAAATGTTACTGTTATTGATGTCATGAAAGTAAATCATAAGAAAAATTGTTTAGCTTAATTCAAAAGGCATTTATAATAGGAAGATAGGCTAAAGAGGATAAATAAGGTTAGGAGGTATTTAGTTCATAGTTGTAAAAATCTTAATAATGATAAGTTAGTTATTTTAGGTTGGTGGAAGCATAATGTTTTAAAATATAAGATTCTTTTGAATGTCTCACAATAAGTGCTAGTTATTTTTATATCAATAATGACTTCTAAATCAGCCTTTAGCACTGACAATCATAAACTTGACCAATTTCAACGTTTTGTTTATCTTTAGTAATAGGTCAAACACTTGTTTGTTATAAAAATTAGTCGTATCATAGGGCAATTCCAACTGATAATAAAACATTGATGGATGATGTTGAAACCTATGAAAAACTTAAGTTGGGTAATTAATGCAGTTTTATTTTATAATTTATTAATCAATGTGTTTTTACTCTAACATGTGTAATTTTATTATTAGTAGAATTTGGTAAAAAGTTGCATTTGACAGTGGATAATAATTAGTTAAAAAAATAAAGGCATCTCTTACAAAAAAATATGTGGTGAAAATGTTACTTTTATTTTTTATCATTTCATTTAATTTATCATGTTATAATTCCATAATTTGAATTCAATATAAAAAAATAAAATAAATATTAGTAGTGTGTTGTTGATAAAATGATACACCTTGTATGAGCTCAAATTGCATTGTCATGATTTATCATTTTGGTTCTCTTTAATAGAATGTGTTGTATGAGCTTTCCTATTGCTTATTTTTAAGACCAATGAAGTCAATAAAAAAAATTATCTATTAAGTTTGTAACTTTTTGGAAATTTGGATTTTATTAAGCTTTTGGTGGGTGTTGTAAAAGTTCTTTTTTTATTGGAGATTTGGATTTCAGAAGAATGATCTTATTATAATCATGCTACACATTGAAAAGAATCAAACTTTTTATGTCACTGCCTTAAAACTTGCTTTGACCCATATAAACTTTTTTAACTTGTAAACTAGTTGTTTTCTTTTAGCTTCAAACCCTCTAGACTTATCCATGACATTGACTAGGTTTATGAACCTTAACTTTGGAATTCATTTTTAATTAAATTAAATTAAAAATAATTATTTGCATGAAATACAACAAATAAGACAATCAATAACAAATGTATTTATTTAACCTAAATTCTATCTCCATATGCATCTTTTTGAATGAAAACATGTTTTTTAATTGCAAGCACTTTTTTTTAAAATAAAATAAATAATAAACTAAAAAGAAAGGTATTGGGACATTGAATTTGTTTTTTCAAAAATACTTAGTCAATGTCTCTATACCTTGTATATGATTGAAGTAAAAAAAATAATAATAATAAAAGAGATAAAATAATGAAAAAATCCACCAACAAATTTCAAGAAAAAAATAATAATGAGTAATTTTTCAATTCATATTTTTGTGACAAACAATTTTTAACACTCTCATAAAAACACCCATAGCATTATCTAAAAACCATGGAGATATTAAAAATAATTTAAACATTATTCCAAGCTCTTTTTCTTGTAATTCATTTTCTTGAAAATCCAGGGAAAAAATTATTTGTTTAGAAAAAACACATAAATCAGAGTTAGATGCCTAGGAAAGATATTGACCCTCCACGTTTGGCCCAACACAATTTTAAATCGGAGTGAAAAATGCTCTCTAAACTCTTAATGAACATTACTTTTTTTCACCTCTTTTAATTAGCTAGGCTTGAAGCTTTGTCCATAGAAACCCAACAAGTTTTCACCTTTTTTCCAATACCACAAAGAACACTGTAAATTGTAATTGATAATAAATAATAATAATAATAATAATAATAATAATAATAATAATAATAATAATAATAATATAAAGATATTCGTTGTTGCATGTCCATCAAAATCCCACTAAAAATAGCTAGCTTGACACTAAATGTTAAACTTCATGTAAGAACTAAAAATGCGACACATTTAAGCCCCGATTTCTCCCTCTCGTAATCGCAACCACAAGTCTATTTTCTTGGCCCGTCAAACTCGGTCAAACAATGGCCTCTTGTCCTTCCATTTGCAAAATGAAACCATGCATGGCTGCCAAGAAATGGCAAAACATCCACCCGTCTCGCTTTCTTCCTCTCCATGCAATTCGCTGACTTCTATCCTTCCTGTATGTAACCTATATATATTCCTGTCAGCTTCTTCACTTTCCTTCATTCTATAGCTGCGCAGTGTTTCTCTTTATTGTTTTAATTGAGAAGTACTGCAGAACTTTATAGAATCCTACTTTATTTTTATTTTTCTTATCAAAACCAAAACAAAAATAAATCACAATGGCACGCCAAGCTCTTGTTCTTGCACTTATCTTTGTTGCCGTTGTTGGGGCATTTGCCGCTGAGGCTCCTTCCGCCACCCCCAGGGCTTCGCCATCACCAAAGGCCTCTGTGCCCTCCGCCAAGGCACCCACAGCCGCTACCCCAAAGGCGTCGGCCAGCGCCCCCTCCGTCACTGAAGCTCCGAAACACTCCGCCTCCTCACCTGTTGCCGAAGAGGGCCCCGCTGGAGCCCCAAAAGGTGAAATCTCTTCACCTCCTGCCCCAGCCAGCCTCAGCGCAGAAGGACCAGGACCTGCTGCTGGGCCAATAGCTGATATTGCCAGCGATGCACCAGCCACACCACCAGCACCCCTGAAAGACGGAGCTGCCACTATCAAGATCTCTACAGCTGCCGTTGTCGCTGGCTTATTGGTCTTCCTATCCTTCTAAGCCTTACAAGTACTGATGCAATGAAGAGCTCTTGAGATATTGATTATGTTTATTCTTGTGTTTACAAGAATACCTATTTGACTTTGCATTATTCAATTAGTTCAATTTAATAATAAGGCTATGAATTTACAAAACCAATCAATAGAGGAAGGCGTCTCATAGACCAGGCATTTATCTTACATGTTCATCAACTGATCGTGGGATTTTGTTTTGGGTTATAATTTCAAACCCTTAGAACAGAGCAAAAAAAGGTGACTGTTTTGTTAATAATCTCTTGCATGCTTTCTTAGCGTAATTAATTTGTTTACAAAGCCAAATTACTGCTCTCCAGCACCGTTCAAATGAATTAATATAGCTCGTATTCTCATGAATAGGAAAAATTCCTCACCTGAGAATTCGATAAGAAAAACTTGTGAATTTCCTGTTTCTTTTTATTTTTAGATCAATTATTTTAGGGACATTTCAATTACTAAAATCAAAATGATTTCCGTGCTATCTTTAAGGATCTTAGCAAGTTTAATACAGAAAATTGAGAGAAAGAACAACTTTCTAATTATGTAAAAAAATTATATTTTCATGGGAGGGAAGCCATATTTATATTATTAAATATTACCGATAGTAACTCCTCAAGATAAATAAACCAAATTCATTTTTAATGGGCGAACCAACCAAAGCCAATAATCATCACAAAGCACAGCCACAAGTCTGTCTGAGTAGAAATACGATCAAAAGCGAATTGTTCCGGGCACCAACTTGCATGACAGCAGAACTGCATTGGCAGATAAGCTATGGAAGATAAAAAAGCTAGCCGTTTTTGCTTCTCATCTGTGCGAGCAGGACTAGGATGACTCAGTTCTAGATACGGAATTGATAATCGGCCAGCGTTTCCATGGAATGAGAGAAGGATATGGCAGCAGCTATTTGTTGAATCATCAGATTTTGTAGTATGAGTGCTGAATTTGTTGTTGACGCTGATTTCGATTAATTGTCTCAAGAAATAGTGCATAGATCTGCTTGGAGTCCATACATTACCATGCTGGGCATGAAAAGGCATTGAAATCCTCTCATCATTTCTCACTACACAAACAGTTTCTACGAGGATTGCATGCACGCCATAGATATACACAACAAAAAATAAGAAAAAATTAATGATTCACACAATTTAACATTGTTCGAACTTTTTTTCGGGTCATAAACTTAACCGGGTCTAATAGCACTTTTTTTTTATTTTTATTTTGCTATATGATAAAAAATATTAAGACCAATTCAAAATAAAAAAAAATGTTAAAGAATAAAACAAAAGAATAAAAATCCAACGCTGAAGTCTAAGATTAAGACAAAAAAAGGTTCGTCAAGTGCGTTACAAAGGAAAAATAATTATTCATTAAATATCAAAATATATTATACAAATAAAAATTTATAGTGGGCAAAGTTTTATCTTTATCTCGCTTGGAATCTTGGCTCGTTAAAGAAATTCCGCCCAATTCCTCCATAAATATTAAGGTTAAATAGTGTTTTTATTTTTAAATAATGACTAGTTTTACAATATCAATCATATTTCTTAGTCCAACTGCTAGATTAAGATAAAATTTTACGATAAGTCTCTTAATATATTTATATATATTTGGTTAGCATTTTAGAGAAATTGGAGAATATAACAACTTTGCGAGATTGATAATGATATTCTCGTAAAATTATTTACGCTCATAATTGTGTTCAGAGAAATCATTTTATTGTGTTTTTCTAGATTAAATTTTATCAATTTCATTATTCAACAACTAATTTATTAGGAATTGAACTTTATAATTTATTTTGATTTGTTTTATTTAAAATTATCATGGTCTTATAACATAGGTCACACATTTGAAAGGTTAACCTGAGTTGATTCAAAATATTATCATTTTTATATTTTTGTAAGATGTCAACTTGAGTTTTTATCCGAACTATATATTTATTTTTCCTTGTTATCTTTTGTTAAGAAACCATCTCACCTAAAAGTTTAAGCTTGTAGGTGAGGTCCTATAATATGATTATATTATACTTTAACCCCCCTCAAGTGAAAACCCTTTGAGCTTGAAACTTGCACAGGCTCACATTGCACTTGTGCTTGATTTTTTTATCAAATAGAATGAGGATGGTGAGATTCGAACTCGTGACCGCTGGATCAACAAGTCTCTGATACCATGTTAAGAAATGAACCATTTCATCTAAAAGTTTAAGTTTGTAGGTAAGGTCCCATAATATGATTATATTATACTATAACATCTTTAGACTCATCAAGTCGATCTAGTTCTATCAGTTCAATTCTTATTTTTACTAATATTTGAAATTTAAATCGTATAATTTTTTATAGATTTAAACTAAAATTTATTTATTGAGTTTTTTATATATATATATATATATATATATATATATATATATAACACTTCAAAATCAAAATATTTGATTTCAAATGAAAAAATACAACACCGACATAAACACGGCATTGAAAAATATGATATTGTGAATGTGGTTGCATGCAGGGACTGTTACTTATCCCTCGACAATCCCCATGATATTCGTCATCATTATGAGATTAGACTTTTGCTAGGTTGGACCTCCGAGCTCAGACCCACTTGCATGTGTCTCTCCACGATTGACGGGCTGCAAAATGCGCGTTGCCTGGTTTCTTCTCTCTGTTGCGTTTCCCCCCCTTTTCACATCATCATAAATCGCGGTGGCTTCTCTTAGCTGCTTGAGCTCTCATCCGCCGTGAGCAGTCCCAGATGATGGCCGGTAAATTTAGTACTTTTAAGCTACTGGGATATTTTTAGATGGCGTTCCCTTCTGATCAGCAACATCCATATATAGTAAATGAGTCACTCGCATTCCAAGTTGATAAACTGATCGAGCTTATATGATACGTGGGTTTGATTTTGGATAAACTTTTAAATTTATTCATAGGTGGTGTGGTTTGTGTTAATTATTTATTTTTACTCCTTTTTTTAAAACTATTTTCTACTTTTAATTCCTTCAATTAACTCTTATGGTCTAAATTTGTCCATAGCTACGTACTTATATTAAGACTCGATGCTAATCACCTTGGCATATGGAAATGATCAAGCATGATGTATCTTTTATTTCCTCGACTTTTTATCCAAAAATAATTTAGGTGGTGATATGATACTATTTTAATAAAAATAGACATCTCATAAATAAAATATATTTAATAGCACTGTGGAAGCAACTGATAATCCCATGTACACCGAAAACCTTTTCATTAATATAAGTTAACTATCTCATTAATGGAATATATTTAGGGAATATTTATAAATTAGCTAACTAAAGTATAAACAAGATAGTGAAATTGAATAATTAACTGTAGACTTGTAAGTAAATTTATGAGTTTTGTCAAAAATAAACTTATTTGTCATCATTTTTTAATACGAGAAAATTCATTTTGAAAAAACATATTTTATGGATTCAAATAAACAAGTAAAATTCCGGTTATTTCAAAAAAATTACAAAGAATAAACGTCTTAATTCGAACTCTGATGTATCATCACTTGAGCTAAGAGAATGAGATATAAATTTTAAGGTAAGAATTAATAGCATGGTGCAAATGTTTATATATCATCGATTGTCCGAAAAGATTGTGGCCTCATTAATACCAAAAATCGTGGTAATTTTCTCGTCAACAAGGTAGTAGTTGGGCAAGCAAAGATTGATGCTCCATCGAAGCAAAGTACAAAAGCTGAAGCCAAACACACCTCAAACTTAAATCAATACTCCTTCTCCTTTCATACTTTTTCTAAGGGTTGCCATTACCACAGCCCCAACGTACACTTTCAAAAGCAGAAGACAGAGATACATGCATTAATTTAGATAGTCAAAAAAAGAGGAAAGAAAAGAAAGAAAAACAAGATACATGACAAACTACTTGCCCGTAATCAAGGCCTAATTACGACTCTCTTTCCGTACTCGTCTGGTATACTTCCATGGCTAATAATACCATGATGTTACGAGCATATATGGCCTCAATCAGCACCGAGAGCCCTTCCTGCAGTTAAGTGCACCGGAAGCCAGGGTCATCGAACCCACAAGAGAAGATGGTCTTGCACTTAGGCTATAGGCCCTTGCGTAGCTTGAAGATGCTCCGGCGCCTGACTGCCGGAAGTAGGCACCATTCAACATTAAGTCTCCTTCCGACCTCCAGTTCCAGTGCCTCCACTCACTCTCCGGTGCATCCTCATGTTTAGTCACCTGCGTGAACGTCAGAATTTTGTAACTTATAAAACCCCAAGCAGTAATATATAGTTTTTGATTCCATATTTTCCCAGGACACGAAAAATAAATGTTGTTCCAAGAAACAAGAATATATATCCTCACCCATGATAAACCCATAAATAATAAGCGAAGGGTTTCATTAATATATTCATGAGTACGTACTCACCTCTTTGTTAAATCTTCTATATGGTGCAAGAAATCTATTTCCTTGACTGTTGATTGTAGGAGCAGCGCTCCCACCAATGGCATACATTTCCCAGTGCGTGTAGTCATTGTTCACAACATGGAAGTAGCCATGCCTGCATCTGCAAAAACCATAATTTGGTATTATGTAAAACGCTTTAAAAAATACTAAGAAAATCATTGGAAAAAAAAACATTATTGATCATTAGGATTTCTGATCATTTTACCTTGGCATTCTTTGCACCAGCCCTTCGCCAAAATGATTAAAGGCTATAGTCACCTGCATGTCTCGGTCTTGTGTATACGAGTCGCTATGGCCCAGCAGCATGACCTTGTCATGATGGGTCATGAAGTTGTTGGAGATGGTGATGGCTGTGGATCCATGAATGGCATCGATAAGTCCATCATGACAGTTAGACAATGAGCAATGGTCAACCCATATATGCTTGCTAGCGAAGATGGAAACCCCGTCACCGTCGGAGGGAGTCCACCAGCCGGAGTGGTGAGGAGAGTCTCGTATATCACCATTCCCTCCTTGCTTACAGTCATGTATGTGTATGCCATGTATGATGATGTTGGTGGCATAATGAATGGTAATGCATGGCCCCCCGGCAATGTGAACACTCGCACCCCTACCATCGATCGTCTTGAAAGAGTTCATGACCAGCTCTTGCCTCAGCTGAATCACCATGTCTCTCTTGAAAATAATCCACAGTGGCTCATCCTGAATCACAGCGTGCCTGAGAGTTCCTGGCTTGGGGTTCACCGCATCATCATTATCAGAGTCGGTGACAACATAAATCCGACCATTTCTACCACCAATGGCGTTCTTGCCAAACCCAATAGCACAATCAGCAAGACGTTGGCGATTCCTCTCCCAATTGGGGTCACACCTCCAGCAATCATCTATGGGATTTCCAGTTCCACATGATAAATAGCCAAGGTTTCTCCTGGAAGCATTGATGCTCCTGTAGAAACAAAATGTGTAAATTTTCTGCACACCAGCTAGCTACAATTATGATACTAATTATACACAACATATACATGTATGAATAAAACACAATTATATATATATATATTGGACGTTAATTATTACCTATGCACCTCCTGTACTACTAGCTCAGGGTCCTGAATTGATGAAGAGAAAACAAAATGTGGTGCTAGAGCAGAGACAACGAAAATCAGAAGGATTGCAGGACTTGACATTTTTTTTTCCTTGCTCGATCTCCGACGAGGAAAACAAAATGAGGGAGTGAGGTGATAGGGTTGGCTAGGATCGAGTGGGGTTATAAAGGCAAGAAAAAGCCGGGAGTGATGGCGTGATTAAAATCACAAAGTGGGGTCGACTTAATCGTAATTTCAGGTACTTGCTTTGTTCTTCAATCTGGTAGTTTAAAACCGTTAATCATGCCCTAAGAAATCCTGACCCTGTAAGTCAAACCTGCTGGCTAAAAGGAGGCTTTTATGTTCTCATTTATCATCTTGATTACTATTTACTAGATATATATTTAATTCAGCTTATAATTGCACTCGAAGTTGTCAGCAAAAAACAACAAATATAATTAAGAAAAATGGAAAATGATAATGATTTACTCATATTCAAATCACACTAATTTGATATATTAAACGACTGATTAAGAGTGAAAACAGAGAGAGTAATTTCAGTAATGAATGTCTAATTGTATATATAATTTGTTTATATATATAGAATTATTCAATTTATCATGTGTTTTTTTAGTGTGTTTGCGGTTATTTTTTAAAATATTTTTCGTTCATAAATATATTAAAATGAGATCTTTTATTTTTTATATTTTTTATTATTTTTTAAAATTATTTTTTATATTAGCACAAGAAAATGATCTAAAAATACTAAGAAAAATTAATTTAAATTAAAAAAATATTTTAAAACATAGTGTCAAACACCTCGAAATCTAAAACTTTTTTTTTTATCACAAGGTGTTAAATTTTGCTATTGTTTACGTTCAATGTGGCTTGTAATTAACTCGATCAATAAAGGGAGATGTTTGCCTTTTACAATTAACGAAAAACAGATCTCGATCCCTTTTGGACTCGTAAAATATTAGGTCTTCTTCTGAATAAAGCTTAAGAAATCTCCTAACCCATCTTGACTTGCTAGGTTCTTAGAGGAAAAACGTGGCTCATGCATGTTGATATCTTTGTACAATGAGAGAAATTCAGTACTCTTCTATTGACTTGGCTAGATATAGGAATCAGATCATCTTTTGAGGATTATTAGATAATAATATAAATTATATTTTGACGTTTCATCTGATATCTTAAGTTTTTAGATGAGATGATTCATTAACATGGTATCAGAGTTTTGTTGACCTAGCGGTCATGAGTTCAAATCTTATCACTTTTATTCTATTTGATAAAAATTAAACATGAAAGCCTAAAAGTTTTCAACTGAGAGAGTGTGTTTGAGAATAATATAAATCATATTCTAGAACCTCATCTAGCAACTTAAATTTTTAGATAAGATTGTTCCTTAGCAAAAATGATGTAAGGTATGCATATATAGCCTAATATATGAAGCTATGAAAAATAAAAGGGATTATTTGTATATGTGGTATCTTTGCTTTTGGTATTTTTTTTTATTTTTTTAATTGTTCTTCTCTTGAAAATATCTCCATCTTCTATCATATTTTCATCCAGTTACAGTTAATTCTTCACATATAGCCTGCATGTTTTAGACCCATGCACATCAATTTTCACTGACATGTTGCCAAGAATTAACAATATTGCATTAACAGGAAAAAGGAAAATTTAAAATTTAAAAGCTTCCTTTAGTGGACTATACAGCTTTAATTATATACTAAATTAATGT
This sequence comes from Salix exigua, assembly GCA_032356905.1. Classification (NCBI taxonomy): domain Eukaryota; kingdom Viridiplantae; phylum Streptophyta; class Magnoliopsida; order Malpighiales; family Salicaceae; genus Salix; species Salix exigua. The sequence goes on from CM063603.1 coordinate 24,867,528, forward strand.
TTTATACTAATTTGATGTTAATAAATGATAAAGCCTGGAATTTATAAATATTAAATGTGACGAGTAATATTTTTAATGAAACTTTTATATATTTTTTTAAATTATATGGTCAGCATTGTTCAATTTATCATGAAATCTCAAAATTCTTTTATCACAAGGCGTTTTTTAATTTGTGTATATATTCTAATAAAGTTTAGCTCCTGTTTACGTTCATGTTTTGCCTTTTACAATTAGGACAAAACAGATCTCCCTCTTGGACTCGTAAAATATTAGGTCATCTTCTGGATAAAGCTAAGGAAATCTCCTAACCCCTTTTGACTTGCTAGGTTTTTAGAAGAAAAACGTGGCTCATGCATGTTGATATCTTTGTACAAGGAGAGAAATTCAGCTGTCTTCTATGGAGTAAAAGGATTTAGGAATTGAAATGAATGATATTGACGATCAAATTGTTTCTTCTCTATAAACTTGACCGGCCAAATACCGTTCATCCTACCTTATTCCGATACAAGTAGCCAACCTGCGGGAATACAGCATTACTTCAAAATCATCCATGATAAGCTATTGATATCGTATAGCACTAGGTGTTGTATTCTTTTTTTTATGCGATGAAATTCAATTTTTTAGAAAATATATTTTATGTGTATAATTGAGCGAGTAAAACTCTGGTTATTTTAGACTCTTATAAAAAATATATATCTGACTCGAACTCTAAATCTATTATACAACTTATAAGTTTTCTATTATTACATCACGATCCGGACCACTAGCTATTTACCTTTCTTATGCCTGAGATAGAAGCCTTTTTATTATATTTGCTTGTTCACACTATTGGAGTTCCTGGAAACTTTTTTTTTAGTAGGTCGATAAGACAAGGATGTAAAATTTTCATCCATCTGGGTTTCGAATATATATATATATGTTGTTGAGTCACACGCACTAGTGTTTTTCTTTAATTTTTATTTCTTTATATAAATTTTGATTAAGAAAATAGCAGGTACAATAATAAAATCATAAATTTAATGAAAAGATCAAAGCACCTTCATATATATTATTTTAAAAACCAACTCAAACAACATATTACTTTATCCCTCATTATCTTCTCATTGAAAAATCAATTTCTGTTTGTCCCGACATTTCTTCTTCTTTATTAACCCCAATCGAACCTTTTGTGTGTGCATTTATCTCTTCTCACGAAGCTATATATGGTGGCAAAATCCCAAACAAGTCAGCAACTAATGGAGTTGAAGCACAGAAGCAGGCAACTCAAGCACAACATCCTGGATTGTCTGTTTTATTAGTTATATATTATTAGCAGCCAGCATATGAAGTGAAGTAGCGATGAAAAGTAGGCTACAGTAGCTAGAAATTGGACCTTAAAATTCTAAATGAGTAGTTGATAGAGCAACAGCAATCATAGGTCTTTGGGTCCGATGTCATGGACCATCTATCAATATATTTATCCTCTTTCTTCTCGTGGGCCATTGCCATGACCAGAAGTGTGTTTCGTTCTTGCTATGGATATTTTTTATTAAGATTATTGATTTTTTATTAATTTCTTGACTAATTCTATAGATTCTAGAATTAATGATTATATAAACCTCTAATAATCATTATATTAGCAAATTCTTGCTATTGATTCTTAATCCATGGAGATAAGGTTATAGTTTAGGTCCAGAGTCGTCTCATGGTCTCATGGTTCTAGGAATTATGGAGTTGAGGAAGCATTATGTTAAGGAGTTGGAAGATAATACATGAATTGAGTTTTGTATTAGCTCTCTATTTTAGATTTTTATACTATCTTGATGATGAGATTTAATAATAATTCGTTGTTAGGTTTTGGGGTTATCATTTGGGAAAAAATTAAATAAATAATATTTTCATTAATTTTAGATTTAGTTGCTTATTAGTCATTAAATAATAAATAATAGCAAGCATGTAAATAATTGGATAGTTTTTATTAGTATTTTTTTTGCGACGATATCAAGTATTAGAATATATGTAAAGTTTGGGAGGCAAGAAATAATTTCTAAGTATGATTTCAAAACAAAATATAGGTTATTAAAAGTATTTTTTTTTCTTTTTGATTACCTTTCAACTTCGAGTTATAATTTAAAAAATCTTTGCAAGAAAATTGGAAAATGCCAATCAAGTATTATGTAAACAAGAAAGGCTTGTTATCTTTGATTATCAACCCAATAGCATCCTTTTTCAATCCAATTTATGGTATTTATTTCTTTGTTTTTTTCCTTCTTTTTCTCTTGAAGTTTGTGCCCATTTAGAAATATTGTTAAAGGCATTAAAATGATATTTTTTATTTCTTAAAAAATATTTTTGACATAAAAATGATCTACAAACACCAAAAAAAATTAATTTGAAGTGAAAAATAAAAATAAAAATATTTAATTTTTTTCAAAAACATTTTTGAAATATAATGTCAAACACCCCTTTTATCCGGGTAGAACTGCATTTCTCTTGTTTCTAACTTTTAATTTCAGTTTTTTTAGTTAGGACCATATCTCCACTGTATGTTTTTTCTTCTAAATTCTAATATTTAAGGGGTTTTATTTTCACGTCAAATGATATTTTTTTCAGATAATAATTTTTATTCTTATTTTATTATTTATTTTAATTTTTTGTTTGCTCTTATGTTAAAGTTTTTAGGTTTTGATGTTGTTGTTATTATAACATAGTGTGTTGATGTGTTTTATTATATCAAACATTGCATGTATAGATGTTGTGTTTTTATTTTTGAACTAGCAAAATCTATTAATTATTTCAATCTCAACAGTTATAAAAATTGTTTACTCAGGTCGCAACATAGTACAGACAATTTAACTAATATATAGTTATAATAAAGCACATCAGGATGGTTGGTTGATAATGATATTGTGAGTGTGTTTATATCGTAGTTTCATCAGATATGGTGTTTTGTTATGTGTTATCTTGCTTTTATGATTTTTTTGCATGTTTATTTGTTTTTAATGGTATTGAATCCTTAGGCCACTTTTTTTTCAATGTTGTTTTTTCATCAATTATCTATCTTTTTATCCAATTTCACTGCTATCAAAAAATTATATATATTTATTGAAATTGGTATTAAAAAATTATATATATATTTATTGATATTGGTATTAACCTTCTTGTTTTTTTGCGCAACTTGATTGCCAAAATTTATTGGTTTAAACTATTTTTTTTCTTGATTAACTTGAGTATCGGATCAACTTGTGTATAATTTGATCAATTCTATAAAATTTAAAATTAATGATCATGTAAATATAATATCAAGTATTATTAATCATCATAGTATCAATCATTAAGCTCGAATCTAAAATAAAGGAAGAGCAAAATTCTTTCCAACGAACCTCCTACAGACAGCCCCCTATTAGGTTAGTGTATAGCCGGGAGTGAACGCACACTACTAATCGTAGGGCGGGAACGATTTGCCGGTTGGCTTGTCAACGGTCACGCTGTCTGGTCAATCCAGTTCTTCGTTTAAAGTGTATTCTTATTCTACGGAGTTGTTATTTGGTTAATGAAAACAAATTTTTATTTTTTATTACATAAAAATATTTGAATATTTGTAATACTAATATTCTTTTATATTAGTCTTTCACTGAATATACAAGGCTAGGGCAGCGAGGATGCCATGAGCTATCAAGTTCGGGCCGAAATAGATGGATGGAAGCATTTTTTAATAGTAAAAGGCTAAAGAAAAACATGGATCCACAGCTTTCAAATTTTTGCTGTCATGACAGTCATGCTGTTGCATTCATTAACTCCCGCTGCCCTACCTACTCCATCAAACACCCCACTCGGCCACTCCTGCCTCCACCGTAATATCACTCCACCGACACACCTTGCAGCGAGTGGATGGGCCAGGCAACCACTGGTATATATAACTCCATGAAATGTAACTTCATTTTCCCCTTCCAAACTAAAATGTGATGTGGCGATGAATGATAGTAACAGTGTATCAAGAACAGTAGTTAGCTTAGGTGAATTCAAACAGTGTATGTTTTCTTCATCTGCAGAAAACAAGCACTGTCATTTTATTTTTCTACCAAGAACTACTAACTGGCCAGTCAGATAATGCGATAGATCCCTTTTCTTTATGAAGACGGTATATATGAAAGTTTAAGCAAATTAAAATTATTATAGTTTATACTATGTTTCTGTAATTTTGCCAGCATGCTTATATTACTGCGTTGCCTTGTGAGTTTGGTGCAATAGCAGTACTAATACAACGATGAGTTTCAGAATTCAAATGCTTATAAATAAACTTCGTATTTTACTTCAGTAATTTAATATATTCTTTTTATTCAATATGTTTAACGACTAAATATGGGAAACCTAACTAGCAGGCCCGTGATGTTTGGTAATTCAAAGTGAGTGCTAGTTATGGCGGTAGCAGGTGGCGTGGTTACGTAGAAGCTGTTTGGTGGTGTGGTTACGTAGAAACTGTTCTGGGAGGGTGGTTGTAATGTCGTTTTTTTAAAAAAAAAATTTATTATTTTAAATAAAAAAATTTTGATTTTTTTGAATTATTTTTATTGTTTTTTGTCAAAAATATTTTTTTAAAAAAAATATATTATTTTGATGTGTTTTTAAATCAAAATTACTTTCAAAAACAACTTCAGTCGTTTTTCCAAGCAAGTCCTAGTATATCAAGTAACTGGTAGTTATTGCACTTGTAAAAAATCTCATTTGATGGATATGAAGACTATCCGATGATAAAATAGGTATCTTTTATAAACAGAGTGTGCAATAATATTTTATAAAGATAAACTCTCAAAATATATATATGTTAAAAATATTAAGAATAAAGGAAATTTGAACCTATGGTTTGAAGGGTAAATGGGTTTTTGTTTTGTTCCATCTAGGGGTTTTTTCCTCATTTTATGTGGATTCATTAGTATCCTTCCAAGTTTTTATGGTATCAATACACATAGAGTTGTAAAAAAATTTAGTTACCATGATGAAATTATCAAATTTTCTTCGAAAGCTCAAGTAATAAATTAGAGAGCATGTGTGTAGGGGTGTACACAATTTTTTTTAAAATATATATATTAAATATAAAGAGAGAAACTATAAAACAACTCATACTTCAAAAAACTTTCAGGAGAGTGAGGTGATATATAAAGGATTTCATACTTAGAAAAACTTTCTAAGAGATCAAAGGAAACATATGAAGAAAAAGTTCAAACTAAAAAACAATTTAAGTCGTTAGTACAAACCCCTTAGAGAGGGTGATCATATACTTGAAAAATATTTTAAAGGCTAAGGGGATCCCAATAAAAATGACTCTTTTATACTTAAAAATGTTTTAAAGGGATGAGGGGAGCAAACCCATCTCGACGCCTAAACTAAGAAAACTTTTCTAAGATGCAAAAAGGATGGATGGGTGATTTTATTGCATTAGAAAAACCAAGTTCATCCATTAGAAGAGTGGTTATGCTTAAGTGTGGGAGGTATATGACCTCTCTAAGATGGCATAAGACATAATAAAGGGTCAAAATAAAAGAGGTTTCAATAATACACATATGTTCATAATAATAATCAATTCATTATTATATATAGAAATAAAACCTAATTCACATACGCTCAACCACTCTATTATAATTATAAGGGATACTATGGATATAATTGGGTTAAATTTGAATCCATAATTGTATGCAATTAAATTTTTGAGATTTTACAAAATAGGAAATCAATTTATTCAATTTTTATTGGATCCAAACAAGTTAAATATACCTGGTTGGACTATATTTTTTAAATAAAATAAAAATAAATATTTAACTCATAAACAATTAAATATAAAATTAAAAATACATATATTAACTTGACAGTTTTTAAAAAATCTTGACTCTAATATCTAAAAAGTATCTATTTTTTTATAAAAAATAACTCCTTGTTATTTATAACGTGTATATTATTTAATATTAATGAATTAAAGCGGTTTTTTAATACCTACGATTACAAGGCATGCATAGATGCTCCCACTTTTTGTTTTTTACTTGCAGACACATTGCAAAAGGAAATATTTGGATTTTATTTATTTATTTATTACTTAAACAATTGTTAAAAAAGTGATGAGAGTGGTTGATGGATTTTTTTTATTATTTTATTATTTTTTTGGGCTTCTGGATGGATCTTGGTACACGTACACAAAAAATAAAAGTAAATGCAAAGCAAAGCAAAAGACGCTCTGCAGAGCCGGGCCCACCATGCACTTTCTCGTGAAAAATGAGTTGATTGGCTACACGTCACTCTCTGCATTTCTTCCCGCCTGTTCTGTCGCACACATTTGCAAACACGTGCCCCTTATCTTCCACTAGGCTGACAGTGATGCGGTCTGCAACGCAATAGGTTTCTTTGATGACTCACTGCCTCATCACTGGCTTATTTTCTAGCTTTTACCGTGTTTTCAATAAAAGAAATAAAAATATAGGTTATGACCTAGGTTATAATTTAAAATTTAAAATTTAAAATTATTAAAAAAATATCAAAATATAATTTATATTAGTTTTTATCACATCACTTTATATGAAACTTATATAAATATATATTATTTTTATTTAATTTTTATTAAATACAATAAGAGTAATAAGATTTAAACTTGTGATAATAGTAAATATATATCTAGGCATTTCAATTAAAAATTAAAATGATAATATATATATATTATATATATATATAGGAATCAAGTTAAATTTCTCTTTAACTAGAAAATTATTTTCATTGATCTACTTTTATAATAGTAAATAAACACAAAACAATTTAAAAATGATTTATCAAAACCACAATCTATGACATAAACAAGGTATTCATCATGCCAAATAGTTCTATGTGTTGATAAAGATATTTTTATATTTGCTTATATGTCAACTGAAATTAAATCCTTTTATAGATGATATTATGTATAAATCCTCAAAGGAATTCAAACACAATTCAATAAACTCTCCTAATTAATTATCCTAAAATTTAAATATAAGAACTTAATGTAAAAATTAAACTTTTTAACCAAAATACTGGCCTTTTGAGCTAAATTAAAATTATTTAAACAAAAAGAATAACAACATGGTAAGATATAGAAAACAAAAGGACTTCATTATGGGGAGCCTTGTAAACATTTGGTTAAAAATCAATTGCTCTAAAAACAAATGAAAATGTATTGACATCCCTAAACAAATTGTTTGATTGATTTAATGCATTTTCAAATCAAATTAGTATTCCATCTATTTTCTACTAGGATCCATGATATGCTCTTTGAAAATTAACCAAAACAAAATATTAGCATAACATTATAGCTTGGAGAGGAATTTTTTTCCTTTTAAAATTGAGTTAATGTAGAGTTATTCTTATTAATTTATTTTTTATATGTAGGGATAACTTTTTTCCTGTTTAATAATTAATTTGATGAAATAAAATCCTAATTTAAAAGAATTATATCTTTAAAGACTAAAATTAAATTTTAAAAAATATTCAATCTTTTTTTTCTAATATCAAAGACTCACATGCATAACTAGGAGAAAGAGTTTATGTATTTTTAGGTCCCTCAACTTTTTTATTTTGATATTATTTAGATATTAACTTAGTAATTTAATTTGATTGTCTTGATAGAGAGAAACATTTGGCATTCAATTGAAGCTCAATTTTAAAAAATAAAATCATTTTGATGTAAAATAATTAAGTGCTAAGAGATCAAGATTGAAACTAAAACAAACATAGTAAATTATTGTTGGCAATGATTGCTTTTGAAGAAGTGTGTTGAGGTCTATCGCTTGTCGCTTCTCTAATGGCAAAACATAGTCGACAATGATTGCTTTTGAAGAGGTGTGTTGAGTTCTATTGTTTGGGGCGATGCTTATAGGTCGAGGAACAACAATTATACACCAATGAATTTTTCCTTGTCCCTCTTATTTTCTCTTTTTTGGGATTCATGTTAGTCTAGCAAAAATTAAAAGGTTTCCTTTCATTTGTTTTTTAATGTGATACCTTTTCTTTTGATTTCTACTTATTGGCTTTACATTTTTTTCTTTAATTTTATCATTCAATATTAGGTTAGTTAGGAATAAAGTTTTATGGATTTTTTTATGGAGTGATATTAACCTCATGACCTAGGTCAAGAACTTGAGTTTTGTAATTTTTTGGGAAATGTTTTTTTATGCATGTTGTAATGATAACTTTTCAATAAAAGTTTTTGACTTATTTACCATCATTGCTTCATTTCTTATCAATTATTAAATGAAGCAATCTTATACAACCTAGTCAAATATATGATTCATGTGGTAAATTGTTACTATTTATTTAAAACTTATTACTAGAACATGAACATTCTCTTACATTATAAGATGCAATGAAGCTTACATTCCAACCAAATAAATGGAAAATGAGAATTTTTTTGGAAAAGGTAAATAAAAAACAACATAAGCCAGCTTAAGTATGTCAAATATACAAGTCATGAGACTACCATAAGCCAAATGAAAGCAAAAAAAAGAAGGTAAAATCCGACTCAAGTAAAATATAGAGTTATGAAATTAAAAAAAAGAAGAAGAAGAAGACATCCCAATATAATGTATACTAGAAAAGATTACAAAGTTTAATTCTAAATTAATCCAAGGATAAAGTATGATAAAAATTAAATTAAAAAAATGATACTTAAAAACCCCTAAGCAACCAAAACTAACCTATCAAACTCGCAGTCTAAATGATATGATATAGAAGAACAAATAGAAAAAAGTTGGAGGAAATCATGAAGCCTTATATCAATATATTCATCCTTGAAGGTTGCAATTGAAGAAAAAAATCTCCTGTCAAGAAAATATCAATTTGAACAACTCAGCAAAATAAATTCAACAAGTAATAACAAATAAAATAGTTAAGGTAATCTAAGTAATTTTAACATTTAAAGACACTTTTCATAGAAATAAATAAATAAAAATAATAAAGCATAATGTCTTGTTAATGGATGAAACTAAAAAAAAAAAACTATAAGCTTAAAAAAATGAGAAAAAACCAGGCAAACCTGGATAAACATTCTAAACCTATATTAATCTTAAAAACTCATAACTTGTAAAGTCCCAAAACTAGACTCAATCAAAAAGATCAATTATCAATCAATTTAATATTAGATAATAAGATTTGAAAGAGAAAAACCAATTTAAATTTTTTTTATGAAAGAAAAGAAATAACAATAAAAAAGAGATCAAATTTGATACTAAAAGAAAGCTTATGGAACATAAAAATATAGTATGTGAAATCCTGGAATCGACTTAATCAATTTAAGAGGTAAATGAAATATCAATTAAAAAAACCAAAAGTAAAAAAAACAAAACTACCAAACAAATAAGGATCATTTCTTAAAGGAAACCCCCAAAAGGATTAAATTGCTAAAGAAAATAAATTCTAGAACCATCTAAAATTAAACAAACTCGGCCTAAGACAACAACATATAAAATGAAACAAACTTGGCTTAGGTCAATATGCGTTAATCTGAACCCCAAATGAGATTGAGATAATTTCATAGAAAGAAGAGATGAAAAAAATCAAATTTAAAAATGATATTAAAAGGATCTAGGTCAAATTGAGCAAACAATGAGATTAAGTCTTGAGTCCAAAATTATCTCATAAAATCCAAACATGAGAAATCACAATACCAAATTCTTGATCAATAAAAATACCAAAAGATTAAAAGATATCTCATATGCTGGTTTTGTTTCTTTGATCATTGTTTTTTCAAATATTTCTTTAACAATAAGTTTTGAATACATTATTTTACTTGAAGAAAAGAAAATTCCAATATTTAGAATGATACTAATTTATATAAAAAGATAAAAGTGTATTAAAATACACGTTTTCAAGGACTATATTTCCTTGCAATTTCAGTTTTTTTTTAAAAAAATTATATTAGCATGATTTTATGTGTTAATTATTTTTTGCATGATCTTGTTTATATGAAATGTCATTAAGTTGAATTAAATATTTCTATTAAGAAACATGATTTTCGTTTATAGTTAAAAATTTGAAGAAAAAAAAGAACACAATAATAGAATCATTCTTTGTTTTCATTGACATAAACCTTTTACATATGGTACTTGAAGTTTTAGTTTATGCATATCTACTTCTTGTTATTTTAGGAATTTTTAAGTTTTTATTATATGAAGTTTTTATTTTTAATCTCTGGATTATAAGAGGGAAGAGAAAAATAATTATTGAAAAATAGAAAGAGAGAAATAT
>CM063603.1:24878263-24901923 GCA_032356905.1 Salix exigua
TATAACAACTCCATAGAATAAGAATACACATTAAACGAAGAACTGGATTGACCAGACAGCGTGACCGTTGACCAGCCAACCGGTAAATCGTTCCCGCCCTACGACTAGTAGTGAGTTCACTCCCGGCTACACACTAACCTAATAGGGGCTGTCTGCAGGAGGCTCGTTGGAAAGAATTTTGCTCTTCCTTTATTTTAGATTCGAGCTTAATGATTGATACTCTGATGATTAATTATCTGATGATTAATTACCACTTGAGATTTACATTATTATTAATTTTAAATCTTATGGGATTGGTCAAATTATACACAAGTTGGTCCGAATATTCACGTTAATCAAGAAAAAATATATAGTTTAAACCAATAAATTTTGGCAACCAAGTTGCGCCAAAAAAACAAGAAGGTTAATACCAATATCAATAAATATATATAATTTTTAAATACCAATTTCAATAAATATATATAATTTTTGTTAGGCATGAAATTGGATAAAAAGATAGATAATTGATGAAAAAAACAACATTGAAAAAAAGTGGCCTAAGGATTCAATAAGATTAAAAAAATAAACATGCACAAAAATCAGATGAAACTAGGATATAAACACACTCACAATATCATTATCAACCAACCATCTTGATGTGCTTTATTATAACTATATATTAGTTAAATTGTCTGCACTATGTTGCGACTGAGTAAACGATTTTTATAAGCTATTAAGATTGAAATAATTAATAGATTTTGCTAATTCAAAAATAAAAACACAACATTTATACATGCAATGTTTGATATAATAAAACACATCAACACACTATGTTATAATAACAACAACATCAAAACCTAAAAACTTTAACATAAGAGCAAACAAAAAATTAAAATAAATAATAAAATAAGAATAAAAATTATTATCTGAAAAAAATATCATTTGACGTGAAAATAAAACCCCTTAAATATTAGAATTTAGAAGAAAAAACATACAGTGGAGATATGGTCCTAACTAAAAAAACTGAAATTAAAAGTTAGAAACAAGAGAAATGCAGTTCTACCCGGATAAAAGGGGTGTTTGACATTACATTTCAAAAATATTTTTGAAAAAATAAATATTTTTATTTTTCACTTCAAATTAAATTTTTTGGTGTTTGTAGATCATTTTCATGTCAAAAATAATTTTTTTAAAATATCATTTTAATGCCTTTAACAATATTTCTAAATAGGCACAAACTTCAAGAGAAAAAGAAGGAAAAAACAAAGAAATTAATACCATAAATTAGATTGAAAAAGGATGATATTGGGTTGATAATCAAAGATAACAAGCCTGTCTTGTTTACATAATACTTGATTGGCATTTTCCAATTTTCTTGCAAAGATTTTTAAATTATAACTCAAAGTTGAAAGGTAATCAAAAAGAAAAAAATACTTTTAATAACCTATATATATATATATATTTTGAAATCATACTTAGAAATTATTTCTTGCCTCCCAAAGTTTACATATATTCTAACACTTGATATCGTCGCAAAAAATACTAATAAAAACTATCCAATTATTTACATGCTTGCTATTATTTATAATTTAATGACTAATAAGCAACTAAATCTAAAATTAATGAAAATATTATTTTTTTTCCCAAATGATAACAACGAATTATTATTAAATCTCATCATCAAGATAGTATAAAAATCTAAAATAGAGAGCTAATACAAAATTCAATTCATGTATTATCTTCCAACTCCTTAACATAATGCTTCCTCAACTCCATAATTCCTAGAACCATGAGACCATGAGACGACTCTCGACCTAAACTATAACCTTATCTCCATGGATTAAGAATCAATAGCAAGAATTTGCTAATATAATTATTATTAGAGGTTTATATAATCATTAATTCTAGGATATATAGAATTAGTCAAGAAATTAATAAAAAATCAATAATCTTAATAAAAAATATCCATAGCAAGAACGAAACACACTTCTGGTCATGGCAATGGCCCACGAGAAGAAAGAGGATAAATATATTGATAGATGGTCCATGACATCGGACCCAAAGACCTATGATTGCTGTTGCTCTATCAACTACTCATTTAGAATTTTAAGGTCCAATTTCTAGCTACTGTAGCCTACTTTTCATCGCTACTTCACTTCATATGCTGGCTGCTAATAATATATAACTAATAAAACAGACAATCCAGGATGTTGTGCTTGAGTTGCCTGCTTCTGTGCTTCAACTCCATTAGTTGCTGACTTGTTTGGGATTTTGCCACCATATATAGCTTCGTGAGAAGAGATAAATGCACACACAAAAGGTTCGATTGGGGTTAATAAAGAAGAAGAAATGTCGGGACAAACAGAAATTGATTTTTCAATGAGAAGATAATGAGGGATAAAGTAATATGTTGTTTGAGTTGGTTTTTAAAATAATATATATGAAGGTGCTTTGATCTTTTCATTAAATTTATGATTTTATTATTGTACCTGCTATTTTCTTAATCAAAATTTATATAAAGAAATAAAAATTAAAGAAAAACACTAGTGCGTGTGACTCAACAACATATATATATATATTCGAAACCCAGATGGATGAAAATTTTACATCCTTGTCTTATCGACCTACTAAAAAAAAAGTTTCCAGGAACTCCAATAGTGTGAACAAGCAAATATAATAAAAAGGCTTCTATCTCAGGCATAAGAAAGGTAAATAGCTAGTGGTCCGGATCGTGATGTAATAATAGAAAACTTATAAGTTGTATAATAGATTTAGAGTTCGAGTCAGATATATATTTTTTGTAAGAGTCTAAAATAACTGGAGTTTTACTCGCTCAATTATACACATAAAATATATTTTGTGAAAATTGAGTTTCATCGCATAAAAAAGAATACAACACCTAGTGCTATACGACGATATCAATAGCTTATCATGGATGATTTTGAAGTAATGCTGTATTCCCGCAGGTTGGCTACTTGTATCGGAATAAGGTAGGATGAACGGTATTTGGCCGGTCAAGTTTATAGAGAAGAAACAATTTGATCGTCAATATCATTCATTTCAATTCCTAAATCCTTTTACTCCATAGAAGACAGCTGAATTTCTCTCCTTGTACAAAGATATCAACATGCATGAGCCACGTTTTTCTTCTAAAAACCTAGCAAGTCAAAAGGGGTTAGGAGATTTCCTTAGCTTTATCCAGAAGATGACCTAATATTTTACGAGTCCAAGAGGGAGATCTGTTTTGTCCTAATTGTAAAAGGCAAAACATGAACGTAAACAGGAGCTAAACTTTATTAGAATATATACACAAATTAAAAAACGCCTTGTGATAAAAGAATTTTGAGATTTCATGATAAATTGAACAATGCTGACCATATAATTTAAAAAAATATATAAAAGTTTCATTAAAAATATTACTCGTCACATTTAATATTTATAAATTCCAGGCTTTATCATTTATTAACATCAAATTAGTATAAAACATTAATTTAGTATATAATTAAAGCTGTATAGTCCACTAAAGGAAGCTTTTAAATTTTAAATTTTCCTTTTTCCTGTTAATGCAATATTGTTAATTCTTGGCAACATGTCAGTGAAAATTGATGTGCATGGGTCTAAAACATGCAGGCTATATGTGAAGAATTAACTGTAACTGGATGAAAATATGATAGAAGATGGAGATATTTTCAAGAGAAGAACAATTAAAAAAATAAAAAAAAATACCAAAAGCAAAGATACCACATATACAAATAATCCCTTTTATTTTTCATAGCTTCATATATTAGGCTATATATGCATACCTTACATCATTTTTGCTAAGAAACCATCTTATCTAAAAATTTAAGTTTTTAGGTGAGACTCCAAAATATGATTTATATTATTCTCAAACACACTCTCTCGGTTGAAAACTTTTAGGCTTTCATGTTTAATTTTTATCAAATAGAATAAAAATGGTAGGATTTGAACTCATGACTGCCAGGTCAACAAAACTCTGATACCATGTTAATGAATCATCTCATCTAAAAACTTAAGATATCAGATGAAACGTCAAAATATAATTTATATTATTATCTAATAATCCTCAAAAGATGATCTGATTCCTATATCTAGCCAAGTCAATAGAAGAGTACTGAATTTCTCTCATTGTACAAAGATATCAACATGCATGAGCCACGTTTTTCCTCTAAGAACCTAGCAAGTCAAGATGGGTTAGGAGATTTCTTTAGCTTTATTCAGAAGAAGACCTAATATTTTACGAGTCCAAAGGGATCGAGATCTGTTTTTCGTTAATTGTAAAAGGCAAACATCTCCCTTTATTGATCGAGTTAATTACAAGCCACATTGAACGTAAACAATAGCAAAATTTAACACCTTGTGATAAAAAATAGATTTCAGGGTGTTTAACACTATGTTTTAAAATATTTTTTTAATTTAAATTAATTTTTCTTAGTATTTTTAGATCATTTTCTTGTGCTAATATAAAAATAATTTTAAAAATAAAAAATATTTTAAAAATAAAAAATAATTTTAAAAAATAATAAAAAATATAAAAAATAAAAGATCTCATTTTAATATATTTATGAACGAAAAATATTTTAAAAAATAACCGCAAACACACTAAAAAAACACATGATAAATTGAATAATTCTATATATATAAACAAATTATATATACAATTAGACATTCATTACTGAAATTACTCTCTCTGTTTTCACTCTTAATCAGTCGTTTAATATATCAAATTAGTGTGATTTGAATATGAGTAAATCATTATCATTTTCCATTTTTCTTAATTATATTTGTTGTTTTTTGCTGACAACTTCGAGTGCAATTATAAGCTGAATTAAATATATATCTAGTAAATAGTAATCAAGATGATAAATGAGAACATAAAAGCCTCCTTTTAGCCAGCAGGTTTGACTTACAGGGTCAGGATTTCTTAGGGCATGATTAACGGTTTTAAACTACCAGATTGAAGAACAAAGCAAGTACCTGAAATTACGATTAAGTCGACCCCACTTTGTGATTTTAATCACGCCATCACTCCCGGCTTTTTCTTGCCTTTATAACCCCACTCGATCCTAGCCAACCCTATCACCTCACTCCCTCATTTTGTTTTCCTCGTCGGAGATCGAGCAAGGAAAAAAAAATGTCAAGTCCTGCAATCCTTCTGATTTTCGTTGTCTCTGCTCTAGCACCACATTTTGTTTTCTCTTCATCAATTCAGGACCCTGAGCTAGTAGTACAGGAGGTGCATAGGTAATAATTATTGTCCAATATATATATATATATATGTATATATAATTGTGTTTTATTCATACATACATATATATATATATATATGCTGTGTATAATTAGTATCATAATTGTAGCTAGCTGGTGTGCAGAAAATTTAAACATTTTGTTTCTACAGGAGCATCAATGCTTCCAGGAGAAACCTTGGCTATTTATCATGTGGAACTGGAAATCCCATAGATGATTGCTGGAGGTGTGACCCCAATTGGGAGAGGAATCGCCAACGTCTTGCTGATTGTGCTATTGGGTTTGGCAAGAACGCCATTGGTGGTAGAAATGGTCGGATTTATGTTGTCACCGACTCTGATAATGATGATGCGGTGAACCCCAAGCCAGGAACTCTCAGGCACGCTGTGATTCAGGATGAGCCACTGTGGATTATTTTCAAGAGAGACATGGTGATTCAGCTGAGGCAAGAGCTGGTCATGAACTCTTTCAAGACGATCGATGGTAGGGGTGCGAGTGTTCACATTGCCGGGGGGCCATGCATTACCATTCATTATGCCACCAACATCATCATACATGGCATACACATACATGACTGTAAGCAAGGAGGGAATGGTGATATACGAGACTCTCCTCACCACTCCGGCTGGTGGACTCCCTCCGACGGTGACGGGGTTTCCATCTTCGCTAGCAAGCATATATGGGTTGACCATTGCTCATTGTCTAACTGTCATGATGGACTTATCGATGCCATTCATGGATCCACAGCCATCACCATCTCCAACAACTTCATGACCCATCATGACAAGGTCATGCTGCTGGGCCATAGCGACTCGTATACACAAGACCGAGACATGCAGGTGACTATAGCCTTTAATCATTTTGGCGAAGGGCTGGTGCAAAGAATGCCAAGGTAAAATGATCAGAAATCCTAATGATCAATAGTGTTTTTTCCAATGATTTTCTTAGTATTTTTTAAAGCGTTTTACATAATACCAAATTATGGTTTTTGCAGATGCAGGCATGGC
This sequence comes from Salix exigua, assembly GCA_032356905.1. NCBI lineage: Eukaryota > Viridiplantae > Streptophyta > Magnoliopsida > Malpighiales > Salicaceae > Salix > Salix exigua. The sequence continues at coordinate 24,884,515 of CM063603.1, forward strand.
TACTTCCATGTTGTGAACAATGACTACACGCACTGGGAAATGTATGCCATTGGTGGGAGCGCTGCTCCTACAATCAACAGTCAAGGAAATAGATTTCTTGCACCATATAGAAGATTTAACAAAGAGGTGAGTACGTACTCATGAATATATTAATGAAACCCTTCGCTTATTATTTATGGGTTTATCATGGGTGAGGATATATATTCTTGTTTCTTGGAACAACATTTATTTTTCGTGTCCTGGGAAAATATGGAATCAAAAACTATATATTACTGCTTGGGGTTTTATAAGTTACAAAATTCTGACGTTCACGCAGGTGACTAAACATGAGGATGCACCGGAGAGTGAGTGGAGGCACTGGAACTGGAGGTCGGAAGGAGACTTAATGTTGAATGGTGCCTACTTCCGGCAGTCAGGCGCCGGAGCATCTTCAAGCTACGCAAGGGCCTATAGCCTAAGTGCAAGACCATCTTCTCTTGTGGGTTCGATGACCCTGGCTTCCGGTGCACTTAACTGCAGGAAGGGCTCTCGGTGCTGATTGAGGCCATATATGCTCGTAACATCATGGTATTATTAGCCATGGAAGTATACCAGACGAGTACGGAAAGAGAGTCGTAATTAGGCCTTGATTACGGGCAAGTAGTTTGTCATGTATCTTGTTTTTCTTTCTTTTCTTTCCTCTTTTTTTGACTATCTAAATTAATGCATGTATCTCTGTCTTCTGCTTTTGAAAGTGTACGTTGGGGCTGTGGTAATGGCAACCCTTAGAAAAAGTATGAAAGGAGAAGGAGTATTGATTTAAGTTTGAGGTGTGTTTGGCTTCAGCTTTTGTACTTTGCTTCGATGGAGCATCAATCTTTGCTTGCCCAACTACTACCTTGTTGACGAGAAAATTACCACGATTTTTGGTATTAATCTATGCTATATAAACATATGCACCATGCTATAAATTCTTACCTTAAAATTTATATCTCAGTCTCTTAGCTCAAGTGATGACACATAAAATTTTTGAGTCAGAACTTTATTTTTATATGATTCTGGAATAACTGAAATTTTATTTGTTTATTTGTACCCATAAAATATATGTTTCAAGAATATATTTCCTCGTATTAAAAAATAATGACAAATAAGTTTATTTTTGACAAAACTAATAAATTTACTTACACGTCTACGTTAATTATTCAATTTCACTATCTTGCTTTTACTTTAGTTAGCTAATTTATATATATTCCCTAAATATATTCCATTAATGAGATAGTTAACTTATATTAATGAAAAGGTTTTCGGCGTACATGGGATTATTACTTGCTCCCACAGTGCTATTAAATATATTTTATTTATGAGACCTAAATTATTTTTGGATAAAAAGTCGAGGAAATAAAAGATACGTCATGCTTGATCATTTTCAAATGCCAAGGTGATTAGCATCGAGTCTTAATATAAGTACGTAGCTATGGACAAATTTAGACCATAAGAGTTAATTGAAGGAATTAAAAGTAGAAAATAGTTTTAAAAAAAGGAGTAAAAATAAATAATTAACACAAACCACACCACCTATGAATAAATTTAAAAGTTTATCCAAAATCAAACCCACGTATCATATAAGCTCGATCAGTTTATCAACTTGGAATGCGAGTGACTCATTTACTATATAGTATATATGGATGTTGCTGATCAGAAGGGAACGCCATCTAAAAATATCCCAGTAGCTTAAAAGTACTAAATTTACCGGCCATCATCTGGGACTGCTCACGGCGGATGAGAGCTCAAGCAGCTAAGAGAAGCCACCGCGATTTATGATGATGTGAAAAGGGGGGGAAACGCAACAGAGAGAAGAAACCAGGCAACGCGCATTTTGCAGCCCGTCAATCGTGGAGAGACACATGCAAGTGGGTCTGAGCTCGGAGGTCCAACCTAGCAAAAGTCTAATCTCATAATGATGACGAATATCATGGGGATTGTCGAGGGATAAGTAACAGTCCCTGCATGCAACCACATTCACAATATCATATTTTTCAATGCCGTGTTTATGTCGGTGTTGTATTTTTTCATTTGAAATCAAATATTTTGATTTTGAATTGTTTTAGTGTTTTGTTTCAGGTTGTATTGTTTATATATATATATATATATATTACTTTAATAAATAAATTTTAGTTTAAATCTAAAAATAAAATTATTTAAAATTATACAATTTAAAATTTCAAATATTAGTGAAAATGAGAGTTGAGCTGATAGAATTAGATCGACTTGATGAGTCTAAAGGCAACAAGGAAAATAAATAAAAATATAGTTTAACTAAAAAAATCAAGTTAACATCTTAAAAAAATAAATGAAAACGATAATATTTTGAATCAACTCAGGTTAACCTTTCAAATGTGTGACCTATGTTATAAGACCATGATAATTTTAAATAAACCAAAAAAAAAAAATTATAAATTTTAATTCCTAATAAATTAGTTGTTGAATAATGAAATTGATAAAATTTAATCTAGAAAAACACAATAAAATGATTTCTCTGAACAAAATTATGAGCGTAAATAATATTACGAGAATATCATTATCAATCTTGTAAGGTCATTATATTATTTAATTTCTCTAAAATGCTAACCAAATATATGTATATATATTAAGAGACTTTTTGTAAAATTTTATCTCAATGTAGCATTCGGATTAAAATATATGATTGATATTGTAAAACTAGTCATTATTTAAAAATAAAAACACTATTTAACCTTAATATTTATGGAGGAATTGGGCGGAATTTCTTTAACGAGCCAAGATTCCAAGCGAGATAAATTTTATTTTAATTTGTTTTGTTTTTGAACTGAAATGAGATATACCAACGATTCCAAACAGAGCGGAACAAAATTGACATCAATATCTCTGTTTGAAGTCATACCTTTTTTTTATTTACTTTTATCAGCCACCAAGAATCCAGAAAAACTATGCTATAATGAATGATGAGGTTTGAAGGATTTATATTTTTGTTTATTTAATTACTTGTAGTCACAAAATTTAATCAATTAATTATCAACACTAGTTTTTTAACTCTCCATCAAGGAGTCCAAATATATTACTTGTACTTATAATTTGTTTTTAATTTAAGTATATGTGCTGTGTTTTGTATTTAAAGAAATTAAGTATATTTGTTAGCTTTTAATTAATATGAATTAAATCTATTTATTTTTGATATCTGAATAAAATAGTCAATAAATTCTCTAATTGTTTCAATACCAAACTTTTTTTTAAAGATTTCCTCCTCTCTAATCTCGTATTTCGAATTCCCCTTTACACAAATTACTATAAGCTAAGTAAAACATAACATACTACAAAAATCAAATGCAAATTCAAGAGCAACCTTTATGAAATCAGTCTCAATGCAATTCTTCCCATATTATGGAGTGTTTGACACTCATTTTAAATGTGTTTTAAAAATAATCAAATTATTATAATATAATTATTTTAGAAAAACAATATTAAATGATAGTAATCATTACAATAACCACATGAAATGCATTAAGCAAAACCTAATTATCATCATTTAATCGTCTCGAGAAATTGTAAAAGTAAATTATAAATAACTCATATGTCCATGTTATTAAAAAAGATAAAACTTTGCCCACTATAAATTTTTATTTGTATAATATATTTTGATATTTAATGAATAATTATTTTTCCTTTGTAACGCACTTGTCCTACCTTCTTCTTCTTCTTCTTCTTTGTCTTAATCTTAGACTTCAGCGTTGGATTTTTATTCTTTTGTTTTATTCTTTAACATTTTTTTTTATTTTGAATTGGTCTTAATATTTTTTATCATATAGCAAAATAAAAATAAAAAAAAAGTGCTATTAGACCCGGTTAAGTTTATGACCCGAAAAAAAGTTCGAACAATGTTAAATTGTGTGAATCATTAATTTTTTCTTATTTTTTGTTGTGTATATCTATGGCGTGCATGCAATCCTCGTAGAAACTGTTTGTGTAGTGAGAAATGATGAGAGGATTTCAATGCCTTTTCATGCCCAGCATGGTAATGTATGGACTCCAATCAAGCAGAGCTATGCACTATTTCTTGAGACAATTAATCGAAATCAGCGTCAACAACAAATTCAGCACTCATACTACAAAATCTGATGATTCAACAAATAGCTGCTGCCATATCCTTCTCTCATTCCATGGAAACGCTGGCCGATTATCAATTCCGTATCTAGAACTGAGTCATCCTAGTCCTGCTCGCACAGATGAGAAGCAAAAACGGCTAGCTTTTTTATCTTCCATAGCTTATCTGCCAATGCAGTTCTGCTGTCATGCAAGTTGGTGCCCGGAACAATTCGCTTTTGATCGTATTTCTACTCAGACAGACTTGTGGCTGTGCTTTGTGATGATTATTGGCTTTGGCTGGTTCGCCCATGAAAAATAAATTTGGTTTATTTATCTATAGGAGTTACTATCGGTAATATTTAATAATATAAATATAGACTTCCCTCCTATGAAAATATACAGTTTTTTTCATAATTAGAAAGTTGTTCTTTCTCTCAATTTTCTGTATTAAACTTGCTAAGATCCTTAAAGATAGCACGGAAATCATTTTGATTTTAGTAATTGAAATGTCCCTAAAATAATTGATCTAAAAATTAAAAAAAAATAGAAATTCACAAGTAAGTTTTTCTTATCTAATCTACCGTTTGAAATTCTCAGGTGAGGAATTTTTCCTATTCATGAGAATACGAGCTATATTAATTCATTTGAACGGTGCTGGAGAGCAGTAATTTGGCTTTGTAAACAAATTAATTACGCTAAGAAAGCATGCAAGAGATTATTAACAAAACAGTCACCTTTTTTTGCTCTGTTCTAAGGGTTTGAAATTATAACCCAAAACAAAATCCCACGATCAGTTGATGAACATGTAAGATAAATGCCTGGTCTATGAGACGCCTTCCTCTATTGATTGGTTTTGTAAATTCATAGCCTTATTATTAAATTGAACTAATTGAATAATGCAAAGTCAAATAGGTATTCTTGTAAACACAAGAATAAACATAATCAATATCTCAAGAGCTCTTCATTGCATCAGTACTTGTAAGGCTTAGAAGGATAGGAAGACCAATAAGCCAGCGACAACGGCAGCTGTAGAGATCTTGATAGTGGCAGCTCCGTCTTTCAGGGGTGCTGGTGGTGTGGCTGGTGCATCGCTGGCAATATCAGCTATTGGCCCAGCAGCAGGTCCTGGTCCTTCTGCGCTGAGGCTGGCTGGGGCAGGAGGTGAAGAGATTTCACCTTTTGGGGCTCCAGCGGGGCCCTCTTCGGCAACAGGTGAGGAGGCGGAGTGTTTCGGAGCTTCAGTGACGGAGGGGGCGCTGGCCGACGCCTTTGGGGTAGCGGCTGTGGGTGCCTTGGCGGAGGGCACAGAGGCCTTTGGTGATGGCGAAGCCCTGGGGGTGGCGGAAGGAGCCTCAGCGGCAAATGCCCCAACAACGGCAACAAAGATAAGTGCAAGAACAAGAGCTTGGCGTGCCATTGTGATTTATTTTTGTTTTGGTTTTGATAAGAAAAATAAAAATAAAGTAGGATTCTATAAAGTTCTGCAGTACTTCTCAATTAAAACAATAAAGAGAAACACTGCGCAGCTATAGAATGAAGGAAAGTGAAGAAGCTGACAGGAATATATATAGGTTACATACAGGAAGGATAGAAGTCAGCGAATTGCATGGAGAGGAAGAAAGCGAGACGGGTGGATGTTTTGCCATTTCTTGGCAGCCATGCATGGTTTCATTTTGCAAATGGAAGGACAAGAGGCCATTGTTTGACCGAGTTTGACGGGCCAAGAAAATAGACGAAGTTTAACATTTAGTGTCAAGCTAGCTATTTTTAGTGGGATTTTGATGGACATGCAACAACGAATATCTTTATATTATTATTATTATTATTATTATTATTATTATTATTATTATTATTATTATTATTTATTATCAATTACAATTTACAGTGTTCTTTGTGGTATTGGAAAAAAGGTGAAAACTTGTTGGGTTTCTATGGACAAAGCTTCAAGCCTAGCTAATTAAAAGAGGTGAAAAAAAGTAATGTTCATTAAGAGTTTAGAGAGCATTTTTCACTCCGATTTAAAATTGTGTTGGGCCAAACGTGGAGGGTCAATATCTTTCCTAGGCATCTAACTCTGATTTATGTGTTTTTTCTAAACAAATAATTTTTTCCCTGGATTTTCAAGAAAATGAATTACAAGAAAAAGAGCTTGGAATAATGTTTAAATTATTTTTAATATCTCCATGGTTTTTAGATAATGCTATGGGTGTTTTTATGAGAGTGTTAAAAATTGTTTGTCACAAAAATATGAATTGAAAAATTACTCATTATTATTTTCTTGAAATTTGTTGGTGGATTTTTCATTATTTTATCTCTTTTATTATTATTTTTACTTCAATCATATACAAGGTATTGAGTCATTGACTAAGTATTTTTGAAAAAAATGCAATGTCCTAATACCTTTCTTTTAGATTATTATATATTTTATTTAAAAAAGTGCTTGCAATTAAAAACATGTTTTCATTCAAAGAGATGCATATGGAGATAGAATTTAGGTTAAATAAATACATTTATTATTGATAGTCTTATTTGTTGTATTTCATGCAAATAATTATTTTTAATTTAATTTAATTAAAAATGAATTCCAAAGTTAAGGTTCATAAACCTAGTCAAATGTTATGGATAAGTCTAGAGGGTTTGAAGCTAAAGGAAAACAATAACTAGTTTACAAGTTAAAAAGTTTATATGGGTGGAAGCAAGTTTTAAGGCAGTGACATAAAAAGTTTGATTCTTTTCAATGTGTAGCATGATTATAATAAGATCATTCTTTTCAAATCACCAACACCTTCTTTTTTATCATTTAAATTTATTCAGTATTGAATTAACAAATTAATAAATAAATAAATAAGATGGTGCAATATTACATACGTTCTTGTAACCATTCATGAGATTAAGAATTAAAATCTCATTTATCTTAATCTCATATATATATATATATATATTCCTATGCAAAATCCTAGTTATTATCATAATCTGTTAGAGTGTATATTCGGAATACTTGAAAGTATATTCTAGAATATAGTATAGAGTATTTTTCATGTTATATAAAGTCGGTAGTAGCACAAGGTTTGTATGTAAAGATATTACAATGGAATATATTCAAAATTTCCTTCTCTCTCTTCTCTCTCTATCTCTCTTCATCTCTGCATAATTTCTTCACTCTTTTACTAATTTCAACATGGTATCGAGCTATTTTATGCTAGCGCATGATTTGATCCAATCTTCCGCAATGTGCTCCTTCAATGGATCATTAAAAAAATCGAGTAGGAGCAGAGCAAGCACCATCGTGCATCGCAAAGAGGATTGCACAATGAGCAAACACGAAACTTCTTGTTCCTGCAATAAATTATTGGATTCAAATTTTGCACAACAAAAGTGAAGCTCAAACAGAGCAACAACAAAGTGAAAAAAGATTAAACAGAGTAGCAACAAAGTGAAGAAGAAGAAGAAGAAGAAGACAACGTTTCTCTGTTCCAGATCCAACAACAACAAGCTTGATAGAGAAATTCATGCCTTGAGAGCACACCGGGAAGTAACGATGACTCACCGTTTCAAGGAATTGCTTTCCTCTTCTTTGCACTCTCATCGTTTGAACGCCATGTTTAGTGGAGGAGATCAGCACTCCTAACAGTCGAGCTCCTTCATGTCTGTTCGATGGGCTATTTGTTTTGCTCTTTGCTTTCTAGAAGGCGCAAGAGACGTGAATTAGGGCTGTTATTGTGATGTCGTTTTGTGATTAACAAATGTGTGTTCCTTCTTTTTTTCTCCATGTTACCAAGGCGTTCAACATACTTTCCCTGGAGAAGAGGATGTAGAAGCGAATGGAGAAGGTTCAACTAGAAGCTTGGGAGCTGCAAGAGCAGCTTCTAGAACTGCAAGCTTGACTTCATCATTCTTGCCACAAAGAGGCTCGATTTGAGAAGAAGCAGAATTTTTACTTTGCGCAGTTATGAGATGTTGAGGCAACAACATAATGGTGCAACAAAGATTTTGGTTTATTCTCTCTTCTGGTTTCAGAAGAGCAAAGCAGAGGAAGAAGATGATGAGAGACATGGCAGAGGCGACTCAGAAGAATTGGTTGTGAAATGTTTTGTAGGTTTTATGTTTTGTGTTGTGTATTGTGGTGCTGTTTTATTTGTCTCAGATCTTGTCGCTTTGATGATAAAAAGAAAAAAATCGAGAAAAAATAAAAATAAAAATCGAGAAAAGAAAAGAAAAGAAAAGAAGAAGCAAAAAAATCAATATAATTGATAATTAAAAAATGAATTCTTACAAAGATTAAGAAATTCATCTGAAAATGAAAAACTTGAAAAATCAAGTAGCTAAATGAAAAACTTCAGAAAATGAAGTAGACAAATAAAATTTCAATCATGAATTAGACAAATGAAATGTCTTCTCTCTCTTCTATCTTCTTTGCTATTTGAGCATTTTTCTTTTTCTTTTCAATCGTATTCAAACACATCTTTCTTTTACATAGTGATTTCTGGATTCAGTACTCATGTGCTTTGTTTTTTTCATTGTTGCAATCTCATGTTTTCTTTATCAAAGCAAGAGATTGAGGGGGATGTTAGAATGTATATTCGGAATACTTGAAAGTGTATTCTAGAATATAGTATAGAGTATTTGTCATGTTATATAAAGTCATTAGTAGCACAAGGTTTGTATCTAGAGATATTACAATGGAATATATTCAAAATTTCCTTCTCTCTCTATCTCTCTTCATCTCTGCACAATTTCTTCACTCTTTTACTAATCTCAACAATAACAAAATATGGCAAGGGTACTCATTTTTGTTCTCGTTTTGTTTTCAACTAAAAAATCAACCATACTTATTTTTTATAAATTTAAAATTGAAACCCATTTGAGACCGATTCAAATCGATCATTTTCAATTCAGTTTGATTTATTTAATTGATGTTAAAATTGGAAAAAAACTGTATAATATTTTTGGGTTTTGTTTTGTCTTTTGTGATTTTGGCAAGCTTTTTAAACCTTATAACTTATATACAAAATCTATTATAATTTTCCAATTATCCTTTATAATTCTATTCCTCGAATCTCCAATAAAAGAAGAGCTTTTACAACACCCACGAAAGCTTAATAAAATCCAAATTTCAAAAAGTTACAAACTTAATAGATAATTTTTCTATTGACTTCAACGGTCTTAAAAATAAGCAATAGGAAAGCTCATAAAAGTTCATACAACACATTCTATTAAAGAGAACCAAAATGATAAATCATGGCAATGCAATTTGAGCTCATACAAGGTGTTTCACTTTATCAAAAACACACTACTAATATTTATTTTATTTGTTATATTGAATTCAAATTATGGAATTATAACATGATAAATTAAATGAAAAGATAAAAATAAAAGTAACATTTTTACCATATATTGTTTTTTGTAAGAGATGCCTTTATTTTTTTAACTAATTATCATCCATCATCAAATGCAACTTTTACCAAATTTTGCTAATTATAAAATTACACATGTTAGAGTAAAAACACGTTAATTAATAAATTATAAAATAAAACCGCATTAATTACCCAACTTAAGTTTTTCATAGGTCTCAACATCATCCATCAATGTTCTATTATCGGTTGGAATTGGCCTATAATACGACCAATTTTAATAACAAACAAGTGTTTGACTCATTCATCGAAGATAAAGAAAACGTTGAGATTGGTCAAGTTTATGATTGTTAGTGCTTGAGGTGATTTAGAAGTCATTATTGATATAACAATAACTAGCACTTATTGTGAGACATTCAAAAGAATCTTATATTTTAAAGCATTATGCTTCCACCAACCCAAAATGACTAACTTATCATTATTAAGATTTTTACAACTATCAACGAAATACCTCCTAACCTCATTTATCCTCTTTAGCCTATCTTCCTATTATAAATGCTTTTGAATTAAGCTAAACAGTTTTTCTTATGATCTACTTTCATGACATCAATAACAATAACATTTTGTTGATGTCTATTATCATCCTCTACTTCACTAACTTTCAATTAAAAATTATACAAGCTCACCAAATTATCTTTCACATTCTTTGTTAGCAATTATATTTTGTCATCATCATATGAGTCACTAAAACAAAATTTCATATATCTCAACTTGAAACTTGAATTTTAAAATAATAGCTACATATAACAAAACTTTTTTTCTATGAACCATAGAAGGATACTTTTGATTAAGAGAAGTAGAAAACTTGGAGGATGAGCTTTGATTTAGAGATTAACGGGCATAAATATTGATTTAGATTGAGAGGATCATTGGTTTGTTAGTAATGTAGATGATTGGTGATTTAGGACCGGTAGTGTTTCAACAAAAATACAGAGAGGATTAATATCATCTAAAAAATCAATTAAAACCCATCAATTCCTTTTCATTTTATTTTTGTTTTTTAAATAATATATATATATATATATATAGAGAGAGAGTCTGTTTGGGAGTACGATTGCAGTGATTTTTGAAAATACTTATTATTTAGAAATACATCAAAATATTATTTTTTTATTTTTTTAAAAAATATTTTTGACATCAACACATCAAAATAATCTAAAAAGATTAATTTTTTTTAATTTAAAGTAAAAAATAAAAATAAAAATTTCAATTTTTCATAAACATTTTTGATCTGCCAAATAGAGCCATAATCAACCCACTTACACATTGATCTAGATTCTAGAACTCCATTCGGTTTGACCCTACTTCAATTTTAAAAACTATGGTGTCAAACATACATAAAAACGCAAACATTGACCAGAAAAACCCCGTCACAGAAATCTCCTAGCCCAACATACGGGAAATGGCGGAGGAACCAGGCATGACACCCGGCCCCGACGGCGCGACAGTGGAGGAATGTGAAGATATGATTCGTCGGAGTTTCCGGAGTAAAATTTCAAAACCCTTCTGTTCCTCATTCTGATTCATAAATCTCATTAGAGTGTAGGTTTTTTTTTTCCAATTTGTAACTTAGAATCTATGGTGAAAGCAAATGAGTATCTTTAACTTTATTTGATAGTATAGTTAAGTTGATTTGAAGATCATTCACTGCTCTTTTTTTTTTTTAATTTTGTTTTGTTTTGTATTGTATTAGCTCCAATGGTGAAATTTTTGAGGGAGCATATGGAGAAAGCAGGGTGTGGAGTTGGTGAAAAATTCTTTAAAGCTGTTAACTGTGATAAGAAGATTGCTGGTGGTTATGTTCGTGGCGAAGGGTAGCACTCCTTAGCTTATTGTTATTTTTAATTTTTGTTTTTTCATGATTTTGTGGATTCTATTTTGGTTTATAATTTGAGTTTACTCATTTTCTTTTGGATGTCAATGTAATACAGTAGAATTTACATTATGTTTGTTTTTCTCCAGGCATTTGATTGTATGATATTTTACTTTAGATTAATGAGGTCTCATGTATTTCTTGTTGAATTATATGCCTTTCTTCAAAAAATTGGCCAGGTTTTCGTGATGTGCTTTTTTTGGGTATGTTTTTCTCCTTTGGCATGCTTAAGTGTTTCTTCTTATTTAGGTTCTGTTTTTCAGATAATGGTGTGTAGTAATCACATGATCACTCAAGATGATGTAAACCAAGTTGTTAAACATGAATTGATTCATGCTTATGATGACTGTCGGGCTGCGAACTTGGACTGGGCTGACTGTGCTCATCATGCCTGTAGTGAGGTGTGTATCACTGCAACAACGACCAATTCTTTTCATGAATTCAGGTTGGCATCTACAGATCCAACTTGAGAGTCCTGTTAAAATTTACCAAATTTTCTTACAAATAGCAGGTTCTGCAACTACCGTTTCCCGGCCTTAATACTTATGTTGACATTTCTTCCCTGTTTTTGTGTACAGCTTCGTGCGGGTCATTTAAGTGGTGATTGCCATTACAAACGCGAATTGCTGCGGGGTTATATGAAATTAAGAGGCCATGAGCAGGTGAGCTCTAATTCTTTTGTAACCTCACAAATAAAGTTTACTCGTGTCCACTATTTTCACACATCTGCTTGCTTATAGGATGAAAACTTCAATCTTTTCATTGGCTGTAAATTGAGGATAAATGGTTATGCCACATTTTCATTAGAGGTTTCTTTTGCCTTCGAAATATATCATCATGTCAGATGGAAGTTAGAGTCTTATTAAAATGCACTTCATAAGAATTCAGTACTGCAGGACATCACAGGTTAAGTTTGATCCTTGCAATTGAAGTGTCTTTTTAGTGGTAGACAACTTCAAATATTGAGCTGTCTTCCAAATTTAGGTCTATAAATTAATTGGCAGTATTTTAGGAAAGGAACCTGCTATTTTAAGATTAGTTTTCTACCTAGAAAAACACAAGGTGAAAATTTTCAAGTCCAGGTTGTTATATATTACTTCGTTTCGATAAAGGATAATATATTATTAGTGAAGACAATGAGAAATTACACCAATGAGGACGAGGTATTCTTCTAAATTAAAGCTCAAGAAATGTAATCTCTATATTATAAAACTAGCCACAAGCCTGCCCTTGCATGCAGGATGATTCAATTATTTTGAACATGTTGAAAAATTAACTCCACTATTTATAAAAGATTTCTGGATGCTTATTTAGTCAATTGCTAGCATATATATGAATTCCAAAACATGACTGTCGTCGATTTGCATGTTCCTTATCATCATTTCTGTTAATTCAAATTATTTGGAAAAATGACAACGCTTAAAAATATATAATTGAATATGTATAACAGTAGAGAATCTAGTACATGTAATAGTCTTTGGTTATTACTTGTTGAAAAAACTATATAAAACAGGCAGACGTTGAGAACATGGCCCATCAGTCTAGTGGTTGCCATGAACAGATAATAGGTAATTGCACAAGCTATTCATACTAACAATTTAATTTCAATTGTCAAAACATTGAACCAGGATCTTAAATGATTGTCAAAAGCAAAACGTATCCTATAAGGTGATAAACTTAACTCGCAGTACCGTAGAAATCGACCTAAACTTGACAACTATCTGAATCTAAATTCTCTCTCTAAAAACTTTGTTTAACTGGTCTTGATTATATGATTCAATGACAATGATTTGTGTCTTTGGTATAAATGTAGAATGTAAATTAAGATTAATTCTCTTATTTTCCAAGGATGGCATGTTATGTTAACTTGAAATCACCTTAGCAAGTTATTGTCAATGAGTCAATTACAAAATTAGGGCAATTGATGGTTAAGAATTTTTTGCATTTGTGTATCAGTAGTTATTGATAGAGAGAAGATTAAGTATACTGAGACAAGAAAAGGAGGAGAGGAGTAGAGAAGAAAGAGAGGCTGGTGTTTTCCAACAAAAGGTAGGGGAAGATTTGTGGATTTATTAGATGTAGAATTTTACCCTTGATTGAAAAACCTGACCATGTTGATAGACAAGGATAAACTGGGTCCAAAAATTGGATTTACTGATAACACACCCAAATAGCTTGCACATTATCAGCTTCCATAAATAGATATGCTGCAACTATGTATCAACTGTATACAAATAATTGAAATGGAATCTGATGTTATTCACCTGGTTGAGCTAGGAATAGGAATGTTTCTGAAGAAAAGAACTCTTTTCCATTTAGCCAGGATTAATAACGAATGGTTTGAGATTCATAGGAATGCAGTTTAAGTTCTATCCAAGACATGATGGGAAGTGAGAACTCAATAAAACCTGGAGTGTGATGTCTCCCTTAGTATGGAAGCTTCATGGCATGGCATCATTCAAATACTTCCATGGACTGCTGGTAGTGTATAATGCCAACAATTGTATATTGAAAGCAATGTCATGTTTGATGACTAGTATATAACGTTAAAACCTGGTGACTGAACGCACCATTGGAGGTGGCAAGTTTCTAATAAACAAGGGCATTAGTTGCATTCCTCAATATTATTTTATTTACACTTCTACTTGTTATGATGTCTTTCTTATCCAACGTGGTATAATATGAAGGACTGCGTGAAAAGAAGAGTTATGAAATCAGTGATCGCCAACCCATACTGCTCAAAAGCAGCTGCAAAGGAAGCCATGGAAGCTGTATGGGATGTCTGTTACAATGATACACAGCCCTTTGACAGAGCTCCTTGAAACATGTACTTGCTCCAAATGTTCTATTTAAAATGATCTTGGTGATACATTGGCTTGCAAAGCATTAGGAACCTGACCTTTCTGTTTAACAAGAACGCTCAATTCTTTCAAAGGCTATCATTTTGCTGTTGAATTGTTCCATATCTGAAAGTTGTAACACACAATAAATATTTTTTGCTGAGGCCAGATTTAAAAAAATAGAAATAAAGAAACCTTTCTTGTTAGCATCGGGTATTTTGAAAAGGGATATGGTCAATTTATCAGTTTGTCTTTGCATCATAAATGTCCCACACAGATGGCATTGATCAAATTCCTAGAATGCTTCTGGTTTATTGATATTTTAGTGCTTGGCATGAGGGTGCATGGCTAGTGTGTTCGTCTTAAACGACAAAACAATTACGGGGTTATTTCTTCTGTCTGCAAATGCTGTTATTTTTATTGCTAAAACATATCTCTGCTCATGGCTCTCCTGTAGCCATATCCTCAAATCTGTAGTTTATTACTGGGGGTGAGCTGATGGCATGAGAGACCTACTTCAGTTGCAGTAGATTTGCATTTCGTGCTGTTTGGTAACACGGTTAACCTCCATTTCAAACCATAATCAGTTTTGTGCTTTTCTTTTCCTACATTTTATCAGACGGGCATTAAGCGGAGATGATATGCTCATCAAAATAATTCACGCACCTTCATCAAGCAGACAACCCTTCTCCTAAGAATGTCCCCCCTCCAATATGTATAATAATAATTACTACCATAAATCAATAGCCACCGTCTCTTTTTGACAATTCAGTGATGACAAGTCCTCTTCTTGCGCTTCTTATTCTATGAACCAAAGCTTCTCTCTCTCTCCCTCCCCATGGTGATGAGCCAGAGCTTCTCTCTCTCTACATAATGGCGTCTCTCTCTCTCCACAGCAAGCTTCTGATGTTTGTACCGGCTATTATTTTCGATGCCATCATCACATTGAAGAACTACCTCGGCCCCTTCTATCCATCAACATTGGTCGTTGAAGCTCTCGTCATGAATTAATTCACATGCATAGTAGTGTTGCATTGTCCACGTGAAGAAGACTCGAACACTGCAGCTCACCGTTTCATGTCTTCCTTTTTTTAAAATCTCAACCACAACAATATGAAAAACATGACAACTAAACACACGAAACTGTTTTTTTTCAACTTCAAACACAATCATAATTTTAACCAAACATTTCAAAACTTATTTTGAACCGCAGCTAAAATGTTTTTTTATGAAACTATTTTTTTTAAAATTTCAACCACAAAAACAAAAGTAATATCAAATATACCCGAACTACTATCTGAACGTGGTTTTTTTTTTTTGTCTCTGTGTGTGCGTGGGGGTAGTTGTTACCAGGCAGTCCCAATTCTGAAGATTTTATGCATGCACCAAGACTTTACAGTTCTAATCAGGGCAGTTCATCGTGGACTTTAGAAATTGAACCATGAAAATCAATCGAAGCTCGTTCAGCTGGTGCGCCATTTACCCTAGTCCTCCCTTCCGCTATGTAGAATGTGAACGTATAAAGTTGTGGTTAGAAGTTGAAGCTATGACACCAATTTTCAATACTGGCCCACTGAGCCATTGACTGATTCCCGATCATGGAGCTCGTGATGGCCAGTCACACCACTTTTTCCTTTTTGAAAACCTTGATCTTTATGAAACTTGGAAAGAAAGTAAGGATTTCACATCATGTGATGCTCATAATCCCATAATGTTCTTTGAACTGTCGCTTTACCAGAGATTCACTTGTGATGCACTGTTTCCGCTACTGTTAGGCACTCCTCCCTCCCCTATTTAATCTTTTCTCAAATAAAAACTATTTAAACTTGAAATTTGAAAACAATATATTTTTTTATTTTTAATTTTTATCAGATAAAATAAAGATGGTAAGATTCAACAGGTTCTGAAATTACCATATAACCTATAAATTTAAATTATTAAATTAGATCTTAGAATATAATTTATATTGATATCTTTTAATAAGAAATGGGGCAGAGCAAGATTTGATGATGGATGCGATGCTACATCACTATTCAACATTGGCTACTAGAGCTACACCACTCTCCTCAGGTTCAGTACAAAAATACTTCTTCTCGGAGGAGCCTTATGTTTCACTCTTTCTTCAACATTAATCTCTGCATAAGAACATGGTATACAGTAGAATTTCAGTGGGCACCGAATCGATTCAACATAGATGTAACTTCTGTACACAACAAAAGCAAGCAACTACTCCCTGGGTTCTGCCTTTGGACGTTATCCTCGAGCCCTTCAACTTAAAATAAGAGTCATCGTAACAAAACGAGATAAGATACACACTTTTTAACGGTGTGGTTTTGCTTGAAGTGATTTGTTGATGTATTTGCTGGTGGATCATGTCGTAAAAGTTATGTTAAAAGCTATTCTGAAGGCATTAATGAATTTGGTCGATCCTCTCACTAAACCACTTGCTTCATCATACTCGTTTTACTTAAACCAACCAAGTGGTAAAGCTTAACCTTTGTTTCTCCTTTTTTATATTTTGTTGATGCTGTTTCTCGTAGCTGTTACCTAGCTAAGCAAAAGGAGACACATGGGATTCATTGCCTGGTGTTTAGTTGCGTTTGATAATGGATACAGCTATCGATTGTACTTCAATTCTGGAAATAGAAGAAGGTGGTTGCCGGTGAATGGGGCGGGGTTGGTTCATAATCGGTAACACTTCACACTTCCTGCAACATTTCCTACCCTGCACCACCTATTATATATGGTAAGAGTGCATTAAGAAGCCACCTATTATGGTAAGAGTGCATTAAGAAACACTTGAGGTGATGGTATAGCGGGGGAAGAGACTTGTTTTTTTTTTTTTATTATTCTGGTTTGATCTTCTCTGTGCATGACTGTTATGCTCGTGGTGCCTTACCTGTTCACCGATATTGCAGGTGATTAACACTTTGGAAACTAAGAGTTAATGTATATTTTTGTACCTTGCTTGGAAACGAAATCCTGAATGCTCAAGCAAACAGTACAGGGTGACCATTGCAGCTGGACTGTGATTTTTAATTGCTCTCACTAATTTGATTCTGGCGCCGTCAACCTTGTTGCAATTAAAAATGAAAATGGAGACACTCGAAAGCTTTTAATTGAAACCACACTGTCAATAGTGATTTGTTTTTTTATTGCTGTAAAATATTTTGATTTTAAGTTCTAA
>CM063603.1:24902423-25030026 GCA_032356905.1 Salix exigua
AGGAGATTCATACCACCCAAGATCTAAGTTCTGATTTTTCTCCAGGCTTACTAGATTGATAGCTTGCTAACGAGCCAACCACACGAAGAATCTCTTAACTGCTGTTGCACTTGCCCATTGGCAATCCATGATTTGACTCCTGATGCAGCACCAAGAACGGCAACATCTGAGTTACATCCACTTGATGTAACATTTAGAATTGAGGAGCATGACACTGGACAATCTTTTTGATTCGTCAGATGGCATGAAAATGGAAAATTATATTTGTGTTACAAAATTTGGAAATGAAATATTAAAGAGTCGTTTATAGTAAATCATTGTAACACCAAACCCTTTCTCATTTCATGCCATTGTTATTATAGAGACGATGAAAGCAACCTACACGGCCATAAAACCATATAAATTAGAGAAGAAAAACAAAATGAATTGCCCACAACACCAAACCCATGCGTAAATTTTACAGATGGTTTGAGTGTCAACCAGTCCGTATTCTATCCAACCTGTCAACACTTTTCCGTGCTCTTTCCAGTTGGTGGTCGATGCTTTTCCGGGATTTCTCATGGCAGTCAACACTCCTCCGAGACCTTTCCATTTGATCAAATGAGATCCTTAACTTTTCTAGCTTATCAGCATTATTTGACAGGCTTTTCAGTTTTTCTAGCTTGTCAACGTGATTGGATTGAATCTTCGGTTTCTCGAGCCTGTCAGTACTGTGCCTTGGTTTCTCTCTTCGATCTGTACTTTTCCTTGAAACCTCAAAGACATCCGTACTCTTCCGTGACTGCTCGAACTGATCTGTACTCCTCCTGGAACTGTATCTGTGAGAAGGAGATTTCTCCACAGTTGATATGAACTTCTTCAGATGCCTGATATACTCTGGATAGTGCTCTAAATCACAATGGTTCCCTCCTTTAAGCCAAAGTGGTTCGTACTTTTCTTTACAGAGTTCCCATAATTGCTTACCATGGGAGCAATCGACAACTTCGTCTGCAGTTCCCTACAAATAAAATGAAAAGATCAAAATATTAAGGTAATTAAGAATAATAGATCCCAAATCAATAAACTTTTCAAGGGCATCTCGCATTCAGTCGATGGGATTGCATGCATTTAAAATAAATGAATGAATATACACTGTTTATTTCAAACACACTCTGAAACACTTCACATTTAGAAGACAGTCATGGAGCATGAAAAACAGTTTTTCTCTTTTTCTCTAGTTTTTGTTGGAGGTGGAGGGAGATTTTCACTGTTTTCTCCACTACACAACGCAGTAGTTAAATCTTCGACCATTCATGGCACTGAGAATATTTCAAATTTAATTATTACACAGGACAAAATCGGCTCAGCTGTATATGCCAGAACCTTAAGGACAGTCAAATAAAAAAACTCACTGATATCAGCTGACAGCACACATCACTATTCCTTGAGCACAAAACAAAAGTCTCAGGAATCCTGATTAGGCCATCCATGGGGTCCATATACCTTACCTCTTCCAACTACAGGGCTGCTCTAACCCGTCATGTTTTAAAATTTTGTTTTACCTTTTCTTTTTTACTGGGCAATCTACTCTCACAGTTGCCATATGAAATTTCAATCCTTGTGAAGGTTAGATACATGATTAAAGAAAGAAATATATAAAAGAAATTATCTCCAATCTTTGTCTATAATTATTTACTTTGTCTGGATCTCCAGTCTTTACAATTAGTGATTTACAAGTCACACACACATACATGACAGCTATGTTCTTGTTTGAATTTGAGACACCTGCATCGACCATATGACCAATGCAGAGCCAAATGTGTCAGATCCACTTGAAAAGACCTGTACTATCAAATAAAAAGAAATCTCAAATCCCTACCATCAATTATCCATGTAATACCAGAAGATTATCGAATTCTTTTTTTAAAAAATAGAAAAGTAAATTATAAATTTTGGTAGATAAACATTTGGAAAAATATTTAGGAAAATAGCAATTTCACCTTATCACACTTTTTAAAATGCAATATTTACTAAAGGTAAGTATTTCTAAACATGACAAAACATATCGCACTACAGAATTGTCCAACTTGTAGACTGAACAATATACTCCAATTAAAACCTTATAAAATTATTGCTCACACAGTATCTTTCACAGGTGATTCTGAGCAGTCAGATGTTGTTATGCTATAATTAGATAAAAATCTATCCCAGATAGATTATGTGAGATGATGTGGATGGTCTAGCAAATACATCAAAGGACCAGTGGAATTGCTACTCTGACCATCAAATCTTTAGATTTAACTAATCTCATCTCAGGGTGTCAGTTTTGACAGTTTTGTGATTATTCTTACTAATCAATTGATCAGTTTAACAAACCAGCCAACTAATTAATCCAGAATTTAAATAGATGTTGCAGTTGGAAACCATGACATCAATTAAAGTTGTCATGATTGGGAACCACAACATCTATAAACATGATATTTCTCCAAAACTTTTTACCTTTATATCATTTCGCCATTTATATGTATTTTACATGCTAATTGCCCACTTTATCCAAGATTATCCCTGTCACTTATGCAGGGACTATCACAATACGCTTCTCTGGAAAAATCTAAAAAGGAAAAAACAAGTAAACTAAAGGCAGTCTACAAGAAGTAAAGTGTTGAGATATCTTACGGAGAACAACTAAGTTTGTAATACTTGGTTGGAGGAACACAGAGAAACATGCATAGATACATAGATTAACACAACCAAGTTCCTGCAATGAAACATGAAGAAGCTAGAGAGTTGACAGACAGACCTACATGCATTAAGAGTGCCAGAAATTTATGTGTACTCTAGGTTAAAATGAAAAATCCTCTTTACTTAAGCAATTAAAATTTCAAGGTCTTCTAACTATACAAGGAGCATTATAAATTCTTCAAAAGGAGGAAAAAATGTTAATGAGATGACAATAAGCACATAGAGGAGGAACAAATCAAACAATTCCAACACCAATTACACTGAGATACGAACTCGAAACAAATTTTGATATGTTTTTCCCAAACATGCAATTATAAGAGAAAAAGAAAAGCTTTATATACACTTGAACATGCATTGGAATAGTATACTTACATGCATGATAAGAACTGGACAATTTACTAGTGGTATTTTGTCAATATTCTGCAAAAAAAGAAAAGAACAAAGAACAAACCCATTATGTTAAAAAACTTATAAAATCACCACTACAGTGAATGGTTAGGACAAGGGCATTGATTACTGCATGTTACCTTATAAATGTCAAACCAGTATGTTCGCTTAACAGGATACATGACTCTTAACCCTGAGAGTATGGGACTATGCAGAACAACAGCCCGTAACTGAGGCAGTCGAGCAGCAAGATCTAACGTGGGGCCACTTCCAACAGATTGCCCATAAAGGATTATGTCTTCTTGCTTGGTACCATAGCTTTCTTCTAGACACTTATATGCAGCTTCAATATCAGCATATGTATTCTGCTCACTCGGCTGCAACACAGGAAATGGGCTTCAGATGGCCATTTCAGTTCCTTTCACAGGCACCAAGAAACTCATAAAAGAAGTTTTTTTTTTCCCATTAATTATTAAGAAGTTAAACTGTTCATCAAACCTTTCCCGACGATTGCCCATACCCAGAATAGTCATACCTGAGAGGGTTAAAAATGGAATGAGAACAACGAACAAAATTCCAATGAGAGATGCAAAATCACAAACCATGTCAATGAGTTGTATCTCAACAACACAGGTTGATAACATGTCCTGAGACAGAATAAAAAACAAGTCCTATTCATCTAAGCAATGACAGCAAATAGTACTTGGGAAAGGGCATGTCTAGTAGCTTGAGATGATACAACAATCTGCGAATCGGCCTGGATTAATCAAGCCAATGAACTGCAGCTCAACTGGCATTAGTGTCCTCCTCTCCCTCAAGAGGTCTGGAGTCCAAACCTCTCCTTGGTAACCAAAAAATGAGGATCAACCTTTTATGTATATATATAAAGCCTAACATGATCCTTGGGTTTTTGCAGTGGATTTATTTGAGCATCAGTCATAGAGACAGGGGTATATCAATTCAGCACGATTCATTTGATCAAAAGCTATGGAGGTAATCCGCGGGCTTTATATTTAAGATTTGAGAGCAAATACGGCAAGAACCCCATCTTGATAGCACCATTACTTGAAAAAAAGAAAGAAGAGACAAGAATCTAAAATTGATGAACTGAAAAAAATTACAAGATTTTCTTGTGAACAACAGCAAGTGACAAGAATCAGAACAGATGGAAAACGAAGAAGTTATAAGGACATTAAATAAGCTAAAAAGACAAGAAGGTGAAGATGGGAAAATTGAGATATTATAAACAGTAAGCGGTAGTACCCCATGAAATTAACCCTCAAGTGGATGCTCAGCTCAATGAAAAGCTCATACATCTGACCCAGATCGGCAGCATTTCCATGAGAATAAAGCAAAGTGGATGTAGCCATAGGATGTCTTATATACATTGCCACAATATCTGTACCTTTCCTTGTTGGCAATTTCAAGATTTCAACATTTTCACGGTGAGGAAAAGGGCTAAGCAGCAATAGACCTGTTAATTCATCAGTTACTAGCCTATATGATGGTGGATTTGGTGGAAAGAAGGCAAATTTTGCTGCCATTGATGATGTGACCCCTCCCATCTCTCCCTATGACTCCTCTTGATGCTCCTCTTGCCCCCCTGTTTCTTCTAGTCTCCACTACCACTATGGATGTTTCAGACCAAAAACATTCTATTCCAAAGTTGGAGGCAAATTGAAACGCAAAGGATGAAGGGGTATGGGAGGGGGTTTGTTGTTGGCTATGATTGATTTAACTTGGGGATTGAATTGATTATTTGGTGTAGGGTCAAATATAGTGGACAAGGAATTTTGATGGCAAGTGGGAATGCCTCACAACAACCCATGTGGATAAAGTTGATTGTGATTTTTGGGTTTGAAGATTCATAAAAAATAAAATAAAATCAAACTATTTGGTAGAGCATTTTGGTTTCATCCTCTTGACACCATACCAAATAGTTTAATTCCTTAGGTTTTGGCAACAAGCTTTGCTTGACTCCCCTCTCATTGGCTTTAATTAACCCATCAATCATTTATTATTTTGATAGGTAGAAATTAATTAATTAATTAATTTTTGGATTATATTGATGCTTTCAACTTTAGTTTTGCCATTTTCGTGGTAATAGTTGTTTTATAAAGTATTTTTATTTGAAAATATATTGAGATAATATATTTTAAAACTAGTATATCAAAACAACTTAAAAAGATTAAAAAATTAATTTGAAGCAACAAAATTAAAAAATTAATATTTTTTAAAAAATAAACACAAAAACAAAATATATATTATTTGTTTCATGAGATGCTCATTATACACTTAGACAAGTTTTTTTTTACAATAAGTAAATTAAAAAACCAACTCAATACAATATTTAAAAGATTAAAATTAAAACTCATTTATTATCAAAACCAACACCACAACATTACATAAATGCATGCTTAGTAATGCAGTAAGATGTGCTCTTACAAAAATATTTTTTAATTAAAATAATATTTTTATTCTTATTTTTAATATCACCATATTAGAACTATTGAAAAAACACATAAAAAACAATAGTTTATTATCTTTTGGATTGAAAAACATTATTTTCAATTAAAGAATAATTTAGTCTTGGATTAATGACAGATAACATCATCAAACATAGCCTAAAAATAGCAATTAACTTTTGTCTCGAATTGAACAAAGTGATCATCCATTAGTATATAGAACATCTCAAAGCTAAAACTTCATCTCATCTCGACTAAAATTCAGATGCTCTGGACATAGAGATTTTAGCCCCAAATCTTGGAACAGTCCTTCCGACGAGAGATGCAAGTTTGTCATATTTTTCATTGCTGCTTAGAAAGAGACTGGAGGTATCCTTTTTCACTTGACTAGAAGCACACTCTGTAACCACATATGAACTGAGATTTCGCAGGAACATGGAGTGCAAATAGGGCTCTTGGGCTAAATAGGATTCTCTTACAGAAACTAACGGGAGGTGTTTGTTTAGAAAGTATTTTTTTTATTTTAAATTAATTTTTTTTTTATTTTTAGATATTTTGATGTGTTTCTAAATAAAAAATCATTTTAAAAAAACAAAACAACGTAAACATATTAAAAAACAGACATTGTAGCCTCTCGGCTCCATACGTTGGATCAAGAGTTAACAGGGTGTTTGCAGCTGCCGAAGTGCTAAGTCCAAGGAGAGATTCAAGCCCGAAGAATGAGCCAGCTGGTTGAACGAGTGGAGGACAACTTTATGGCATGCCACCACTTGAACATTCCAATATTATAACATCACCAGTCAGTCACAACGAGGTTTTCTAAACGAATTCTTTGACGGCTCTTCATCTTCTTCTGCAATTTGATAATCTTTGGTTGATGGATGGATGGATGGGTCGACGCCTGACAGAGTCTCATCTTCTTTCCTTTAAGAATAATTCCACGAGGAAAGAAAATTCCCATTTGCATCTTGTGGAACTCTTTAAAACGAGTTTTCTTTTCTTAGAAAATGGAGTTGTAGCACAAAGTCATGCATTACCCTGTGTTTTTTTTTTATATATATATATAATAAATCATTTTTAAAAACAAAAAACAACTAAATTAAGGATGGTGAAGCTGGTCAAGAAAGTGACTGAAATGTAGCCAGATAGTGAATCCTCTCCTCCCACGCACGGGGGTTCAAATAAAAACACCAGCTTGCATGGGACGTCCCTTCCAGAAAACTAATTGACTCCTTCCAACCAAGTAATTATAGCTGGTAAACAAGAGTTTAGATGAAGCTATAAACGCCACGAAAGCCCTTTAAAACATCTCGATCCACTGCTGAGACTGGAAGATTTCAGCCTTCGATGGATCGTTTAAATCAAGTGGGTTTATAATAATAATAACAATAAAAATCAACTGGGATCAAGGACCATGTAACCTAATGTAATGATGGTTAATGGTGCGTTTTAGATTTCACTCCCATGGTAAGAAAACAAGATCAATAAAGAAAAGAGGCAGTAAATGTTTGGCCTGAAGACCTTTCTGCTTAGCCGATGACATCAGAGGGCACATCTTGTTTTAGCAGCTGAATTTAAAGTAGTGTTCAAATCATATCTTGCTTGGAAAACATAAAATTGAGTATTTTGATATGCGGTTAATGTTAAAAATATCGTTTTTATTTATTTTAATTATAAAAAAAACAATTGTTATGCATCGCAGCATTACTACCACACACAAGCAGCTTCACAATATATCCTGTGACCACCACTCCTTGTGCCCTGCTAGTGCACCCTCCTAGGTTTTCGCATCGTTTGAGCCAATATCAAAAGTTGCCTCCCTAGGAAAGGTAGCAAGGCACTTTAACCCTAAGTTAAAGTACAGTTTCCATAAACAACAAACCACACACTGTAAGTTGGTAATCCACAGTACCCTTTGTGGGTCTCCATAACTCCAACCATACTTAACAATGATTTGATTTGATTTGATAGCAAACTCATCATGAGCTGAGCAATCAAATCCCCTGTTTTTCTAACAGCCCTGCCCAGCCATGGAGAAAAAGTTCTTCAGAAATCTTTAAAAAGGAGATTAGATTGCTAATATTACGTGGTTTCGAGTCAAAACTAATCATAATGATTTTCATTTTGGGGTTGTGGAATGTTATCTAACCCCTCCTCTTTTACACCTGCAGAGATCAGCAACAGCAAATGGACACAAATTTCAGTACAAACACGGCCTGTGCAAACAAACGAGGTCACAAAACAAGCCATAATATTGGTGGGGAAAATGACTCAACAGAAACCTAAATGATTAGAATGGTACTGAGATATGCAGCAAATTACTCTTATCTCTGCCAAAAATAGGGTCCATAATATTGAGCAAAGAAAGTGGTGGGGTCTCACTCATCTTGACTCCTTGTTATTGAGATTGGATGATCGGAAAGTGGAGGGTCTCACTCATCTTAGACAGGGCAAAAAATAAATACACAGAGACAGCCCTCAAATATGAGTTGTTTTAGGCTTTTACAGTTTTGCAGAAACAAAAGCCTTGCAGGGTTCAATTCCTAGTATACTCACTTGGCATGTGTTTTTATCATAATATAGATAGATTTAAATTCAATCTTAGACAGAGAAGAGACTATTGTTAAAAAGAGAGGAGGCACTATCACCTCTGTTGAGCTATTTAGTTGAACCTGCAACTCATTTACTAGCAGTTCATGTTTATGTTCTAAGAACATTCAGCAATCCCAGAAACCATGCTCCCACGCTAGTCAGAACAATACAAGTTTCTATATCTCTCTGCCTTGTTTAGATCATATGACAGGAGCATCCCTAATAAATTGCTTTAGTAGCATGGCTAGTGTGCTGCCGATCAGCACTGTCACTGCATTTCAAAGAAAAATGATTTTTTATTTATTTTAAAACTATTTTGATATGGAAATATCAAAAATAAATTTTCAAAAAAGAAAAAATATTATTTTATTATATTTTAAAATAAAAAACAACCAATAACACAATATAAAATGTGTAACTTGACTAAAACAGTACTTACCAGGGCTGTCTCCTTCACCAAGGACAGGGGGTCTCACGAGCAAAAATCACAGAAGATAGACTAACAAATGCAGATGAGAAGGACCTGAGTAAGGTTGAATGAAACATTTGGATCATCTTCTCCCATTCTTGACAAGCATAATATATGCTAAAAAAGTGATATTGTTATGAGAATAGTTCATGTATCATAAAGTTCAATTCTAAATAATGTCTTCGAATCCCACCCCAATCATGTATCTCTTGTCTCTTGATCTCACTTTCTTATTTTCCATAAAGGCATCATTCCATATTTCTTTATCAAAATTACATAAGTTCAATTAAATCTTGTACTTAAGCGTACATGAACATTTCTAAAACTATAAACAGCTATGAATTCATAAAATGAAATCTATAATTTGCAAAAGGCTATGCCAAAATTATTATGACAAAATCAGTGGATAATGCAATCACTATCAAATTGAGAAAACTTGTTTACATGAAGAAACATGGGGCAACTTGCTTCTATCAAATTGATCTCTAATGATTTTGTACCTTAATTATTGAATCTATTACCATTAAAATCCTGAAAATTGGCTACTGCTATAAAAACATTTACCAGGCAAGGCAAGCTTAAGTTCATAATTCAATGCCACGCTTATAATTTGCAAATATCCTAATGCAGAACGATTAAAAAATTACAATGTGCAGAGTGATTCTAAAGCTAAAACTGTGCCTTGACCAGCTATGTTCTTGGTGCCATTCATCAAACTTTTAACATTGCGCCTTCCTGCACAAGCTCTATTTGCTCGACAAATCTTCGAGTCTCATGTTTCACATTCTCCTTTTTCCAAACACAAACCTTCAAGTATGGATTTCTTGAACTGAAGTTCAATGATAATTTTTTAGGTCACCTACCATAAACTCAGTATATATTGGGTATTTCTACAGAGTAAACACAAGTAAAATAGAAATATCTTGTCCAATCAGAGGGTTTCTGATTCTAACAAATGTATTTATTGATGTCCAGAACATCTCATTTTTAATGTAGCCAATATAACCTAATAACTATTAGAAGAACAGCCACATGAGCTCCATCATCTAAGTACATATTTGCTACTTCTTAACAACACATATGTGATATGGAGCCAACATGATATTATTTCAGCTCCACACCTAAGCAAGATACATACAAGGTCCAACCATAAGATTTCAAATTTCACTACTTATGGTCAAATAAACAGATGTTTTGTCTACATATCAAATCTTATTTTTGTGATTGCTGTCAAAAATTGAAAAATAAGAAGAAAGAGAGGAGGAATTTGTAATTTTCAAAAAGAGAAGAGCTAGAACAATTTGCTTGAGAATGAAAAAAAAAAGGGGGAGTGGCAAAAGTAGAAAACTCCATAAAGTTCAAGATAGAGTGAAGACTTTGAAGATTCTCCAAAAGAAAAATATAAAATTCAACTTCAAGCCACCAATTACATAACCCTTGCCAACAAGGTTTGAACTCCTTGAATGCAGCTATATCCATTACCACAACAAAGAGTGACCCATCTTTCATATTGCAAGTACCCTAGTCTATGGCATAGACTATACTTCTAAAAGCTTTCATCAACTGGTGGAAATGGTTCTGTCACAGAATTACACAGTTTAGTCTGTTGTTGAAAAATAAACCATGTCTACTTCTTTTATGATGTAAAATTAGATAAGGAATACCTAAACTCAGTTGATTGCAATACTTCACTTCAAAGTTGCCAGTAACATAAATTCCAAGAAGAGTACAACTAATCTATCTACTATGCAGTAATGGTCCCTGAAAATGGGTGTTCTGGGAGAGAGAAACTGGATACAATCCTATCCTTCAGCATTTTTGCACAAAAAGTTTGTTCACAAGGTTCTGACCTACACCCTCATGGTTGGAAGTCCAAGTCTTTTACCAGTGCACCAAGCAATGGTCCCAAGACCTTCAACTCAATGAGAGAGAGAGAGCTAACAACTTACTAACTTTCACTCCCTCCTCAATCCTGAAGTTGCAACTTGGATATCAAGAAAAGACACATAAAACACAATGAATGGTACAGAGACAAGGCAATGATAAAAAACACACATTTGCTACTTCTACACAGCACAGACATGGATTATTGGGATATCTTATTATTTCATCTCCACTACCTTAAAAATATATGTCTTTCTACCCAGAACATATATTGTTTGCATTACTGCTGCAACAAACTGATAACTAGATAAACTAAGAAAACCTAAAGATTTACAGGAGAAACTCAGCATTATATTAGAAGAACATCTCTATCACCTTAGTATATATATTTACAACTTCTGAACAATACCCACTTGTGATGTAGAGATATTTTACTATTATTCCAGCTCCACACTAAGATTTGAGAGGTCCACCCAAAAGATTTCCAATTTTGTTACCTAAAGCCCAATAAACATACGTTTAATTCTATGATCATATCTTATTTTTATGATGCAAACATAATTTTGAAACCATAAATGATAAAAACTTTGTAACTGCCAAACAAAGCCACCCTTCACTTTGAATAACAGCAAGGTTGGGTGGGGGTCAAGTAGAAAGGATGCAAAAATCAAAGCTAGAATTCAAGGTATCAGGGACTTCAAAGCATTGATTGTACGTACTCTTATCAGCAAGGATTGAGCTCCTACAAATGCAACTGTATCTAATGTCATCGCAAACAGAAGAACAACAATTCATATTGCGAGACACCTAGTCTATCCCATCAACATGTAGAACCTGACAGATAATTCATATCGCAAGACACCTAGTCTATGCTTCTAGATACTTCCACAAACTTGCAGAAACTGATCGATTGCAGAATTTCACAGTTTAGTCTGGAGTTTGGAAAAAAAAATACCCCATTTCTTGTAGCTTTTCTAATGTTGCAACAAGAAAGGCATAATTAACTTGAAGAACACGGCCTCAGTCCGGTAACTGCAAAAACTGACCTTTAATGTTATCAATAACCAATAACCATAAATTCAAGGAGAGTAGAGCTCAACACTTAATAATGGTCCTTGCAAATTAAGCCCCCGGGAGGCAGAACACATAGACAATCCTATCCTTCAGCATTTCAGAAAAGATTCTTTATCAAGGTCTGAATTTTGACCCATCTCATTGCAAATTCAAGTCTTTTATCATTGCATAAGACAATGGTCCCTAGAGTCCCACAAACAGAAAAAGAGATGGAGAAAAGGCAGAGGATCCTAGAAGATGCAAATAAACTAACACTGAACTAACAGCTAAGCACACCATTTTCACAATGTCTAAACAAACAGTTGTGTTCAAAACTACAGATGGAGCATGATATGCTGAAAATGCGATATCATCATCTGTTATTTACCTATCCAACACAATGCATCGAAAAGAAGGGAAACAATCACTTTCAACTCGCAAAAGCAAGTGCATTACCTATCCCTCCATAAGGACAAGAAAGGAAAAGACTGGCTGTGCAGATAAATAGCCTCTACTGCACATTTAACTCCAGGGTACAACTAACCCAGCCTATGATAAGAGAACAAGTACTTGGATCACATTCATAAGAAAGCAGCCCCTCTGACGAAAATTTAGCATCGTTGTAAACTACATTATTAGGTATTTATGCATGCATCCAATGCCAGGACAAATGTAACAATGGCATACCTTAAAATTTAAACGAAACAAAAATCAAACCAACAGTAAAATACCCTACAGTGTCTAATAATTTGGAGTGCATTGAAGTGCAAAATGTTATTTTTTTATACCCAACAAAACAAAGTTCCCACTTAGGTTTTTCATTAGTGGGTAATATTGTGTAGAGAAATTCAACATCAACCAAAACACCTGAAAAGTTTAAGACAATCCTCAAAAAGAAAATTGAAGGAAACCCTCACCAAAACAAACTTGAAACTAAGTCCGTCTCCTAAGCCTTTTCTTCAACTTTCTGTACTTATGCTTGTTCATCTTCTTCTTTCTCTTCTTCTTCACACTATCAGCCCACATCCCTGAATCCTCATCGTTTGGACCATCTTGGACAGACCAAGATGATAAAATCTGGTAAGAAAATAACTGAACTGGAGAGATCGGTGAAAAAAGCCAGGGACTCAAATGGGTCAAGTTTTCTACTTTAAATGAACCAAACAAAAATGGTCTGCCATCGATAGTGGGATTGTTTTCAGTTGGTTTGGTTTCGTGGTGGTGAGAAATGATGGGTGAATTTGTATTCAGGGATTGACGCAAATGTGGGTTTCGAAGCGAATCAAGGATTCTTGAATGCGGTGGCGATTTTTTGAGGAGTTGTAGAAGAGTTGATTTTGCCATTGTTGTATAAAATGTGGAAACGATTCAAGACAGTTTATAATTATATTGTAAATAAAATTTAAAAAATAAAAAAAGAATATTTTCACAAAATTTCAAGTAATAATCATTTTAATAAATAATATGTACTATATTTTAAAATAGCCCTCCATCTAAATGGAAACCATGCTAGCAAATTTATTAATAAAACATTTAAGATTCCATTACATTTTAGTTTATGTTTAGTATAAAAGCACATGGAAAACCAACGAAAAAACAATACAATTATAACTATAATTTATCAATGTTTTGTAGTATGATGTTAATACAACGAGACCAAAATATTGAAGGAAATTATTTTATCAATAACTTGTCAACAATAATATAATTAGAAGCATTCTTACCATGTGCACAATGTTTTTGCCTCATATACAAAACCACCTTTTCAACACAACTTATATAACAACTCAATAGTTTTGAAGCCTTTGTTACACCTATATATTTTTTGAAAAAAATAAACTAAAAGTTAATTAAAGTCTTTTTTGACCAGTCCATCCATTATCCATCAATATGCAACCATGTTTCTTCAAAATGTTTCAATTACTCTCATATACATCAATCATCTATAACAAGTAATAACCATGAAAGAATGTTTGGTCCTTTATAGCTAGGACTTATACTTGTTACAATGGCATGCGAATAATAAACAAAGCTAATAATATTAAATGATATATACACATCAACATCCATTTTTCTATAGCATAATCAAACCATTCGATTGTTTCTTTGTTTTGCTATAAATTTTAGAGAGAGTTTTAAGCATCATGAGTTGTGCTTAGCATAAAATATGCCTATATTATTTCAACTTTCTTTGTTTTCTAGAATATGACATTATTTGGTGGTAAAATCTTTTTACCATCAACATCAACATTATCATTGTCACCATCATCATTGTTATTTTTAAATTATATAATCATCCTCTCTTTATTATTCATTTGTTGTGAACTATATAAAGTGAAGTTGTCTTGCATATCTTTAGATATTTTTCCTTCTTAACATTCCCTTGAAGTTTCAAAAGCATTTGATGATGAATATTCAAAAGACATTTAAGACATTGTTCCACTTCTTCTTTAATTCCACTAAATGATGCTTTAATAAATTAATGTCACCACTTTCAAATGTTTTACCACAATACAAGCATTTTATTTTATTTTAAATCATGCACTTAGTTTAAGAGTTTTTTTTTTTTGCAATGACCTCATATAGCATATGTTTTTGCTTTTATTCCATCTATTATGGAAATTAAATGATGGGATGACCAAGCCATCAAAAGATCGCTACTTAGAGTACTATCATTGTGAAAAGTCATAAATATATAATGTAAAAGAAATGCAACTAGAATATCCATGTGATAAAATACATTGATTTAAGGTAACTAATTTCAACATTTTATATTGTAGTAGGTCATAAAAATATTTTATTATTACTAAATACAATTTGTTTAAAGGCATCATAAAATACCACTTCTTTAAGCTATACACTTAATGATAAAAATCTTAAAGCAAAATATTGTTCTTGCTTTAACAAAAAAAGTTTCTTATCTTATTAATTTGGGTTGAATTTGGGATAATTGTAATTGTCTTTATCCTTAAAAGGATTCATAAGACAAAACAATTTGTTTTTCTAATATCATGAAACTAAGAATAAAGAATTGAGATTGTATGACAACATGTAATCTATTTTTGTATATTTCTTATTAAGTTGTTACATTGTATTTGCCACATATATGCAATGTTGTAGCGGTCATTTTCCGGATCAGGATCCTCGGGTTTGGGTGAAAAGAATAAATAATTTTTGTCCTTTATCATTTAAAAGCTTATATTCACCACCTATTACTTAGGCCAATAGAAACCTTAACTCATCTTCAAAGTCTAAATAAAAAGGCTAGTTGTGTATAGGAAAGACAATATCATCCCAAATAAAACTTTATATAAGGTAAGTTATATTGTTTATTTGTCTTATTGTTGAGGCGTTGTTGTGTTTCTTTTAACCATTGGTCTATCTAATGTCTAAAAATAAGTCCACCCTAGTAGAGTGAACTATGACTTTATGGGTCAAGCCTAGCCATTCTAGAGTCCAAACATATTTTTGTATTTTTTAAAATATATCTTACATATAAATTTGTAAAATTTGATATTAAATTAAATTTTTTTTTGGAGTTTTTGAAATACAAGACAAGTTCTCATAAATTGAATAAACTTGTTATTTGTTGGGATACCGCAGTCGCATAAATTGATTACTCTAGCTTAAAACAGACAAAATAATATAAAGAAAATAAAGGGTCGATCCCAAGAAGAAAGTTTAGTTCAAATTTCATGCCATAAATTATGCAATTAAATCACTTTTTCCTTGTTAACAAAATACATTTGATGCAATTAACACTTGACAATTAAAGGAAACTACCTTTTCTTCTAATCTTTTTATTTTTTATTTCAGTCTCACAATGCTATTGATTATTTTAGGTGAGGGTAAGGAAGCTATATAAATTGGATGTCTGACAAAAGGAATTAATACAAAAAAAGGAAAAAGGAATTCCAAGAAAGTCGCTAAAACATAAAACATTCTTGAATTGTCTGGAATGACCTCATCATGGCAGCAGAGAAAAGTTGAGAATTTCTCCATGGCACTGTTGCACTCCGGGCATTTCATCATCTCAGGGATCC
Source organism: Salix exigua (assembly GCA_032356905.1). Classification (NCBI taxonomy): domain Eukaryota; kingdom Viridiplantae; phylum Streptophyta; class Magnoliopsida; order Malpighiales; family Salicaceae; genus Salix; species Salix exigua. Next base: position 24,918,038 of record CM063603.1, read on the forward strand.
TACCCATAGTCATCGGGAAATCGAAGCGGCAACAAGGATGAGAAATGCCATGGATTGTTCTGTAGTGGTCTTGCAAGGCCAAGTTAAAGCCCTTGACAGCCACTTGGTCCGTCCACAAGTCATACTCTACTAGTGCTGGCAAAATTGTGGTGCTGTGACCGTTGACCACAACATTAGACCCATTGTTAAGCACAACCCATCCACCTTCTCTATCATAGCTAAGCAACTTCTTGATTTCCTGCATCATAGGATCATGGTCATCGAGCTTGCCTAGCTCGATCTTGGAGTACAACATACTCTCGAGCCTGGTCCAAAAGAACCATGATATATCATGGTAAGGTCTTGTCAGATGTAACTCAGCTTCTCCATGGTTATTGTCGCCATGAGTTGTCGGATTTTCTCTCTTTTACTACTGTTCCCCACGTAAATCATCTCCAAAGGAATCAAATTCCTTGCTTGCTTCCATGGTAATCAAAATATTAGGAACGTTAAAGAGAAGGCTATATATACTTTTGTGGTCCCTATATCTACGTACCCTTCTTCTCCCTTACTTTATATAACATGGATTTTACCCTACAAATCTGATTCCACAATGATATGTATGGAAACTTTTCTTCTTTTTGGATTTTGTAGCTATTTTTTGCCTGAGATTTACTTAATTTTGCCTCTCCACTTTTGTTTTAACTCGAAAAATATCTTAATCTAGTTCATGCTTCTAATTTTTGTTCGGAAACGTGGACATGTTCGTAGGAGTACATGCCAGGCCATGTATCAAGAATAATTAACGATAGATGATGGGAGCATATTTCTTTTTTGAAAAGCTGTAAAACCATGTTAAATTTATCTGTTTTATCAAGAAAAGATTTATCATTTTCTTGTAAATATATTTTATTATTTCATTAAAAGATATTATTTTTTTTTATTAGAAATATGTTTAATTTGAAGGTTGATTTTTTTTTTTATTTCGAGTCATGTTGGACTCAAATTCGTGATAACTTTACGTGGTTTTAAGAGAAAAAAAAATGAAGTGTTGTGCTAGGCTCAAAATGAAAAGAACAGAACCTCACCGAGTTTGAAGTTACCAAGTCTTGTTGGATTCAAATTTATTGAAGTTTCGATGGACACAAGTTTACTAGAATCTTGCTAGTCTCAAAGAAGAAAAGAAAAGAATCAAATTTATGGGGGACTTACTATACTATACTTAAATTTATGGGGGACTTGTAGGGCTTAAGAAGAGAAAAACAAAGAAGCCTTACTAGGCTAAAAAAGAGGAACCTTGTTGCATTGCACTTAAATTTGCTAGAGTCTTGATGAGCTTTGAAAGAGAAAAACTCACGAGCCTGAAAAAGACCCTGGCTAGGTTGAAGTTTGCAGGAATTTCGGTAGACTCAAATATGCTAGAGCCTTGTCAAGATCAAAAAGAGAAAAATACAGGAGCTTTGTTGGGTTCAAATTATCTAAAGACTTGTTGACTAATATTAGTCAGAGCTTCGCTAAATGAAAAGGAACCTTATTGGGTTCAATCAAATTCTTTAAATATATGAATTACAAGATAACATGGTTTAGCTAAGAAGTTAGAGCCTTGCTAGGCTCAAGGTAACAATGAAATTGAAAATTTGATTGAGCCTTGCATGGCTCAAATTTGTTGAAATATTTCAATAATCACATAGATGTTCATAAATGTTAATGTATTGCTAGATGCTAGATTCAACTTTTGTCCATATGTTTGTATTAATATGGTAGCTTAATAAATTTATGTCATTCATGTCTTACACAATATTTCCACAATCTACTTTGACAATCCATTTTTTCTTTTGTTCTAAAAAACTTAATCCTTATTTTTGTTTGGAGTATGATGGTCATTCCTAGACTATGATCTTGTCCCCTAGGTGTTTATACTACATTTGTTATATTGAGATTGTCATGTATTTTATAAAAAGATACCAACTTTCCATGCATATTAGATTTGAACAACATATTCTAAACATTGTTAATTTGTGTTGTGAATCAAACGATCACTTTGATGTAAGATTTAAGAAACTATGCTTTTAAAATCACATAATATTTCATGGTTGCAAACCAAAACACTCCTTTTAAAATAACTTGATGCAACCTCCTCCTCAAAATTGAAGAGTGAAGATTTAGGATTTTATGCATAAAAATTGGTGACCCAAACAAAAAGAAAGTGCAAATTAGGAAGATTATTTTCCTTACTTTTCATTGTTATATAAGACAAACACACACACACACACACATCTATATTAATTTCTTGTTTTCTTATTTTTGATGAAATATTTTTTTTCCCATAAAATTTTTACTAATGCAATATTTTGCTTTTAATTTCTTAAGGTTCACACAGCTATTAATTATTTTAGTTGAAGGCAAGAAAGCTATATAAACATAAAACAAACTCAAAATGAGCTTTATATATTAACTAATAAAACAAATTAAGTAAGTAAGATGATTACATCAATCACACTCAAATTTATTTTATGGTGTAGAATATCAAAGGCCAGGCGCATATACTCTGCGCTATGGATGGGCCTCAAGTCTCATAACACAACCAAATTATTTAGCATCCGCTAATTATATACTGGAAGAGTCTGGAATGATCTCATCATGACAGCAAATAAAAGTGGAGAATTTCTCCATGGCACTGTTGCACTCCGGGCATTTCATCATCTCAGGGATCCTACCCATAGTCATCGGGAAATCAAAGCGGCAACAAGGATGAGAAATGCCATGGATCGTTTTGTGGTGGTCTTGGAAGGCTAAATCAAAACCCTTGTCGGGCACTTGATCCTTCCACAAGTCAAACTCTACCAGGGTTGGAAACACTGTGCTACTGTGACCATTCACCACAACATTAGACCCTTTGCTAAGCACAGCCCATCCGCCTTCTCTATTGTAGCTGAGCAACTTCTTGATTTCTTGCATCATAGGATCATGGTCATCGAGCTTACCTAACTGAATCATGGAGTACAACATGCTTTCTATCCTGGTCCAAAAGAACCATATCATGGTATGGTCTTGCCAGATGTAGCTCAGCTTCTCCGCGGTTATTGTCGCCATGAGTCGCTGCATTTTCTCTCTTTTACTGCTTACGCCCACGTAAACCATCTCCAGGGGAATGCGGGCTGCCTGTGCAACCGCTCGCGCGTTGTTTGTGAACTTCCTCACCCATTCAATGTCATCTCCTCCGTACAAGAAAATGTACTTTCCTTCCTTAATCTGATGATCAAAAAACATTGAAGCAAATACAACACAAATATATACAAACACACGTAAAAATATATATCATGTATGCATATTTGGATTGATTCTATAATGAATTTACCCAATTAAGAATCACTGGGTCAATGCCATTAACTAGAAGCTCAAGCCTCCATGTCTCCTCCCTCCATAGAGATTCCTCTCTCAAGCTGGTGAAAGGGAAGGCATTGCTTCCCCAAATCCACATCATATGGAGTGCATTTGGGCAAACCAACCTGCCTTGAGGGTTGAGCACCACAAGAATCGGCTTGTTCCTGAAGTGCCACACCTCTTTAATGAACCTAATGACTGGCTTTTCAATCAGTGAAGGGTGGTACACGGTGAACCATGGCATTGTAGACTGCATGCTTTTAAATTTCTCATTCACTGTATCACTCCATTGTACTGAATGGTCCATAATCGGAACCCAAACCAACTCATACTGACTATCCAGCCTAGCTCCATGCTGCCTCGATTCATTGTATATTTGTTCAAGAATTGAAAGCTCATCGTTCAAAATGTCAAGGCCAGAAATGAGCAATAACACATTTTTCCTTCTCAGCACATCAAGATGAACCTGTTAAATTCAAAAGTATGTATGAGAAATGTTTTGCATTAGACTGCTAGTATTAATAGAAGAAATGGTAGGAGAACAAACTCTTTTCTTGGAAGATCCATCTATAAGTGGCTGGATGTCATCCTTAGCATAAATCAGGGCCTTTAGGACCTTCATGTTGTCAACGTGGATCATTTCAAACAAATTCTTTAGCATTTGAAACGTTTCGACATTCCTCTTTTCATCTGCATCAAACACCATTGTTTTTATAACTGTGCTCCATCGATCCCTTGTGCATTATTTTCCTGTTTTCATATTTTACATGATGTCATAATACAAACGTTGCTAAGGTGCAAACCTATGTATTCGTAGCAAGCTGCCAATTGCTTCCTGAGATGCTCAAGTATGTTGTTGAGTTTGTAAGCCAAGGTGGATAGCTCCCATACGTCAGTGGTCGATATAGAAAACCTAAAATAATTGAAAAACAATATTACAAGGAATACATGATGGATAATTAAACTACAGATGGTGGACGAGAAAAAGCATACTCATGTCCCATGGTAGTGATGGCTGTAATCTGAGCCGCACAAGCCACAACACTCCTCATGGTCCAGTAGACAGCAGTGGGGATATGGGTCATGGCTGTGGACAATTCTGGTATCTCTTGAGAAATGTAAGATGTTGGGAGATCCTTGAACTCAACCACGCACCTAGTTACGTCCATCATGACCTTGATCAGATTGTTTAGGGCATCGAAGCGAGCCTTCAAAGGCCCTGAGTGCTCCATAATACTGGGCAATTGCTTGAGGATTGCCATGGATTTGGCAAGCTCGTTAGAGGAGTAAATCTGGGCAAGCAGCCAGAATTCTCCATAATTCATTGCGAAAGCTGCCATGGTGAGCACCAGCTTGGCTTCCCAGGAATAGCTCGGAAGCAAATTGCAAAGTGAGACAGTTGTTGCGTGGGCATCTGTTCCACCCAGTGCCTTGTAAGCAATCTGCATCAAAATTAAAAGCGGGATATCTAAAAATTATCATTGATTCTTTTGGTCAATGCCCATATATCATATATTAAAATTGAAAGAAATTGTATAACCTCGCAGGAAATTCTATCTATTGTATACGACAGTGCATCGATCATGGAAACAAAATTGACTTGATGAGTCGTATCCTCCAATTCAGCATGGGCCTGGGAAGTCAACGTTAACAGACGTGATAAAAGGAACAAAAAAAAACAAAATATAATAGAGTTAAGCTGTTATACCGTCAGAGAGGTGTCAATTTGCAAGGTGGCACGTTTGAGGATGTCTTCAACAAGGTGGAGAAGAGGTTTGACATCAATCTCTCTGCTGTCAGGATCATGAGTTCCCAGAATTTGTTTCATCATCACATTGTCATCAGACATTGTCAGCATGCCGCCGCGATCACTCTTGATCAGTTGCTGGCTCGCATTAAAACCTTGGGCAGGGTTCCTGAGGGGAAGGCGTGACGCCATTTTGATCAGCTGCTGTCAATGGATTGTTTGGGTTATGGAGCAGGCGTAGAGAAGATCGGATTTTGTGTCTTTGCTCCATATTTGTTAGGCCTATTTATACTATGAGAAATGGAATAAAGCTCACCTGAATCAACTTCCTTCCTTCAATGGTAATCAAAATATTAGTAATGTTAAAGAGAAGATATACTTTTGTGGTCCCTATGTCTGTGTATCCTTCTTCTCCCTTACTTTATATAACATGGATTTTATTCTACAAATCTGATTCCACACTGCATTACAATGGGAGGTTTGGAACCTTTTCTTCTTTCAGAATTTTCGAGCAATTGGGACCTCAATTTCTAACCCCCATCTCGTAATATCATGTTCGGAAACTTGGACATGTCTGTAGCATATTTTAGGCCACTCATCAAGAATAATTATCGATAACTTGGAAGCAAGTATTGATGAATAGATGGACTTTCTGAAGAGGAAATGAACCAAAACAGCGATGAATCAAAACCATGTATATCCTCTGGTATTTGTGTCATGTATTGCACCTGTCCTTCCATTAAAATAAACCTAGCTCAAGTGCTCTAACCACATCCTGGTTCAGCTTATTCTATTATTAGATGCTGCAAACACTGCCTAACATAAACGTAATTTTCCAGTTGTTCAGTCAATGCAAGATCCCAGAAATAATATTAAAGAGAAGGCTATACTTTTGTGGTCCCTTTGTCTACCCTTCTCTACCTTACTTTATATAACTTCTCCACTTTACAGTACTGTGATTTTACCCTACAAATCTGATTCGACACTCTATCACAATGATGGGTTTGAAAACTTTTCTTCTTTTTGGATTTTCTAGCTATTTGTGACCCATTTCCAAACCCCCTTTTCATAAAATCAAGCTCGGAAACATGGACATGTTTATCGATAACTTGGAAAAAAGTATTGATGAAGGGACCATATTAAAAAAATAAAGAAACCTCTTGAATAGAAGGACCTGCTGAAGATGAAATGCCGAAGAGTACATGAACCAAAACAGCGACTTTCTCTCTTCAATCAAAGCTACGGATGTTTAGCAATGGAATTCTTCTTTGGGCAAAAACCGACCACAAGTTTTTGTTATTGAATAATTGAATGCCTTACTCTGCATCATATCAGAGTTTAAATACATGAATGACTAACAAACTCTTCTAAATATACTAGCACAACTATATGAAATCAGGACTCTAGCAATTGATTCCAAATAAATAGTGGGCATTTATTCAGACCACAAAACAGACTTGACTAGTTCCCCTCCTTTTAGCTCTTCACAGTTCTATGAACCTGGAATTCTATATAGACACCCGATGAGATCTTCTAGGCTTATCAATACCTCCCCTATTTAAAGGAACCTTGTCCTCAAGGTTCAAGGTGGTAAATCTCTCTCACAATTCATGAGCATTTTCCTGAGTGACATCATCATCTAGAGGTTGTTTCCATTTGACAAGACTTTCTTCAACTAATCAGGACCCCTTTTTTATCCAACGAGTATCCAAGATGACTTTAGGTTCGATGAGAATATCTCCATTATCTGCCATAGGTGGTAACTCAAATGTAGTGAAGGGGTCACCACCTAATTTCTTTTTAAGCAAGGACATATGGAAGACAAGATGAATATGTGATTCTTCAATAAGCTTTAGCTTATAAAGCCACCTTGCCAATCCATTGCTCAATCTGATAAGACCATAAAAGCGACTAACCAATTTTTACATGCTCGTTTGAAGACCGATTATTAAGGCCATGTTTGTTTTGAGGAAACTGAATTCCTGGAATTCAGTTTCCTCACTTTCTCATGTTTGGTAACATTTAAGAAAACTAGTCAAAAGGAAAACACTTTCCTTGGGTTTCCGGTCAACTCTAAAATTGGCTTTCACTTTTGGAAAGTGTTTTCCTCTCATGAATTAAAGGAAAACACTTTCCCTCGTCTGCTAAAATTTCCCTCGTCTGCTCATATTTCATCGTCTCTTTCTCCTCATCACTGAGCTCTGCTCCCTCTCGCCTCTCGACTCCCTCTCATCCTCTCGCCTCTGCCAGTCCCTCATCTCGTCTCCCTCTCGCCTCTGGACTCCCTCTCATCCTCTCGCCTCTGGACTCCCTCTCATCCTCTCGCCTCCCAATCACTGATCTCTACTCCCTCTCGCCTCTCGACTCCCTCTCATCAGCAACCCAACACCCTCTAGCAAACATTTCTTTCAAACCTAGCACCCTCTACTTACAAAACCCATCTCATCTCTCACCGTTGTCAAAAAAGCCCAGCTCATCTCGCGCATTTGTGCCTCCTTGACCTCTCGTCTCTCGGCTCTCTCAGTCCGTTCACACAACAAAGGTCGCGTCTTCCCTCTCGGAAAAGGTAAGTCATTTGGGTTTTATTCATTTTAATTAATTAAAATTAATTTTTGAGCTTTATGCCTGCAGTGATTTTGTGGTTGATTGAAGGTGTTGTTTGTGTTTGTGTATTACATTGTTATTGAAAATGGATTGTGGGTTTTGATGATTGTGAAAAACCAACTTGATAGTTCTGTTAGATCTGTGATTATCTGTTAGATCTGTGATTATAGTATGATTGTGATTCTGAATGTACTAATTTTGTTCATATATTACCACATAGATGTTTGATTTGTAAGTGTAAGAATCCGAGATTCATTCTTTGTAACAAATGCATTGATGATTTTAGGCTCCTCTCGGTTGTTGCTGGAATTCAATAGTTTTTAGGCTTCTGGTAATTGGATTGAAGCCAATATAAATCATGATAAATGTTAAGGGTGCAAGTGTTACGGATTTAAAAACAGGATTATGTTAAGGGTGCAATTTATTCTGTTGAATAATGAACAGGTTAAAGAAATTTGTTCTCTTTGTTTTCTTTATGTTTATACTATAGTCTTATTTGATCTAATTAGACTATAGAAGGATTAAATTGAAAAAAAAACAAAAGTCAGAGCTCCATTAGAAAATCCCAACATGTTTTAGAACAAAATGATAAATATAAACTCATATATAAACTCACATGACAATGAGTTTAAAAATCTTGAGCTTCACTCTTCTAGAAGCCTTTTGAGCTGTTGAGATTAGAGTTTTTGTCATTTATATTACAGTTCGTTTACACGGTATCTGGATGCATTGCTTTCTTCTTGTCTTCATCGTATTTGAGGTTAGAGAGAGTTGCAAACAGCTTGCAGTATTTATTTCCAAGCATAACCCATCCTTCCAGCTTATAAATGAAAGATTTGCTAACATCAAGCTTTCAGTGTCTTGATATTTTATGATCGTTGATGAAAGCATATTTCTTGCATGGGAGGCTCAAAATTATCTCTATATGTTGCATCTCCATATTGATTATGGAGATACAACATATGGAGATAATTTTGAATATGTAGATACAACATTTACGAAAAGGATTTGGCATTTTGAAGTTCAAGAACTTGTATAGCTGCTAGCCCAATATGGTCCACAAAATTATTTTGCATGATTCCGAATATACTTATTATGATTTGTTTTTAGGGCCATGTTATCAATTGATATTTTTTTCCATTTCACGCCAAGTATTTCCACCAATGAGTGATTTTATTTGTGGGTGAAAATGAAATGATTAACTATCTCACATATATTTCTGTTTGAGCGGCTTGTGAACATGCATGGCCTTATGTTTCTTGATAAAATCTGTCGTATCTTCATCTCATTTTTCTTGTTCCCTAGTCAATCGTTTATTAGCAAACATGCTTTTTGTTTGAAAAATGAGAGTTTAGTTTAATGCTTGAAGAGGTTGAAACAAGAAGCTATTTCATAGTCTACTCCATGTTTCATTAAAACCATGTTTTCACTTTGGTGTTTCGAGCTTCGTGAAAACTCGCCTTCTGGGCATGGTTTCTTTTGCTATCACAATCTTCAAGGAATAGTGTTTCAAAACTGTCCACCTACTTTTCTATTGGCTCACTTGTAAAAAATATTTTTGTCGTCTCCTATTTGTCGATCCGATGATGTAATTCTAGAAATCATCATCTGCCGCTTTGTATCACTAAGCGGTGATTTTAGAGTAATCATCACCATCACTTGTGCAATGATCATAGATGCATGATGCCAAATCATATTTACTACCACTTCATTCTTTCATTCTGCTTTGCATTCATTTCCACAATGCTCATTGTCATGTGAGTTTATATATGAGTTTTTCAATTGAAAACAATTCTGGTTGAACCCAGGCCCATATAAGAAAAAAAATGTATACCAATTAGTGATAGGCCCAAGCCCATATAAGAAAAAAAATCAATTTTGCTGGCAAGGAATCTAATGAAATAATGGGAATACATGGGAAGCCTTTATTAACTGTTTGTTATGGAAAATCTAATTTTTAATTGGATGAATGTCAAAACTAAATTGTATGTTGTCAGCTGCTTTGAACATAATTCATTGTATTGATTGTGAAAATATTTGATATATTTTTCTTATAATATTGATTTCCTATATGTTTAGGTGTTGTTATCGTAAAACTACACTTTCATGTTATGGATAGTAAAATAATTAATGCGGTATGCATGGGAGCAATTATTCGTTGTGATAGTCGTAAGGGAATGTTATAAAGAAGAAGAAATAAATAGAATTTATATACCAAGAGAACCACGTATAAATGCAATTGCTCAACGCGAATTCTATATTGACAGCATTTTGAATCGAGGTGATCGACATTGCGTTGAACAAATTCGTATGAAACCTATTGTATTACATAGATTGTGTGATCTTCTCACAAGCCGTAACCTATTACGAGCAACTCAAAATGTGTCTATTAGGGAGCAAGTAATTGTTTTCTTACAAATTGTAGGCCATAACCAAAGATTTAGGGTTGTTAGTGGTAGATATTATAGGTCTGTTGAAACTATCCATCGTTACTTTAGAATTGTCTTAAAAGCAATTCTAAAGTTGTACTAAACTACCTTATTAAAGATCCGGAGGATACGAGTTCAACAAAGATAATGAATAATACAAGATTTTATCCTTATTTTAAGGTATGAACACAATACCAATATTTTAATGAATTGATTAATTACATTCGGAAGAAAAGTTTATAATTTATGTTGTCATATTTATATAGGATTGTGTGGGAGCAATTGATGGTACCCATGTTCCTGCAAATGTTCCTGTTGAGATTCAAGGAAAGTTTCGAGGACGAAAAGAAGGAACAACACAAAATGTTTTAGCAGCTATAACTTTTGATTTGAAGTTTTTATATGTTTTAGCTGGATGGGAAGAAAGTGCCCATGATTCACGGGTTTTAGCTGATGCATTATCAAGATCTAATGGTTTTAAAATTCCAGAAGGTATATAATGAAGTACGCATTATATGCATAAACATATCAAATGTCTTACTATATAAAGATAGTAATAAGTTTGTTTTTAAATTGTAGGGAAATATTATCTTGGTGATCTTTGGTTAAGGTATTCGAAAGGAGTCATTTCTCCTTTTCAGTGGAGTTCGATATCACTTGAATGAGTTTACAGACCGTGCACCAGAAAATGAAAATGAGTTATTTAATCTTCGACACTCTTCATTGAGAACCGTGATTGAGCGAGGGTTTGGTATTTTGAAGAGTCGTTTTAGAGCAATTGATAGAAAATCTTTTGGTCTTATGAAACACAAGTAGAAGTTGTGCTTGCATGTTGTATTATTCATAATCACATAATGGGGGTTGATCCTTATGACTTTCTTATGGAAGAAATATGTCCGGATAGTGAACCAAGTAGACGAACAATGTACTTAAGTCAACGGGAGGAAAGGGAAGAGAATAGGGAGTGGATATCAAAGAGAGACATGATTGCCTCAACTATGTGGAATGATTATAACACTCAAAGAAACTTGTAATTGAGTGTTAATTATATGTTTTTTGTTTTTCTTATGTCTTGCTTAACTATTGTATGAAATGTATATGAAATGTATTAAATCGAACTATTGTATAATTTTGTATAAATTTTGGAATTTGTTTTTGTAGAAATGAGTTTAACACAGGATGGAAAATGCAAAGGCAAGGGCAAACATTTCAAATGGACTAAGCCCATGTCTAACATGTTGCTTGAGTTATTAGCTGATGAGGCACTTAAAGGAAACAAACCTTCTTCCACCTTTAAAGCAGAATCTTTTGTTAAGGTGGCTACAGAAATAAGTGCAATGTTCAATGTGCAATGCGAGCCTAAACATGTGGAAAATCATCTCAAGACTGTGAAAAAAGAATGGGGAATAATAACCACTCTGAAAGGTAAAAGTGGTTTTGGCTGGGATGATTGTTTGAAGATGATTACAGTTTCGAAAGATGTGTATGATGAAGAAGTGAAGGTATGATAAATATTATACTCTTTGTAATTTTTATATTTACTTTTGTTTCTACAATGTTATACAATGAACTAAAAAAATTGCTATTCTATACGTTATGAACAGGCACATCCCAATCATGACAAGTATCTGAACAAAAAACTTGATTTGTATGATGTAATGACAATTGTTGTTGGAAAAGACATGGCAACCGGAAATTTTGCCAAATCATTTGCTGATGTCAACTTGGAAGAGAACACTGAAGTTCATTCAATTTTCATGGATATAATATTTGCTAATATTTTATAAAATAAGCTATGTATGAATATAGGATATAATAAAAAAATCATCATTATACTTATTTGATTTCATTTTTTTTATTTAAAGTGATTAAATATTTTATATTAAATATTTAATATACATGGGATAAAATTTAAAAAATTAATAATTTATTATTAAATTATTTTCCAGTTCATTTTCCATAACACAAACAAACACTGGAAAGTGTTTTCCAGTTCATTTTCCATAACACAAACAAACACTGGAAAGTGTTTTCCATAACACTACCAAACATCGGAATTCACTTTCCAGGAATTCACTTTCCAGGAATTCACTTTCCAAAAGGAAATCACTTTCCAGCAAACAAACGGGGCCTAAAGGTAGGAATGAAGTTTAAGGAAACCCCAATCTCCTTCTTGGAATTCAATGAGCCTTCTAGAGTTAGTTATTTGTATATCATGCCTTCTAGAGTTAGTTATTTGTTGAATGCAGTTACTAGTGGCATGTAAGTTGAGCAGACGCGATATTTAATCTCTAGTGGCGAGTTGTTAATCTACTTCATTCACCAGTGACATTCCGATGTGGTGGTGTGAAATTGTTGGGGGTAGACGTCTAAATTGCCTGGAATGGGGTCATGCTAGTGGAAGCATGATAAGTGGTGTTATACCACAACTCAACCCAAGGTAGAAGAGAATTCTATTTTTTAGGATGCTGATGGACAAAGCAACAAAGATATTGTTCAACAAACATGTGTAAAACTTCAAATTGTTCATCCGTTTATGGACAATAAGCAGAACTCATCTGCAATTTTGTGCCCGACATTTTAGAGAACTCATGCCAAAAATGACCGATAAATATTGGATTTCTATCACTAATAATGGATCAGGGCATACCATGAAGTCTCACCACACCTTCAACCAATTTCTCATCCACCATTTTTGTAGTATAGGGATGGGTCAATGCCAAGAAATATGCCGACTTACTAATCCGATCAACAACAACCAAAATAGTTCTCTTTCCGCTAGATTGTAGAAGACACTTAATGAAATCCATCATGATGTCATCCTAAACTTGACGTAAATGGGTAACAACTATAATAAGCATGTCGGTGAGAGGGTGTTAGATTCAACTAGCTAACATACATTACAAGAAGAGACATTCTTTAACCATGCGAGCCATTAATGGACAATAAAGTTGAGCAAGCCATTTATAAGTGTGCAGTACAACTGAATGCCCCCCAAGATGTGAGTCATGGAATTCATGTTTTAGCTTCTGAATGATGTTAGAATTAGGGGTATCACTATTATGTTTTTCTTAATGAAATGACACATTTCGCCTTTGATTTTATTATGTTTTTCTTAATGAAATGACACATTTCGCCTTTTTTTTTTATGATTTTATCACTATTATGTTTTTCTTAATGAAATTACCAATTTTTTGCAAGGATGAGAAACAACCTCGTCTTTGATTTTATTCCATATTTGAATTAGTGGGACATATAAGTTTGTAAGGCATGGGCTGCTTGAACTGAATTCTCCTTGCCCGACATGTACACTATCTCATACTCATATCCAACTAGTTTTGATACCCATTTAAGTTGTTCTAGGGTAGTCATACGCTACTCCACTAGGTATTTAAAGTTGCATTGGTTTGTTTAAATTACAAATTTATGGTCTAACAAGTATGGCCTCCACAATTAGACTGCTACCACAATAACCAACATTTCTTTCGTATAAATTAACCATATGTGCTTTGAAAGCCCTAAAGATGGGCTTATGAAAGCTATATGACATCCTTGTTGAGATAAAACGACACCAATTCCATCCTTCAAAGCATTAGATTTAATAGCAAAAGGCTCATCAATATTAGGCATGACAAGTGTTGGTGTGGAAGTTATTGCCATTTTAAGCTCCGCAAAGGCTACTTTTGCTTAATCATTCAAACAACATTATCCCTTCCTTCATAGAGTTGTTAGTGGATGACCAAGAACCTTATAATTGCGAACAAATGTTTTGTAGTAACCTGTAAGGCCTAAAAATGCATGCAACTCAGATGTATTAGAAGGTCTTGCCTAACTTAACATTGCATGTATTATTGTGTTGATCGACCTTTACTCTCTTAGGAGTAATAATGTGACCCAAGTACTCTAATCCGTGCCAGCCAAAATGTCTGATTGCATAAATGAAAGGTTTTAGCACTCCTAGTACGCCCTACTAAGATAAGATGCTTGATATTTTGGTTTGTCTTATGATTTCTATGATATTGGTCTAATCAATTTTCCTAGGATAGCTTTGCTAGGGAAAGGAACAAATGTTTCTATGATAAATTTACGACCTATACATTAAGAGATAACTATAATAGAAATCTAAGAAGATTCAATGAGCTTGAAATCTCATTTTCCTTAAGTATTTCAAGTTTTCACGACTAGTAAATCGCAAGGAAAAAGGACAAAAAATAGAAATATAAGAGAATTCAGAGCACTTTAAAAGCCTATATTTTCTTAATATTTTATATTTTTAGGGCTCATAAACTGTGGAGTCAAAGATTGAAATGTCCCCAATTATAATCAGGGCTTCTTTCAAATATGAGTTGATTAAATAATAAAGACTTATTATTCCTGGAAAAATATTTTGGATATGTATCTCTTTGGGGTTTCTTTATCCAAACATTAACGGTGAACAACAATGAATTATCCCTATTAATGTTTTGGATATTAACCCCTTTGAGATTTCTTTACCCAAATATTAATAGTAAATAATATGAATCCCCAAAATATGATATTTTGTATTTTTTTTGGAATCTTTACCATTACCCTTTGAAATTTACAAACATGTTGTAAAATCCAAAACATACAAGAAAACAATTTTTATGTTTATGAAATCCATGTTAAAACACATTTTCTTTTAAACTCCGAATACATATATATTTTTAAAAAGAATGTTAAAGATATGCTAGTGTATTGGCTGTATGCATTAATTTTTTTTTTGGTATATAGATATATTTACCGCATCACACCGAAAACCAGGTATTCTCAATACAAGGTCGATATTTTTAAAAATATAAAGCAAATACATACCTTAAACTAAATATGCCAGAAAATCATAAATTTGTTACTTTTATTTATATTTTTTAGAATGGAAAAAAGAGAAAAAGAAATGTTTGGTCATTTGGCCAAACTAGTGACCCAACAATAAACAAAGAGGTATGCGTGAGCTATATCACGATATCACGCATGCCTCTTAAGTTACTGTTCAAGTGAATTATAATTCACTTGAACAGTAAACACAAAAGGCATCCAAAATTAATATGCAAAAGGAAGAAAAATGCATGGGGGTCTTACCTGGTAACTAAAGGGTAGAGGCAAGCTTGCTGGAATTCCTTTGTAATCCATTACCATTACTGGATGCAAAGCTGGTGGTGGATGACGAGGGAGGTTTGATCAGGGCTGTTACTTGCAGTTATCGGCTAAAGGAGAGGCTGAGATGAAGGGGAAGGGGCGACTGTTTTTTTCTTTGTTGACAACCTCTCTCTGTCGTGCTCTTCCTTCCTTTCTCTCTCTTCTCTTTTTTTTGCTCTTTTCTCCTCTTATTTTCCGCTCCTTTCTTTTCTTTTTTTCTCTCCTTTTTTTTCATTCAGTAGAGAAGGGGTATATATAGCCTAGACATATCTCTTATTTAGGAAAGATTTAGTGCATTTAATATAGGCTACAAGATTTATGTTTTTGTTGCATTTAGATAAACAAAATAGGGAAAGAAATATTGTGGTTGATATCTTGTGATTTTGAATGCAGAAAAACATGATTTGAAGATCAAATATTTATGTGGAAATTCATGGAAATCAAATGGGAAGTTGCAGTGAAAAAGGAAAAAGTTATAGGTAGGGATTTTTTGAAAGTGACCATGCACAATAATTCTTGTAGCAGTAATTCCTGTGATTATGATACTCCAAATTAATTTACTCATGTAGTACTACAACTTTCATGAAGAGCACAAAGTGAGATAAAATCGTTTTGATGGACAAAATCAACCTGCAATAGGAAATGGGATTTTTCTACCTTTAGACTAGACATTCTAACATGAATATCTTGCGATTTTGATATCCTAATCAGGCACTTCAAAACCTAAATTCATCTACACATGCATTATTATAACTTTAATGAAGGATCTAAAATGAGAAAAAAATGGTTTGATGGGTGAAATTGACTTGCTATTTGCTTGGTCAAAACTATTTTATGGAAAGGGATTTTCACAGTAGCGGGAAAATAATTTTTTTTAGCAAATTCTGAGTGATTTATCCAACTTAAACATATGGTAAAAAAAACCATTCTAATATAACAAACACTACTGGTTCTGTGAAAAGAAAAAAATATAACTCCTTACGATAATTGAGCAACAAAAATTATTGTGACATTTCTTGAACCAACCCCTCTCTCTTTTCCAACGAGACTAATTAGCTTTTCACAGATCTTAAAATAGTTTTTTTTATATATAGTGATAAATACTTGAAATATTAAATTTGTTTCCCGAATAAAACCTTCACATCTCGGGTAAGAATCATTCTCGCGACAAGATTTTCTTCTTTTATACTAGACATTAAAATAGAGATATCTTACAATTTTGATATCCAAATCGGTCCATTCAAAACCCCAAATTCACTAATCATGTATTACCTACACCTTTCATGAAGAGAACAAAGTGATGCTAAATCGTTTTGATGGACAAAATTGACCCACAATCTATTTGTTCACTGTTTCGAAGAAAAGGATTTCATGCTTTTACACCAAACATTCTAACGCGAATATCTTGAGATTCCAATATCCAAATTAGGCAATTCAACAACACAAATTAATCTACACTTGCAGGATTGCAACTTTCATGAAGGACTCCTAATGAGAAAAATCAATTTAATGGAGAAAATCTACCCACAATTTGCTTGGTCAAAAATATTTTTTAAGAAAAGGATTTTTACGGCAGCAACAAAATCAATTTGTTGTGCAAGTTATGATGGTTTTATCCAACCTTAAACCTAGATAAAGAGAGAATTCCTAATGATCTAAGAATCCTGATGATTTTGGCAATGAAGGAGAAGGTTAAGAAAAAAACAAAAAGAACAAAGACAGGGCTCGAAAAAATATTTTTTTCCTTACTTTTGTCCATCGTCTAGTAACCATGTGTTAAACTCTTGCATTTGGTTCCGAAGCGGTGTACATCATTTCCAATATGCGGCGTCTAAAAATGAGTAACAACACTCCTAATTTTTTGCCTGAGTAAATTAGTGAGGTGAGCCACATCATCTTTTAGAGAATTTAGTTCTTTTTGGAAGTGTGCATCGCAGTGAGTATGTTCTTCGTATTCCATGTATCTTTGATGGAGTTGAATGTTATAAATGTTTTGATCTAGAGTTTTTTGGGGACCTATATTTCAACCTGATACATGTACGTTATTTTACATTGATTGGATGCGCGCGCGCGCGCACACACACAGAGAGTAAATTATCTTCCTAGTCTCAAAAGATCTATGAGTTACCTAGTAACCGCCTTACATATGGTAGTCCAAGGACATACAAGAAATGGTTAGGGCATAGTTTAATTGCCTTCATCAATTAATCACTCAGCTCATAATTGGATATTTCACAAATTGAAAGTCATGCGGCAAACTGCTACTTCTACCTAACTTAGAATTGGGCTTATTTGTGAAACTAAAATGCTTGATAATATTAATTCATTCCTGATGGTTATGTGTGAATCAGAAATAAATATGCATCTTAAAATATAGTAAAAATGCATGCTAAAATTTAATATAGCAACAAAAATAACCAGACAAGCAAAGCTCGGTCTTACAAGACAAGTTCCTAGTGGAGTCGATATATATCACCCCCAATGCACCCTACCCAAAGTAAGTTGTATTGTTATTTAATTGTTTTTCTAGGTCAAATTTCTATTTCTTATTTTTTTTAAAGGTTTGAAGTTCGTAAATGAGTTTTTATCTCATTGGGTCAGAAACCAAACCATTCGAAGGTTTGAATTTTAGCATTGCATCTGTTTTACTTTTAATAACTAAGGGTATATTTTACAATATATTTTTACCCTTAAAATATTTAAGTTTACACCTAAAATAAATGAACTAAATAGTTGGTGAAAGATTTTTGATATTTTGCGCAAACTATAGCAAATATGACCAATATGACCAATAGGTCACCTATTCATTTACAAGTGAGAATTCCTTACTGTTCACTTGTAAAGTGAATAGTATTTGTTGCTAGAGGTGGAGGAGGGGTACCTGATGTTGTTGTCTTGATGGAGGCGTATGAGGTGTTGGCAGATATAAAGGTGGCTATTTTGGAATTTAGCTTCATCAATTCTTTTGTATTTTCTTTATGTAGAATTATCTTGATCTCATGAATTTATTTTTCTCTCAATTTCAACCTCCAATATTGAATTTGTTAGAAATAGAGCTTTATAGTTTTGTTTTTGTAGTTTATGAGTTCATTATAAAGAAAAACAACCACCACAAAACCTAGATCACATTTTTAATAGGTTAGCTTAACTTAATCTCTTTTTTTCTTTAAAAATACTTTTTTAATATTTTTTCAATTTCATCCTTTAACATTGGATTTATTGAAATTGAACTTTATAATTTTCATTTTTTTTCTTTCTATGGGGTTATCCAGTCTTATGACTTGAGTTACATATTTCACAAGTTGACTTAGGTTGACTCAAGTAATTGTTGTTATTTAAATTAATTTTTTTTAAAAAAACCAATTGTCTTTCAAAATTGGATTAATTAGGTATTGATATTCTTAAGTTATTTTATATTTTTTTCTATAGTTTTATCATAGTCTTATGACTTGCTTCATAAATTTGAAAGATTAACCCGACTAATCCAATATATTATAGACTTAATATTTAAAAATTATCATTCATTATGTCATTGTATCAATATTAATAAAAATATTTGTCCAATATGCCATTTAAATTTTATGATTATTTTATTTATTATTATAAAAACATACTATCAATGCATTCATAGGTTTTTAAGTTAAAATAATTAATGAGGCCTAAAATGTTAAGAAATCGAAGCGACACCTCTATCAAGATAATGGATTTGGGTAAATTCATGAAACCATTATGTAGTGTAATTATAATCTTGGTCAATTCAAGATAGTGGAGCCACGTCTATTAGTAGGGAGTTTATTTTTATGAAAATAGAGATTCATTAGAAGTCAAGAAATATTAATATCAGTCAAGGTGAATACACATTTAGAGGATTGTGTTTTTTATCCATCAATGCTTTATTATACTCGAGTTTGTTTTTCGTATTTAGATCTCATTATTTTTGCATTATCTACTTTGACTATCCATTTTTTTTTTTCATTCTTAGAAACTTCACTTTCATTTTTGCTTGCATGATGGCAATCATTCCCAAACAATGATCTTGTGCCCCAAGTGTTTATCCTTCTTTTTATTTTCAAGATCATAGCAATTTTCGACAATGTTGTTGATTCAGTTAGGTAGGTGAAGGTAAAGAAGCTATAGAAAGTTGAATTTAAACATACTCGAATGAAATAGTATATATTAATTAATAAAAATATTGATCACACTCAAATTTATTTATGGTATGAAATATCAAACAAAAGGTGCACATAGTTGGGCATCATGTCTCACAATGCATGAAAAAAAGAAAACACACATTACAATATTATTTAGTGGCAGTATCAGCAACAAGAAGTGTAGAAGCTGATTATTTACTAGAAGAGCACGTCTGGAATGATCTCATCATGACAGCAGAGAAAGGTTGAGAATTTCTCCATGGCGCGGTCGCACTCCGGGCATTTCATCATCTCAGGGATCCTACCCATAGTCATCGGGAAATCGAAGCGGCAACAAGGATGAGAAATGCCATGAATCGTTCTGTGGTGGTCTTCCAAGGCCAAGTCAAAACCCTTGATAGGCACCTGGTCCTTCCACAAGTCATACTCCATTAGGGCTGGCAAAACTGTGGTACTGTGACCGTTGACCACAACATTAGACCCATTGCTGAGCACAGCCCATCCACCTTCTCTATCGTAGCTAAGCAACTTCTTGATTTCCTGCATCATAGGATCATGGTCATCGAGCCTGCCTAGCTGAATCTTGGAGTAAAGCATGCTTTCTATCCTGGTCCAAAAGAACCATATCATGGTAAGGTCTTCCCAAATGTAGCTCAGCTTCTCCGCGGTTATTGTCTTCATGAGTCGCTGGATTTTGTCTATTTTGCCGCTCTTCCCCACGTAAACCATCTCTAGGGGAATGCGGGTTGCCTGCGCAACCGCCCGCGCGTTGTTTGTGAACTTCCTCACCCATTCAATGTCATCTCCTCCGTATAAGAAAATGTACTTTCCTTCCTTAATCTGACAATCAAAAAACATTGAAGCAAATACAACACAAATATGTACAAATGCACGTAAAAATATATAATGTATGTATATTTGGATTGATTCTGTAATGAAGTTACCCAATTAAGAATCACTGGGTCAATGCCATTAACTAGAAGCTCAAGCCTCCATGTCTCCTCCCTCCATAGAGATTCCTCTCTCAAGCTGGTGAAAGGGAAGGCATTGCTTCCCCAAATCCACATCATATGGAGTGCATTTGGGCAAACCAACTTGCCTTGAGGGTCGAGCACCACAAGAATCGGCTTGTTCCTGTAGTGCCACACCTCTTTAATGAACCTAATGACTGGCTTTTCGATCACTGAAGGGTGGTATACTGTGAACCATGGCATTGAAGACTGCATGCTTTTAAATTTCTCATTCACTGTATCACTCCATTGTACTGAATGGTCCACAATCGGAACCCAAACCAACTCATACTGACTATCCAGCCTAGCTCCATGCTGCCTCGATTCATTGTATATTTGTTCAAGAATTGAAAGCTCATCGTTCACAATGTCAAGGCCAGAAATGAGCAATAACACATTTTTCCTTCTCAGCACATCAAGATGAACCTGTTAAATTCAAAAGTAAATATGAAAAATGTTTTGCATTTGATTGATAGTATTAATAGAGGAAATGGTAGGAGAGCGTACTCTTTTCTTGGAAGAGCCATCTATAAGTGGTTGGATGTCATCCTTGGCATAAATCAGGGCCCTTAGGACCTTCATGTTGTCAATGTGGATCGTTTCAAACAGATTCTTTAGCATTTGAAACGTTTCCGCATTCCTCTTTTCATCTGCATCAAACACCATTGTTTTTTTTATCAGCGTGCTTGATTGATCCTTTATACATTATTTTTTTTTTCTTATTTCCTATTCAACACATGATAGCTTAATACAAAAGTTGCCAAGGTACAAACCTATATGTTGGTAGCAAGTAGTCAATTGATTCTTCAGATGCTCAAGTATGTTGTTGAGTTTGTGAGCCAAGGTGGATAGCTCCCATACCTCAGTGGTTGATACGGAAAACCTGAAATAAGTAAAAGAAGATATTACATGGAATACATGATGGCTCAATAAAGTAAAGATGGTGGACTAGAAAGCATACTCAAGTCCCATGGTAGTGAGGCTAGTAATCTGAACCGCACAGGCCACAACACTCCTCATGGTCCAGTAGACAGCAGTAGGGATATGGGCCATTGCTGTAGACAATGCTGGTACTTCATTAGAAATGTAAGATGATGGTAGATCCTTGAACTCAACCACGCACCTAGCCACATCCATCATGATGTTGATCAGATTGTTAATGGCTTCGAAGCGAGGCTTCAAGCTCCCTGAATGTTCCATGATGTTAGGCAACTGCCTGAGGATTGCCATGGATTTGGCAAGTTGGTTTGATGAGTAAATCTGGGCAAGCAGCCAGAATTCTCCATAATTTAAAGCAAAAGCTGCTAATGTGAGCACTAGCTTTGCATCCCAGGAATAGCTTGTTAGCATGTTGAAAATTGAGAGAGTTGTTGCGTGGGCATCTGTCCCACTCAGTGCCTTGTAGGCAATCTGCAGAAGAAAAAAAAGTAATGCCACTTAATTTCATTTGATTCTTTAGGCTAATGCATATATATCATTGCATTAAAGCTGAAATATGTTGTAGAACCTCGCAGGAAATTCTGTCTATTGTATACGTCAGTGCATCGATCATGGAAACAAAATTGATTTGGTGTGTCTTGTCCTCCAATTCAGCATGGGCCTGGGAAGTCTGCGTAATCAGACATGATCACAGGAACATAAAAGAAGAAAAAACAACTGATCAGTTAAGTTGGTATACAGATTAATTCCAGATATGAGTTAAATTTAGTACTATACCGTTAGGGAGGTGTCGATTTGCAAGGTGGCACGTTTGAGGATGTCTTCGACAAGGTGGAGAAGAGGTTTGGCATCAACTTCTCTTCCATCTGGAGCATGAGTTCCCACAATTTGTTTCATCATCACGTTGTCATCGGACATTGTTATCATGCCACCGCGGTCACTCTTGATCAGTTGCTGGCTCGCATTAAAACCTTGGGCAGGGTGCCTGAGGGGAAGGCCTGATGCCATTTTGTTAAGCGATGCCATTTTGTTAAGCTGATAGTAAGCGATGGATTCTATGGGTGGTGGAGCAGAAGTAGAGAAGATTGGCTTGTGTGTCTTTGTTCCATATTTGTCAGGCCTATTTATACTATGAGAAATGGAATAAAGCTCACTTGAATCAACTTCCTTCCTTCCTTCCATGGTAATCAAAATACGAGGAACGTCAAAGAGAAGGTTGTACTTTTGTTGTGGTCCCTCTGTCTACCCTTCTCCTCCATTACTTTATATAATATGGATCTTACCCTACAAATCTGATTCGACAATGATATGTTTGGAAACTTTACTTCTTTTTGGATTTTATAGCTATTTGTTCCTCAGATTTACTTAATTTTGCCTCTCCACTTTTGTTTTAACTCAAAAAAAATATTTTAATCCATACTTCTAATTTTTGTTAGGAAACGTGGACATGGTCGTAGGAGCACATGCCAGGCCACGTATCAAGAATAATTATTGTCGTCGCCGATGAGCTGAATGAAGCTATTGCTATTGCCCTACATTGGAGTTGCTAAGGCTGTGGTTGTTATCACCGTTGCTCGGAGAAATAAGTATTTCAGTTGACGCAGTGGAGAGAAAGAGGAATTGTTCGCCAGCGGAGAGGGTAAAGAGTGTTGTAAGAATAAATAATTAAATATAAATAGATATTTCAAAAGACTATCCCATATTGGTGAAACACAAAAGATCCCTTGAGTATAGAGAGTATATATAGGACCTACTATCCCACATTGGTAAAAGAAGACTCTCATCAAGTGTTTATATACTAAAACTTGAGATGGGGTAGTAACCAACAAAAGAAGTAGAAGTGAGCTCGCACACATGAGGAGGAGTTTAGGAAGAGGAAAACCTCCGATTCACCCCCTTGCGCGCAAGAGCAACGCTGAAATCTTGTTTTGTTGAAATATTTTGATAAAAATTATTTTCTAACAGTTCAAAATTTGAAAGCATTTTCAGTTTTGGTTATCATAGTTATTGTAAACATAAATTCTATAATTTAAATTATTATAACAACTTTATTTTTAAATTATTGTAAGCCCTCAACGTTGTTGGTGATGTTGCTCGCTCTCCCCCTCCAATTGCTACTACTCCATTGCCTCCCGACATCTCAAAGATTAAGGTGTTCTCTGGGGAGAACTTTCGAAGATGGCAAGAAAGGATTTTTGACGTTCTTGACTTGCATGGCGTGGCTTGGGTTCTTGCCGATCCCAAAGATGCTAAGAATGTTGAAGCATGGACACATGAAAATAAGGTTTGTAGGCACTCTATTTTAAACACTCTCTCCAATGAGTTGTTTGATGTGTATTGCAGCTACAAGGAAGTAAGGGAAATATGGGGCAACATTGTTGCAAAATACACTACCGAAGATGTTGTCAAACAGAAATTTGTCATTAGTAAATTTTACCATTGGGAAATGCTTGACAACAAAGATATTAAGGCTCGGATTAATGAATACCATAGTCTCCTTGAAGATATAAAGGCTGAAAATATTAACCTTCCTGAAGCTTTCATTGCTGGAATACTCATCTAAAAACTCCCTAACTCGTGGAGAGACTACAAGTAACAACTGAAGCACAAGCACAAACAATTGATGTTGATCGACCTTATCACTCACATCATAATTGAGGACACAATTATAATGGAGATCAATGCTACAAGGAAGAAGGAGATTACCACCAAAACAAACTTGGTAGAAGAGAGTCCATATTAAAAAAAGGTATGAGAACAAATTTAATAAGAATTTTAAGTCCAATGGTAACAATATCACTATGTTCAAACCCAAAACCAATAATAATTTTAAGAAAAAGGAAAATTGCTTTGTGTGTGGCAAATCTGGCCACCATGCATCTCAATGCCGTAATAGAAAAAGAAACAACAATCCTCCTAAAACTATGGTCAACATGGTTGAAGTAGGAGACATTATTGCTGTGGTTGTTTCTCAAGTCAATATGGTGACCAATGAGAAGAATTGGATGGTAGACTCTGGTGCTACAAGGCACATATATGCAAATAAAGAATTCTTCTCCACTTATACATTTTTTAAGGATGGAGAAGAAGTGGTCTACCTTGGAGATTCAAGGACAACAAATGTTCTTGGAAAAGGCAAAGTCATTTTGAAATTGACTTCGGAAAAGACGTTGGCTTTGAATGAGGTGCTGCATGTCCCTAATATAAGAGCAAATTTGGTCCCTGTAGTTGTGTTGGGAAAATTTGGGATTAAAGTGTCATTTGAATCTAATAAGATTGTAACGACAAAGAACAATGTATTTGTGGGGAAGGGATATTATAACCATGGACTTTTTGTACTCAATGTTGTTGAAATCATGAATGAAAATGCATCATCTTCTGCTTACTTGCTTGATAGTATTGATTTATGGCATGCTAGATTAGGACATGTTAGTCAATCTTATCTTAAGAAAATGAACTCTCTTAGTTTAATCTCTAGTTCAAATTATTCATCTATGAATAAATGTGAAATATGTGTTGAAGTTAAAATTAATAAGAAAACATGTACATCTGTTATAAGAGAAACTGATTTACTTAGCTTAATACACACAAACTTAGGAGATTTAAAACAAACTATGACTAGAAGAGACAAGAAATATTATATGACCTTTATAGATGATTTTTCAAGATATACAAAACTTTACCTACTTAGAAGTAAAGATGAGGCTTATAACACGTTTTATTATATAAAGCGTAGTAGAAAATCAATTAAACAAAAAATCAAAAGAGTTAGATCGGATAGAGGAGGTGAGTATGTTCTAATGAATGATTATTGTGAAAAAAAAAAGGCATAATACATGAAGTTACCCCACCTTATTCACCCGAATCAAATGGAATAGCTGAAAGGAAAAATAGAACTTTATAAGAAATGATGAATGTCATGCTAGTTAGTTCTTCACACTCTGATAATTTATGGGGTGAAGCTATTTTATCTGTATGTCATTTACAAAATAGAATTCCTTATAAGAGAACCGGTTTAACACCATATAAACTTTGGAAAGGTTATCCACCAAATTTAAATTATCTAAAAGTGTGCGGGTGTCAAGCTAAGGTTATGCTACTCGAACCAAAGAGAAAAAGATAGGATCAAAACTTCGATTGTATGTTTATTGGTTATGCCGAAAATAGTGTTGCATATAGGTTTCTTGTTTTAAAAAGTGATGTGTTAGATCACAACACTATTATAGAAACAAAAATGCTGAATTATTTGAAAATATCTTTCCATTAAAAGAAAAGATTTCTCACACACCTATTATTAATAACGCACCTATCAATAATAATAGGATTGATGAAACTCATATTGAGGAAAGAAGGAGTAAGAGACAAAGAAAAGAAACTTCATTCAGAAATGAATTTTTAACTTATTTAGTAGATAATGATCCAGTAACCTATACTCGAGCGAGTCTTTTCCTCCGATTCTTTACTTTGGAAAGAAGCAATTAAAGTTGAAATAGATTCGCTTTTACAAAATCTAACTTGGGAGATTGTTGATTTGCCTCCGGTGCAAAACCTATTGGTTGCAAATGGATCTTTAAAAGAAAATATCTTCCTAATGGTTCTATAGATAAATATAAAGCAAGACTATTAGCAAAATGCTTCACTCAAAAGAAAATGTGGATTATTTTGATACATTTTCTCCAGTAACTAAAATTACTTCAATTCGAGTTCGATTGCCTTAGCTTCTATTCATAATCTCTTTATACATCAAATGGATGTTAAAACTTCCTTTTAAATGGTGATTTAGAAGAAGAGATATATATGTTGCAACTCGAAGGCTTTACAATTACTTGATCAAAAAAATAATGTGTAAATTGAGAAAATCTTTATATGGCTTAAAGCAAGCTCCTAAACAATCGCATGATAAATTTGATCAAATAATTTTAAGTGATGGTTTTTCATTTGTTAGTGTGGATAAATGTGTTTATACTAAGGCGAGTGATAATGAATATGTGATCATTAGTTTATATGTAGATGACATGCTCATTTTCGGTTCTAGCATGAATATTGTGCATAGCAATAAACATTTCTTAGCATCTAAATTTGATATGAAATATATGGGTGAAGCTAGTGTCATATTAGGTATAAAAATTGTAAGGAGCAACAATGGTATAATGTTAACACAAGAACATTATGTAGAAAAACTTCTAAGAAGTTTGGTCATTTCGATGTGACACTGTGAGCACTCCTTTTGATGCAAACTCTCAATTAAAGAAAAATAAAGGAGATGTTGTTGGTCAACTTCGGTATGCTCGGATCATTGGAAGTCTAATGTATTTAATGAATTTCACTCGACTGATATAGCATACGCTGTATGTAGATTGAGTAGATATACACAAAATCCTAATCACGAGCAATGGGCGGCAATAATCCGACTAATGAAATATTTGAGAGGTACCATGAATTATGGTATTCTATATAGTGGATTTCCCACTGTATTGGAATGATATAGTGATGCAAACTGGATTTCGATTCGGATGAGATTAAATCCCTAATGGCTATATGTTTATTCTAGGTTGTGGTGTATTGTCTAGGAAATCTTCCAAACAAAGCTTAATCGCTTGATCCACCATGGAGTCGAATTTATAGCACTAGACTTAGCAAGATATGAAGTCGATTGGTTGAGAAATTTTTGATTGAAATTCCATTGGGAATAAAACCAACACCTTCTATATCCATACATTGTGATTGTCAAGCGACAATATCCATTGCAAAGAATAAATCTTTCAATTGTAAAAATCGACATATTCGATTAAGACATGATGCAGATAAAACAATTGTTAAAGATGGAGTTATTTCAATAGATTATGTGAAGTCAAAAATGATTTTGGTCGATCCTCCGACTAAACCACTTGGTAGAAAGATGGTATTAGAAACATCGAGAGGAATGGGACTAATGCTAAAGTAAGAAATCAAAATAATAGTAACCCAACCTATGAGATTGGAGATCCCACGAATTAGGTTCTATAATAAATATTTAAATTTTAAATAAATGTAATCTAACTTGAAATATATTTCGAGTTTTCATTATTTTTTACATGATTGATTGTTTTTTTTCAATTATTTTTGAAAAAAAATAAAATAATAGTTACGAAATTACAAATTGAATGTTCTTTCAGTATTTTTCAAAGTATTTGATACCACTATTATCGATGAACTTATCGACATAATATTCTTCAGTATTTTTAGAGAGTTGAACAAAAAATACTCAAAATAACCTATTACCAATGCTTATACCAACCGTCGGTCTTTCCGTTGATATATTTATAGTCAGTGTTTTCATCAATGGGGCCAATGCTGATGGGGAAAAAATTGCTGACAAATATTTTACTGATAGACGGTTGTCATCGAAGTGTTAACAGGAAAATAATTACCCACACAAATTACATTACAATACTGGAAAAAAAAAATTTCAATGATAAAATTATTAATTTTGGTAGTGTTTAACATTATTTTTAGATTTTGAAGCAAAAAGAAAAATGAGAAAGTTAATGAAAGTGTTTTGATTTTATGAGAATTGGTGGCATGGGATAAGTTTATAATGTATCATGTATGTTGATATGAAAAAATCTAACTTATAGGAAATTACTAGTTATGAACACCATAAAATTTCTTTCTAAACCACTACTTATCATAATATTTTTTTTTGTTTTAGCTTGTTGTTTAATATTTTTAGTCAACCCTTCAACATCTTAATATTTATTTATTTATTCAATTTCATCTTTCAATATTATCTTATCATAAAATTTTTGCTTCTTTTTTTTCGGTTACGCTATTTAATTTAATGGTCTCATGGAAGAACTTTTTTTTAATCTATTGATTTAAACCTACAATAATAGATTCAATGAGAGTGTGCCGTCGGATTTTTTTCACTTTTTTTCAATGAATTTATCATGATCTCATGACCGAGATTATAGATTTAACGAGTTGACTTCTTTTGTTTATTTCAATTTTTTGAATGGATTTTTTTCCAAAAACGTTTTCTTTTACATTGAGTTGGTTGAAAATTGAACTTATTTTTTTGTTCTTTCTATGAAACTATCTCAATATAATGACCAAGATGACTATTTATTTTTTAGTGTCAAATTAGACTTCATAATGTTTTTCAATTTTATTTTCATGCAATTATCATGTATCATGAATTAGATCATAATTTATTTTATAGAGTTATCATGGTCTTATGACTCGGTTCATAGATTTGAAAGGTTAACTCGATTCAATCCAATATATTATATACTTAATATTTAAAAACTATCATTCATTATGTCATTGTATCAATATTAATAAAAAAATATTGTCCAATATGTATCACATATATATTTTATGATTATTTTTTTATTGAAAAAAATGATATCAATGCTTGCACAATTTTGTAAGATAAAATAATTGATCGGGCCTACAATGTATCACAAAACCATTATCTAGTTTAATTATAATCTTGGTGAATTCAAGATAATGGAGCCTACCTATCTATTAGTAGGGGGTTTATTTTTATGAAAAGAGAGACTTATTAAAAGTCAATAAATATTAATATTAGTTAATGTAAATACACATTTGGAGGATTATTATTTTTATCCATCAATTATTTATTATACTCAATTTTGTTTTTTTATTTAGATCTCATTATTTTTTCTTGATTTCATTGTAAATTTTAAGTTATATAAATATTTACTGTGATTTTTTATTGGAATTTCAGCATTAGTTTATAAAATTGATCAGAATTTATAATAAGAAAAAATACATAAAAATAATATTAGCACAAAATTTTTATTTTCTTGATTTATTTATAAATGGAAATATAAATATAATTATTCTATAATCAACCTACAAATGTAAATTCTCATTTATCATAAAGAATATAGATGATTTTATTTTCAATTGTTTTTTTTTCTTCTTCATTTTCATTTTTTTATTTTGAAAAGGGATAGGGTATTTCATTTTCTTATATGAAAAGTTTGAGTTTTTAATTTTATTAGATTTATACTCTTACAATTTTTATTTTTTTTAATTCAAAATAATTTGAAAGAATATTTTATTTTATTATATTAAAAATTATTATTATCATTTATTTTTAATTTATAATTGAAAATTAAATTTGGAGATTTAATATTTTTATTATTATTATTAATTTAATTTTTATTTTTGCAAAGGAGAGAGGACTTTATTTTCTTATATGAGAAGTATGAGTTTTTATTTTGATTAGTTTTATACTTTTACTATTTTTAAAATAATTTTTTGAAAATATATTTTATCTCTTATATTAAAAGGTTATTATAAGTTGTTATTTCAATTTAAAAAAGAGTTCTGCTATGATCAAAATAAAAAGAAAAAAGAAAAGAACCTTGCTAGAAACATTACAAGGTACAAATTTGCTATAGCCTTACTTGACTCAAATTTATTGGAATCTTGTTGGGTTTAAAAGAGAAAATGTAGAAACCTAACTAGGCTAAAAAAAGGGAACTTGATGGGATATAACCTTCGTCCATATGCCTCTGTTATTACGGTAGCTTCATAATCTTACACAATATAATCTTCACTAAACAATGATCTTGTGCACCAAGTGTTTATCCTTTTTTATTTATTTTTTCATGTTGAGATTCTTGTAGATGCGATCTTGTTGATTCATTTAGGTAGGTGAAGGAAAAGAAGCTATAGAAAGTCAATCTAAACATTCTCGAAAGAAATTTTATATATTAATTAGTAAAAATATTGATCACACTCAAATTTATTTATGGTAAGAAATATCAAACTAAAGGTGCACATAGTTGGGCATCATGTCTCACAATGCATGAAAAAAGAAAACACACATTACAATATTATTTAGTGGCAGTTTGAGCAACAAGGAAGCGTAGAAGCTGATTATTTACTAGAAGAGCACGTCTGGAATGACCTCATCATGGCAGCAGAGAAAAGTTGAGAATTTCTCCATGTTGCGGTTGCACTCCGGGCATATCATCGTCTTAGGGATCCTACCCATAGTCATCGGGAAATCGAAGCGGCTACAAGGATGAGAAATGCCATGAATCGTTCTGTGGTGGTCTTCCAAGGCCAAGTCAAAGCCCTTGACAGGCACCTGGTCCTTCCACAACTCATACTCTACTAGTGTTGGCAAAATTGTGGTGCTGTGACCGTTGACCACAACATTAGATCCATTGCTGAGCACAGCCCATCCACCTTCTCTATCGTAGCTAAGCAACTTCTTGATTTCCTGCATCATAGGATCATGGTCATCGAGCTTGCCTAGCTGAATCTTGGAGTACAGCATGCTTTGTATCCTCGCCCAAAAGAACCATATCATGGTAAGGTCTTGCCAGATGTAGCTCAGCTTCTCTGCGGTTATTGTCGCCATGAGTCGCTGCATTTTCTCTCTTTTGCCGCTCTTCCCCACGTAAACCATCTCTAGGGGAATGCGGGCTGCCTGCGCAACCGCTCGCGCGTTGTTTGTGAACTTCCTCACCCATTCAATGTCATCTCCTCCGTATAAGAAAATGTACTTTCCTTCCTTAATCTGACGATCAAAAAACATTGAAGCAAATACAACACAAATATGTACAAACACACGTAAAAATATATAATGTATGTATATTTGGAATGATTCTGTAATGAAGTTACCCAATTAAGAATCACTGGGTCAATGCCATTAACTAGAAGCTCAAGCCTCCATGTCTCCTCCCTCCAGAGAGATTCCTCTCTCAAGCTGGTGAAAGGGAAGGCACTGCTTCCCCAAATCCACATCATATGGAGTGCATTTGGGCAAACCAACTTGCCTTGAGGGTCGAGCACCACAAGAATCGGCTTGTTCCTGTAGTGCCATACCTCTTTAATGAACCTAATGACTGGCTTTTCGATCACTGAAGGGTGGTATACTGTGAACCATGGCATTGAAGACTGCATGCTTTTAAATTTCTCATTCACTGTATCACTCCATTGTACTGAATGGTCCATAATTGGAACCCAAACCAACTCATACTGACTATCCAGCCTAGCTCCATGCTGCCTCGATTCATTGTATATTTGTTCAAGAATTGAAAGCTCATCGTTCACAATGTCAAGGCCAGAAATGAGTAATAACACATTTTTCCTTCTCAGCACATCAAGATGAACCTGTTAAATTCAAAAGTAAATATGTAAAATGTTTTGCATTTGATTGATAGTATCAATAGAGGAAATGGTAGGAGAGCGTACTCTTTTGTTGGAAGAGCCATCTATAAGTGGCTGGATGTCATCCTTGGCATAAATCAGGGCCCTTAGGACCTTCATGTTGTCAATGTGGATCATTTCAAACAGATTCTTTAGCATTTGAAACGTTTCCTCATTCCTCTTTTCATCTGCCTCAAGCACCATTGATTTTATAAACGAGCATTAATCTCCTATTTTCGTATTCTTTATTCAACACATGATATCATAATACAAAAGTTGTGCAAACCTATGTATTCGTAGCAAGCAGCCAATTGCTTCCTGAGATGCTCAAGTATGTTGCTGAGTTTGTGAGCCAAGGTGGATAGCTCCCATGCCTCGGTGGTTGATACGGAAAACCTGAAATTAGAAATAAGTAAAAGAAGATATTACAAGGAATACATGATGGCTCAATAAATTAAAGATAGTGGACGAGAGAAAGCATACTCATGTCCCATGGTAGTGATGGCCGTAATCTGAGCCGCACAAGCCACAACACTCCTCAGGGTCCAGTAGACAGCAGTGGGGATATGGGCCATGGCTGTGGACAATGCTGGTAACTCTTGAGAAATATAAGATGTTGGTAGATCCTTGAACTCAACAACACACCTAGTTACGTCCATCATGAGCTTGATCACATTGTTTAGGGCATCGAAGCGAGCCTTCAAAGGCCCTAAGTTTTCCATGATACTAGGCAATTGCTTGAGGATTGCCATGGATTTGGCAAGCTGGTTAGAAGAGTAAATCTGGGCAAGCAGCCAAAATTCTCCATAATTCAAAGCAAAAGCTGCCATGGTGAGCACCAGCTTTGCATCCCAGGAATAGCTTGCTAGGATATTGAAAATAGAGACAGTTGTTGCATGGGCATCAGTTCCACCCAGTGCCTTGTAAGAAATCTGCATCAAAATTAAAAATCTGAAATTTAAAAATTTTCATTGATTCTTTTAGTCGATTCCTATATATCATATATTAAAATTGAAAGAAACTGTATAACCTCGCAGGAAATCGTATCTATTGTATGCGACAATGCGTTGAGCATGGAAACAAAATTGACTTGATCATGAGTCTTGTCCTCCAATTCAGTATACGCCTGGGAAATCAACGTTATCAGACATGATCACAGGACCATAAAATAACAAAATAGCACAAAGCTCAGTTGCTATAAAGGTTAATTTCCAAGGATGAGTTGAGCTGCTATACCGTCATAGAGGTGTCGATTTGCAAAGTGGCACGTTTGAGGATGTCTTCAACAAGGTGGAGAAGAGGTTTCACATTAACCTCTCTGCCATCAGGAGCATGAGTTCCCACAATCTGTTTGATCACCACATTGTCGTCGGACATTGTTATCATGCCGCCGCGTTCACTCTTGATCAGTTGCTGGCTCGCGTTAAAACCTTGGGCAGGGTGCCTGAGGGGAAGGTCTGATGCCATTTTGTTAAGCTGATAGTAAGCGATGGATTCTATGGGTTAGGCAGCAGAAGTAGACAAGGTTGGCTTGTGTGTCTTTGTTCCATATTTGGCATCCCTATTTATACTACGTGAAATAGAATAAAGCTCACCTGAATCAAATTCCTTGCTTGCTTCCATGCCAATCAAAATATTAGGAATGTTAAAGAGAAGGCTATATATACTTTCGTGGTCCCACTCTCTACCCTTCTCCTCCCTTACTTTATATAACATGCATTTCACCCTGCAAATCTGATTCCACACTTCATTACAATGGTAGGTTTGGAACCTTTTCTTCGTTCCGAATTTTCTAGCAATTTAGGGTGGTAATATCATGTTCGGAAACATGGACATGTCTGAATATTTATCGATAACTTGGAAAAAAATTATATTTTTTTCCAACGTTTAATTGGCTTAAAGAAATCCTAATCGAAGGACGAATATACATGATCGTCAACAGATTCTAATAGAATGTAGAGCCACTAGAAACTGGTGTGTTCATAATTCATAATTTTCTTTTTCTTTTCAAGAGACAGAGAGTGAACGGAACAAAGTAAGCAACGATTCCTTCTTTTTTTTTTTCTTTTTTTTTTTTTGAGGTGAACAAAGACAGTTGATTGTACAAAGAAAGCAAATCTAGCAAGGACGAAACCAAATATATTATGTCCGCTTACTTCCTCGTAAGCAAATCTAGCAAGGACGAAACAAAATATATTATGTCCGTTTACTTCCTTGTATTAGTTTGTCTTTGGTTCCGATCCAATCAAATGGCCGTTAATTCTGGACATGCTGATATATCTGGGCTCCACAAAGCTTGAAAGTAATTAGATTGAGTTTTTTTTTTCAATTTTTCATCAAGTTATATTGCTATTATGACATAAGTTAAATTTTAACAAGTTAGTCTAACTTAACTTGAGCTTTTATTTATTTTTAATTATTTTTTCCAGTTTTATCCTACAATGTTGGATTGATTCAACATTAAGTTTCAATTTGTTTTTTTATGAGGTTATTTTGATCTTATGATCTAGGTTATAAATTTGATAGGTTGAAACGAATTGACTAAAATACTTTTTTAATATGATATTTTGTTTTTATATTATTTTTCAACATTGGGTTGGTTTGAGATTCAAATTGGCAAGTTATTTTGATTTAGGTTTTTATAGAGTTTGGTCTCATAACTCAGATCATAAATTTGACAAATTAACATGAGTTGATCTAATATATCACAATTTTAATAGTTAAAAAAACTAAATATCATTTAATACTTCATCATTTCAACATTTTAAAAAAGATATAGTCTAATATGCATCTTAAAAATAGCTTACGATTAATTGTTTTATTATAGATTATCAACAATTGAACAATTTTATTTTATTAATACAAAATAAATTATCTATTTTAATTCTAATCTTGGTTAATTCATGGTATTGGAGTCCAACTATCTGGGTTTGTTTTTTTTTCTTTTTAAGAAAAGAGAGATTCATTAAAAAGAAAAGAAATATTAATATTAGTTAACTTAAAATTCGTTAAGGAAGAGATAAGGTACACATTTGTATGACTTTTATCCATCAATTCGTTATTATCCTCTTCAAAGGTTATTTTTACAGTAAGTCTCTTCATTATTTCTTGGTATCTGTTTGAAAGTGTGATTGATATTGATTTTAAAAGTATTTTTCGTTTAGAAATGAATCAAAATATTATTTTTTATTTTTTAAAAAAATTAATATAAACATATGAAAGTAATCTAAAAACCAAGGTTGTCAATACCGTTCCGGTCATCTGTTCGAGTTTTTATATTGAAGCGGAACATTTCGATTGTGCCATTACTGAGGTTGTACTATTCATATATATATATATATATATGAAAAAATTAAAATATTAATTTAACAAGTATAATTTAAATTCAAGATAAATTAACTTTAAATTATACAATACAAACATAAAGTTAAACAAACATAATCTCAAAATTAGAAATATATCTAAAATATTATGATAGTAAAATATTCTAAAATAAAAAAAATCATGATTTTGAGTCGAATGGTACCAAGACGTAATGTCAAACAAGATTCATTAGAAACTCAAGTCATATAACATATTTGTTGTGACTTATAATTAGACTTTAAACATTAGTTTATAAGACTGAATAAATAAATATAAAAATATAAAAAAATAATATTGATACAAATGTTTTATTTTCTTGGTATTTTTATAAATCAAAATATAAAAAAATATTTTTATTATCAATCTCAATATAAATTTCATTTTCTATTTTCAAAAGAAGAGTGGATTTTTTTTCTTATATAAAAAGTTTGGATTTTTAATTTTACTGGTTTTATACTTTTAATTTTTATTGAAAATATTGTGAAAGGATGTGTGTGTGTGTGTTGTATATATATTGTTGTATAATAATAGTTATAATTATTTTTTTAATTTGAACTGAGAATTATATCTTGATATTACTTTATTTTATTTCTTTATTCTTAATTTTCTTTTCTTTTTTCATTTAGAAAGGAGAGGATTTTATTTCCTTATATGAAAAGTTGAGTTTTTATCCCAATTAGTTTTACTTCTTTTTATTTTGTTTTTGAAAATAATTTGAAAGTATATTATATTTTGATGTAAAGGTGTCATTATCTAAGTTCTTAAAGTTGGCACCTATAACCTTTAAAGGGATGGATAATTTTGATGACCCCTAGTAGTTCTTGGATACGGTGTGAAGGAGGTAGAGCGACGAAAGGATGCACAAATCATCGTGCAATAAGTTTAGCATATCTTAAACTTGAAGAAGATATGACTCGTTAACTAATATAAATCCAAGAAGAGAGAGGAGAGAGAGAGAGAGAGAGTAGTTGATTCTCTTCTTACAACATGTAGGGAATTCTTGGATATGTTCTTAGAATGCTTTCTGTAACAGAGCATGATGAATGCTAGGTCCTATGCTTTGAGAAACTAGTTTAGGGTGACATGTATATGACATAAGATTTTGCCTATTTATGTAAACACCTAAGAGAAAAACATATATGTATATATATAGGAAATGAAGACAAAATTCTGTTTTTTTTTAAAAAAAAGCAAAACCGGTTCATAAATATAAATACAAGGAGGAGAGAGGGAGTGGGGTTTTTTCTTTTTTTCCCCGTCAATCTCCATCTCCTCTCTTTACAGATTGAACCATCTCTTCTCTTCACAACCGAACCATCTCCATCTCTTCTCTTCACAACCGAACCATCTCCATCTCCTCTCTTCACAACCAGCTGAACCATCTCTTCTCTTCACAAATGAACCATCTCCTCTCTTCACAACCAGTAGAACCATCTCCTCTATTCACAGTCGAACCTTAAGCTAAATTAAGGGAGAGGACTTTGTGAATTTATGTGAGAAGTTGAGACATAGAGGGAAAAGTGGACCTTGCCGAGAGGAAGAAGAAAGGGAAGAAGTAGGAAGTAAAGCAACAAGAGAAGAGAAAGAAGAGTTTCAAATCTTTCAAAAAAAAAATTGTGAGATACAAGAGATAAGAGTCATGAAACTCTCTTCCTTCTTTCTTCTTAAGATATGAAACAAAATGAAGAAGAAAACCCTAGGAAATTAACCTAATACTCAAGCTAGATGTAAAGTAAACCGAAATGACTTAAGCGAATAAAGAAATAGAAACGAAATGAAGCTAATTTTGGGAACATCTAACAAAGAAAATATATGAAAAATGAAATTAAAAAATCATGTGAGGTGGTTGATTTTGTTTAAGGGCTGGCCAGCATTCTTGTATGTGTTTTTGTTGAAATTATTGAATGATTATGTGCTGGAAAATTTGTGGGTTTGTGATGAGAATTGATGGGTAATTTTGCTGAAATTTCATGTGTGTTCTGCTGAAAATTGTTGAGGATTTTGTGTGCCAAAATTTAATGATTTCGATTGTGAACTATGATGGAGATTGTGTTTGTTGAATTGGAAATTTATGCTTGTTGTGTGCTGGAAAGTGATGTGTGCTTTGCTGAAATTTCATGTATATTTCGGCTGAAATTTTTTGAGGGATTTTGTGTGCAGAAATGTAATGATTTCAGTTGTGAACAATGATGGAGATTGTTTGTGTTGAATTGGAAATTTATGCTTGTTGTATGTTGGAAAGTGATGTGTGCTTTGCTGAATTTTCATGTGTGTTTCAGCTGAAAATTGTTGAGGGATTTTGTGTGTCGAAATGTGATGATTTCAGTTGTGAACTATGATGGAGATTGTGTGTGTTGAATTAGAAATTTATGCTTGTTGTGTGATGGGAAGTGATGTGCTTTGCTGAAATTTCATGTGTGTTTCGGCTGAAAATTGTTGAGGATTTTGTGTGCCAAAATTTAATGATTTCGATTGTGAACTATTATGGAGAATGGGTGTGTTGAACTGGAAAATGCATGTTTGTTGTGTGCTGGAAATATATGTGTAATTTTGCTGAGAATTGTATGCATGTTTCGGCTGAAATTTGTCGAAATGAGTATGGTGACGAATGTGAAATTGAAAATAGAAATATATTGATTTTTGGACATTGATGTCGTAGGCGGTGCAGTCGGTATCGAATCATTGTCCAGACAGGAATAACCCAGAAGTAGAGTAGGTAGGTGATTTACACCTCGCTTTTCATACGACATGTAAGAAATTATTTTAAATTGAATATTATCTGAGTGCGATAAAGTTTATATTAGATTGTTGAATGCTTAAATATAACAAATGATTAATTAGTTTCGGCCAATGGCATCCGAAAGGATGGCCGGGATAAACGATTGATTAGCTTCGGCTAATGGCATCTAAAAGGATGGGCGGGATAAACGATTGATTAGTTTCGGCTAATGGCGTCTGAAAGGATGGGCGGGATAAACGATTGATTAGTTTCGGCTAATGGCGTCCGAAAGTATGGCCAGGATAAACGATTGATTGGCTAATGGCATCCGAAAGGGTGCCCGAAAAATGATTGATTAGCTTCGGCTATTGGTATCCGAAATGATGGCCGGAACAGATGATTGATTAGCTACGGCTAATGACATCTGCGAGGATGGCCGAACATATGAATGATTAGTTTCGTCTAATGGCGTCCAGAAAGGACCATGGGGAGGAACAGTTGACATCGAAATGAGTGTCTTATAAGAATAGTCGGAGTAAAGATATTGTTGCTCGAAACAGGAAAAAAATGGAGCTCCTATAAATTTTACAATTGA
Source organism: Salix exigua (assembly GCA_032356905.1). Taxonomy (NCBI): domain Eukaryota; kingdom Viridiplantae; phylum Streptophyta; class Magnoliopsida; order Malpighiales; family Salicaceae; genus Salix; species Salix exigua. The sequence goes on from CM063603.1 coordinate 24,956,288, forward strand.
ATTGCTTTATGTATATGCAGAAATTACAACTTGTCGGTGTTTCTTTTAACTAATAGGTCTTTTGGTCAAAATTATTAATACTATCATTAAGTAATTGCATTTCCTTAAATGTTTGTACTCGTTGCGAGGACGTCACGACCACGAGAGTTCTAGGGAACTCTGATATAAGGGAACCTACTTTTGTAAAGAACCACGTAGATGCATTCTAAATTAAGATGTGTTTAGGATGAATTAATGTATTGAATGTATAATTTTATCAAACCCTTTTGTGAAGATCTGTAAATTCCACTAGTAAGTTAAGAACGTAAACTCATATCCATGTATGTATATTTCTAATATAAATCTTTAATTGTGAAATTGTAATATTATACGTTTATATGAATTTTATTTCTTTAATGGAATGTTTATTGTATGGACGATATTTTACTGATGTGAGCTGATATGGATCATTAAGTATCGACAATATAAAAAAAATCGGGTTGTTACAATTTGTCTCGGTATGATTGAAGAGATGAAGAGATGAAGTTTAATAGGTTTGCCATAAGTCTTAGTGCTTGCCTCTATCATACAATCATCAACCCAATTCATTTTAAGCTATCAACACCCTAATACATAAATTAAATCCTTTAAATTATAAATTCATCAAATCAAAATCAAAATCTTATTTCTTTTTTAGTTTTTTCCTTATTTAACTCTCTAATTGTAAATAATAAGGATATGGAATACCTACTTGTTTTCTCCAACCCTTCTTGAACCCAAAATCTTTATTTTCAAAACTAACATCCCTTTAAGGAGAGCAAAGTCATGAAAAGAAGAAAAATAAATAAATCTTTGGTCGTATCTTATATACATAGGTTAGATTAGGTTATTTAGGTGACTTGGGGTTGGTGAAGAAATTTAGCTCTTACACTTTCTATTAGTTGAACTAGATATTGCAAGTAGTACGGTGTATATTGTAAATAAGGTTTTCAATCCTAAGTTATAAATGCCTAAATTATATAGAAAGAAACTATGGTTCTTGTTGTAGCCCAATTTTGGGTCATGCCCCAAAGCTATCAGAAAGTTAAAAAATAATAATAAATAAAAAAAATAAATGGGGGATGGTGTCGGTAAGAAAATCAAGTTAAAATTTTGAATATTTTTGAAAAAAATCGATTGTACCCTTTTGTGCCCGTAAATGAAAAACGCGGATCCAAAGCTAAAGTATTTATTACAAGATAAATCCGCGCATAAACTAAGTCATAAAATATAATTATATTTTTTATGGATCAATTTGATATAGTCGTTGGTTTAATATAAAAGCGTAATTATATTCAGGAATTAATTAAGAGAGTAATGGTTGAGTGGGGACTATATCGCACAAATAAAAGTTGAGGACTGAAATATAAAAAAAGGGTACGAAGTTAAGGTTGGTATTGAACTTATGAAGGAGGGTATAATTGAACAAAATCATAAACTTAAGTTCAATTAAGGTTACAATTAAAAGAATTACGAATTGAGGGACCAAATCGTATTTGCACATATATATATATATATATTAAAAAATATAAAATAAATAAAATAAATAAATTTTGAGCCACCAAAAAATCCACCCACATTCAGACCACAACCCCCGCCACCTGCCAGAAATTGGGGACTGCACTGCCGAAATCCAGGAAAGCCACCGTTGGTGACTTGCAGCAGCCCTATAAATGGATGAATCGAAACATTGCACAAAAAAGAAAAAAACTAGTTTTTTTGAAATCTTTTCTTGTCGTGGGCTTCATTCCTCTGCCCTCATTCTTCTTCTTCCCCGGTTCTTCTCTCTCTCCTGTTTAGTCTTCCTCCCTCTCGCCTCTGTCTCTCTTTCTTAAAACATAAAGTTTTCATTCTCTCGGCAAACAAGAAAAGCATCACCAGAAACCAGCCCTCCTCCTGTCTTCAACATCACCTTCAAAATCATTGTCATCTCTTTCCCTCGGTCTCTCTCTCTCCTCTTCATCTCTCGGGTCACCGTCTCTCCCTCTACAACCAGCAACACCGACAGCCACCCCGACCAGACCACCCAGCGACCTTCACAGCAGGATTGGACAACAACGACCCCTTCACGACGAGGTGCACCGACGACGTCAAGAGTAGCCCGTGGTCTTCCGATCAAGTTTCCGGTGAGCTCAGGCCACCATCTCTGACGCCACAATGACCGGAAGAATCACCTCGGCGTCCTCTACACAACGGTATAAATAGGTAAGCCATTCATCACACTCGAAAATTTCGAAATTTCTGTTCATCATCATCTTCCCCCTCTACATGCACGGGCACGGGAGTGAAATTCACTCCCCGTGTGGGCCGAATTGGGTCGGGTTTTGCACCGCCCGGTCAAAAAGGGCCCCAGCACCAGGTTCTTGGGATGGAGGCCCACGAGTCAAAGCTGAGGCGGTATCACCGACCCAATCGAGTGAGTTGTCACCTACCCTACCCATAAATAAAAATATAAAAAATATTAAAAATATATATATTTTTTATATATAAAAAAAATCTAAAAAAAATGTATTATTTTTCTTGCATAAGGCCAATACACTAGTATATTTTAAAAGTAGTTGTTTTTTTGAAAAAGTACATATTATCTTGGGTTTTGAAGAGAAAATGAGTTTTAGCATGGATTTTTGCAAAGGAAAAAATCATTTCTTGCATTTTGAGATTTTACAACAGGTTTGTAAAATCCAAAGGGTATTGGCTAATATTTCAAAAAATTTAAAATCTTATTTTGTTTTGGGGTTTATTATTCACCGTTGGTATTTGGATAAATAAAACCCAAAGAGGTAAAAATCCAAAATATTCGATAGGAATGATATGTTTTTATTCACTGTTGGTATTTGGGTAAATAAATCCTAAGGGGTTATTACCCAAAATATTCGGAGGGAATAATAAGTTATTATTCACTATCGGTATTTGGATAAATAAATCCTAAAGAGGTCAAAACCCAAAATATTCGGTAGGAATGATATGCTTTTATCCACTGTTGGTATTTCAGTAAATAAATCCTAAGGGGTTATTATCCAAAATATTTGGCGGGAATAATAAGCTATTATTCACTATCGGTATTTGGATAAATAAATCCTAAAGGGGTTGATATCCAAAATATTCGGCATTGATAATATATCATCAACATTTAAATATATTTTATATACATATATATATATATATATATCAATATCTTAGCAATCATCAAACAAACAAAAACACCAAGCAGCTTACCTTAGGTAAGGCGTACTAAGGGTGCTAAAACCTTCCCTTTACGCAACCAGTCCCTTACCCTAGAATCTCTCGAAAGACCATATATATATATATATATATATATATCAATATCCTAGCAATCATAAGACAAACAAAAACACCAAGCAACTTCCCTTAGGTAAGGCGTACTAAGGGTGCTAAAACCTTCCCTTTACGCAATCAGTCCCTTACCCAAGAATCTCTGAAAGACCAGTCATAGGTTTCCTAGTAACTATAATACTAGGTGGCAACTCCTTTTTATGAAAAATAAATAATCCCCCGACATTTAATTTCCCGCTCACGGGGACAAGTTGTCACTGCGTCGCGCTAGCCATTTTTTGGGGTGCGATAGAATGGCGACTCCACTGGGGACTTTAGACTAGGCTTGATAATTTTGTTTGTTTATGATATGTTAATTATTTGTGTGTTTATTTATTCATTTATTCTCTTATTGCCATGAATTATTTACGTGTTTGTTTAAAAGCTTTAGCATGCATCTTTTCATCCTGTCATCATAATATGCATCACTTTTTATCATTTTTGAGAGCACACACTAAACTTTAAGTTAAGTGGGGGAGTAGCAGCTTACCTATGACTTGAGTCAAGGTTGAGGTTTGCGTAAATCCCAACTCTTTGCTGAGAGCTTAGATGATAGTGATTGGTATACGTGTCATCCCATTATCTGCTAAGACCCCATACTGCCTTTACGAGGGTGATCACTAGGACAGCGAGAGACCCTCTTTAGAGCCCAAATAGTAAACCTACCTCTATGTCTCACGTAAAGGAACTAGAACCTATCATCAGTATGTATGCTCCATAATATCTTTTGCATAAAAAGAAAACCCTAAAAAAAGCATATGGCAAGTACTATAGCTTGCCTGCTCTCAATGACCCCAGAATTGATAGATTGCCATATTCAATTAATATTCTTTTGGAATCGACAATTAGAAACTGCGATGAGCTTCAAGGTTAAGAGTAATGATGTTGAGAAGATTATGGATTGGGAGAAATTTGATCCTAAATTAGTTGAAATTCCATTCAAGGTTGCTAGAGTCTTTCTTCAAGATATTACTAGAGATGCGATAAATAATCTGGGAGGTGATTCTAATAAGATCAACCCAGCGGTTCCAGTTGATCTTGTTATTGATCACTCAGTTCAGGTTGATGTGGTAAGATCAGGAAAAGTAGTGTAGACCAATATGGAGCTTGAGTTCCAAAGAAACAAAGAAAGACTTGCATTCCTTAAATAGAGCTCAAATGCTTTCCAAAACATGTTTGTTGCTCCTCCTAGGTCACTAGCAGATCGTTGCTCCTCCTTAAATAAAGCTTGAGTGAATTGTCACTAGTAGATCGTGCTACTATTGCCAACATGTCTCCTGAGTATTGTGCTACCATGGGTTTTCTTTCTTGTGGATCATATCACACTACAATATCTGAAACTGAAAGGCAGAAGTGATGAAATCCTATATAAGAGCAAACAGGATGTTTGTGGACTACAATGAGCAGAGTGTACTCTTCTTGTCTAGCATTGAATCTTGATGATGTGGAACCTTGTATATCAGAACCTAACAGGCCACATGATCAAGTTACGAAGTCGATTGACAACAAGGTTGGATTTAAGGGATTCGCTATACCTAAAGAATCTCGAGGCAAGGTTGTGAATTCAGTTTCATGGGACTCCACTCAACTTCGGACATGGTGTCATGCTTGGAGCTGCTTTAGTTGCAAAGAAAGCTTGAACTAGAATTGAAGGTGAAACCATGGATTAAGACAAGTCATGCTCTAGGTTTTGGAGTTTATAACCAAATATTTAGAAAAGAGTGGCTTGCAGAAGTATCTGAATCAACTAGGGTTTCATACTGTTGGTTATGGAGGCACCTCTTGCATCGGGAATTCTGGAGATATAGATGAAGCAGTGGCATCAACTATCACTGAAAATGATGTAGTGGTTGCTGTTGTGTTTTCTAGGAATAGAAATTTTGAGGGTCGAGTCCATCCTCTAACAAGGGCTAATTATCTTGCTTCTCCACCACTTAGGTTAGCTTATGCACTTGCTAGACGGTGGGTATTGATTTTGAAACAAAGCCAATTGGTGTGGAAAAGATGGAAAACAGATATTTTTTCAGTGATATTTGGCCATCCGATGATAAAGGCTACATATCAGGCAATCACCAAGAGAAATCCCGTGTGGGGTCAATTATTTATTCCTTCAGGCAATCTGTATGCCTAGGATTCCAAATCAACATACATGATCCACCATATTTCAAAAGCATGACCGTGTCACTACCAAGACCACATGGTGTGAAGGATGCTTACTGCTTGCTCAAACTTCGAGGATAGTATTGCAACTAATCACAGTTCACCAGCTGGCAGCATACCTCATGGAACATAGAGTTGATAGAAGAGACTTCAATTCTTATGGCAGTCGCCGTGGTAATGATGAAATGATGGCAAGAGGCACATTTGCTAACATTTGCATTGGCAATAAATTATTGGAAGAAGAAGTTAGGCCTAAAACAATTCATATTTCAACTGGAGAAAAACTATATGTGATTGATGCTGCCATGAGGTACAAGAGTGAGGGGCATGATACAACTATTTTGGTTGGTGTTGAGTATGGGAGTGGAAGTTCTCGTGATTGGGCTGCCAAGGGTCCAAAGCTACTAGGTGTGGAAGCAGTGATAGCCAAGATCTTTAAGCGAATTCACCGCAGTAATCTGGTGGGAATGGGTATCATTCCATTTTTAGGCCGGGGAGGACGCTGGAACCTTTAGCTTGACTGGGCATGAGCGCTACAACATTGATCTGTTTAGCAATGTAAGTGAGATTAGCCCAGATCAAGATGTTACAGTAGCAACAGACAATGGGACTGACATATTTTGACCATGGAGGCATTCTACAATATGTCATCAGAAACCTGATTCACGCTAATCACTGAATCAACCTCAAGTTGATTAACAACACAGCGGGTTTACAGCTCCATATCTGTTACCAAGCAAATCAGTAATTAAAGATTTCGGCAACACATGATAATCTCAAATTTTGGTGCGGAGCCTGGTTATATCATTAATAAGCCGAACTGGTTCAATAATATCACTGTCTTGAGACGTGTTTTATATATATTTGATATTTCAATCAGCCAATTTCCCTCCTTGCACTTTTATGATAGCAAGTTGATGAACGGAGAGCAAATGTCAAACAAATCAGCATCATTTCATGAGATTGGGGTTCTTGGCCTTTATTTATTCTATGACATTACAGAAGGCCAGGAGCTTCGTGGTAAGAAATCCGGTACATCGTTTTTTATAATGAACGTGAGGTTGAAGCTGCAGTTGAGCTGCAACGATTTTTCAAAAGGAGGACCGAGAGGATGATATACTGATACTTTCCACTGTTAGAGCAGTTGATTCAAGTTCATCTATGAATGGATTGAGCTCTAGCAATATTGGGTTTTTCGCTGATGAAAGGTGGATGAATGTTGCCCTGGCAAGAGTCAAGCTCTCACCTTGGATTTTGGTTAATGCGAGGACCTTGCAGACAAACCGGAAGGGGGCAACTCTAGTAAAGGATGCTAAAGAGAGGAATTTGGTCATCTCAGCAAAACCGCCATATGAATCCTTGTTTAAAACAGCTTCTAGGATGCTTGCAAAAGAGAAAGTATTAATAGTCATTCAGGACTGTCTAGGTATGCTGAGAATTCTAGAAGCAGTGGCAAACTAGGCAGACAAAATGAGCGTAAGGTGCACAAAAACTCTATATGTGACCCAATTCCATAGTACCATTGCTGGAGACGGTAAGGATTTTTATATCCAAAGTAGCAAAAGAAAAGCCAGAGAGGAATGTGATCTTCTAGGAAAAATGGATGTCAAGTCTGTAATTCTAGTGGAATCTATTACTGGTGATGAAAGCAAGGGAAGAGAAAGAAGCGAGAAGAAACTTGACTCTAGGGAACAAAGAGATCTATTGAAGGTAAGAAAAGACAGAAGAATTTAGAGAGTTCTACATCCTCAGATAAAGGCAGCCTCAAAAGCAGGGAGGTCAATGATGCCGATACACATTGATATCAAAAGATAAACCAGCTCATTGCTGCTAAGTTGAAAAACAAATTAATGGAAACCCTTGATACCACGATATCAAGAACTTCATCCGAACTGGGCTTATCTCCTGGGGCATCCAAAAGGAGAAGAAAACCTTGAGGAGGTAAACGACGGATTTTTATACATTGATGGAGAAGTTTTGTATAAGAGGTCATCCGACGCTTCTTGCTCGAGATGCTTAGATGGAGTTGAAGCCAGAAACGTGTTGCGAGAAATCCACGAAGGGATTCGCTCAATCCATACTAATAGGCATACGATGGATAGAAAAATGCGAAGAAATGTTTATTTCTAGCTAGAAGAATTTGGAGAGTTCTACATCCTCAGATGAAGGAAGCCTCAAAAGCAAGGAGGTCAATGATGCCGATACACATTGATATCAGAAGATTAAACCAGCTCATTGCTGCTCAGTTGAAGGAGAAATAGATGGAAATCTTTGGTACTACGATATCAAGAATTTCATCCAAAATCGAGCTTATCCCCTGGGGGGCATCCAAAAGAGAAGAAAACCTTGAGAAGGTTAACAATGGCTTTTTACATTAATGGAGAAGTTTTGTATAAGAGGTCATCTGACAGTTCTTTGCTGAGATGCTTAGATGGAGTTGAAGCCATAAACGTGTTGCGAGAAATCCGCGAAGGGATTCGCTCAACCGAATAGACATGTGAGTATCAATTTGATAGAAAAATAAAAAGAAATGGTTATTTCTGGAAGTCATTAGAGAATGATCGCATTGACTATGTGCACAAGTGTTATAAGTATCAAGTCCGTGGTGACAAAATGGATGTCCCTTCGGCTCCTATGTTTAACTTGATATCTCCGTGACCTTTTGCAAATGAGAGGAATTGATGTGATTGGGCATATCAACCAAAAACCAGCAATGATCATAGGTTTATTCTCGTGGCTATTGACTATTTCATAAGATGGATAGAAGTTGGGTCATTTGCTCATGTAACACAAAAGGTGTTGAAGAAATTTGCTTGATATGTCGATACGGACCACCAGAAAAGATCATAACTGATACTGCTCAGAACTTCAATGGAAGAATAATTATAGAACTCTGCGCTAAATGAAACAATCAAGCAACCCCACACTCGGGGGCATGGTCAGATTTGGATAAAAGCAAAATCATCGAAGATAGCCCATAATAAGCTAGGCGCTTGCGCTTGAGTGGTTGAATGAGCCATCCAATTAGAGAAGCCTGTAAAGCTTTGGAGATTAGGCAAAGGCATCCTATTGATAATGGAGCATCAGAGAAAGGGGCCTATGTTTCTAAAGAGAATCTCGAGTCAATCTGTCGCGACGTCGCCATGCGGTGTCCCGGAGGGATCCCGGCTCGCAGATGGATTTTGAGGAGTCGCCACCTTGTCTGTTGAGTGTCGCTAGGAATACCCGATGGTCCGCTCCACGATTCGAGGGTAAGGGACTGGTTGCGTAAAGGGAAGGTATTAGCACCCCTTTTACGCCTTACCTGAGGTAAGCTGCATTGTATATCTTGATGTGATTTTGAAAATTTCAAACATGTCGTATTTATTCACAAAAAATGTTACGATAAGAAATCGATCACAGTTTAGAAAAATCCTGTGAATTTTATTAATTATTATTCGTCGATTTTGGATACTAATCCCTTAGATTTTATTTATCCAAAAGTGAGTAATATTATATTATTCCGTCGAATATTTTGGATACCGATTTCTTTATCCAAACAACGAACAGTTAATAATAGCATACTGTTCTCCGAATATTTTGGATTTTTTAATCCTTAAGATTTATTTATCTGAATACCGACGATAATAATAAATTCCAAAAAAATATTTTTTATATTTTTGAAACATTGGACATATGCAAAGAAAACACATTTTTTATTTTTTTTCTTAACAAAAACAACATAAAATAAATAAAACACACAACATACACTCTTTTTTCTTTCTTTTTTTATCATATTTTTACAACAATTGAAATACAACTTCACACACACATTGTATTTTTATTACATTTTTCAAATAACAATTAAAAATACAATGAATTCCAATAAAAGCAAAAAAATACAAAAGGGCCTCGGAACAAGTGCCATACACCAGGAACAAGTGGCAACGAAGTGGAGCATTGGTGGCGCTGTCACGCTCACGCCGCCATCGGTGAACAATGGACTGACGAGGGGGCAGATCAACTTACTCTCCTCTGTCTCTTGCCAGAGAGAACCTTCCGGTGACCTGCAAATACACAGACAACACACACAAACGCCCAAGGACAGCACAACACCACAAAATCAATTCTTTTGGATCTGTATTACGTGTTTTGGGTCCAGTATTCTCGATTGTTCTTCTTCTTCTTCTTTTCTTCACCGGAGGAAAGGGGGCTTCACCACGACCTGCATATACACAACAAACACCCAAACATGGAAGGCACGATATCAATGTTCTCAGGTTTGCCAAATCTCAGGCCTATTCGAATCTCGGTCCGTTCTTCCTTGGCTGAGGGGTTGTCATGGGTTTATCACCATGGATGGTGGAGAGAGGAGGAAGAGTTGAGGCTGTGGGCTGCTACCGTGGATGGCAGAGGAAAGTAGCTGGGGGCTACGACGGTTGGTGCTGCTGTGATAGGTCGCCGAGAGAGAGAGACACTGTGGATGGTGGCTGAGTTGCCGATCTGCACTGATGAAGAAGAAGATGAAGAAGAGGTGAGAGCTGGTGAGGGCTGCGACCATGGCTGCTGTGTTGGGAGGTAGATCCGCCAGGGGGAGCTAAGGAGGAAGAGAAGGGAGGTCGTCGGCGCAAAGGAGTTGGCCACCGACGGCTGGAGAGGAGATATAGAGGTTGTCGGCGAATCGATGCTACTGTCGCCGGAGGGGAGAGTCAAGGAGGAAAAGGCTCACGGCTGAGAAGAGGAGGGGCTTGTGAGGGCAAGCTCGGGCGGCTGGTCATGGCTGGAAAGGAGCTCGCCGGCGAGAGGGAGTCTGCTCGGGAGGAGAAAACGGGGAGGGGCTGCAGCGCCCAGGCGTGTCTGGCGGCTGCAGCCCCCTTTAGGGTTTTTTCTTCTTTTTTTTGTATTTTCCTTTGATTTCGGGGTAGTTTTCCAGGTTAATTTTCGGTCCCCCATTGCTCGCTTCGTTTGCATGGCTATTTATATCCATGCCACAATGTTTCAAACACTGTGGTCGCCATACACACCATAGCATAAAAATTTGATAGTGCTTGCTTTTGACTAATGGGTTGTTGAATTATTGTAGGTAAAAATATGATTTGGTCCTTCAATTTGCGTGCCTTTTTATTCTGGTCCATGTGTTTCGTTTTGTGCAATTTGACCCTCATTTTGCACAATTAACTTGGAAAAATTCAATTGGGTCTCCAAAAATTCCAATCTTCTGAATTGAACCCAAATTAAATTCAAGAATTTGACCTTTTGTCAATTAATCCCGTAATAAAATTAATTTGATCAATTTAAAGCATAATTAAGTCCTTGCACTTAATTAAATTCTTTAATTGGACCCTAAATTAATTCTTAAACATAATAATATTTTGAATTAGCCCATGATTAAATCAACTTGGCTTATAAAAAATATAATTATGATTTTTGACTTAATGTTTTCCTCGAATTTGTATTTTTCTCATTTTTGGCGCAACAGGAACATGATTAAGCTCAACAAATATTCAAAATTTTCACCACAATTTTTCTAACAACCCCGACCTCTTTTATTTTTTTGTCATTTTTATTTTATTTTGGGAGTCACCCAAAAATTGGGTGATGACATCAACAAATCAAGAAAGATGAATCAAAGATCGGTATCGCTCCGTTCTTCGAGCCGGTCGGTCGTCCAAAAAATGAGACCATGATAGCCTGGTCAGTCACCCGAAAAATGAGACCATGATAGCCGGTCGGTCACCCATAAAAATGAGACCATGCTAGCCGGTCGATCACCCGTAAAAATGAGACCATGATAGCCGGGTCGGTCACCCGTAAAAATGAGACCATGCTAGCCGGGTAGGTCACCCATAAAAATGAGACCATGATAGTGGGTCGGTCAGCCAGTAAATGAGACTCTTCCATCTTCCATCCGGCAAGTCACCCGTCATAATCGGACCAGGTAAGTCATCCGTCACTATCGAGACTCTTTGAACTCGAGCAGGTCACCCGTCATAATCAGACCCGGGTAAGTCATCCGTCACTATCGAGACTCTTTGAACTCGGGCAGGTCACCCGTCATAATCAGACCCGGGTAAGTCATCCGTCACTATCGAGACTCTTTGAACTCGGGCAGGTCACCCGTCATAATCAGACCCGGGTAAGTCATCCGTCACTATCGAGACTCTTTCAATTCGGGCAAGTCACCCGTCATAATCAGACCCGGGTAAGTCACCCGTTACAATCGAGACTCTTTCCACTCGGGCAGATCACCCGTCATAATGAGACCTGGGTAAGTCATCCGTCACTATCGAGACTCTTTCAACTCGGGCAGGTCACCCGTCATAATCAGACCCGGGTAAGTCATCCGTCACTATCGAGACTTTACTAACTCGGGCAGGTCACCCGTCATAATCAGACCCGGGTAAGTCATCCGTCACTATCGAGACTCTTTGAACTCGGGCAGGTCACCCATCATAATCAGACCCGGGTAAGTCATCCGTCACTATCGAGACTTCACTAACTCGGGCAGGTTACCCGTCACAATGAGACCCGGGTAAGTCATCTGTCACTATCGAGACTTCTCTAACTCGGGCAGGTCACCCGTCACAATGAGACCCGGGTAAGTCATCCGTCACTATCGAGACTTCTCTAACTCGGGCAGGTCACCCGTCACAATGAGACCCGGGTAAGTCATCCGTCACTATCGAGACTTCTCTAACAAGGGTAGGTCACCCGTCACAATGAGACAAGCTCCATTTTTTTCTTTCTTTACAACACTTACTAAGCTAAAGTCTTTTATAAAGACTTTAGTCGTAAGCATTGTAAAGAAGGGGGCAACTGTTGTAACCCAATTTTGGGTCATGCCCCAAAGCTATCAAAAAATAACAAAAAAAATAATAATAAATAAAAAAATAAATGGGGATGGTGTCGGTAAGAAAATCAAGTTAAAATTTTGAATATTTTTGAAAAATCGATTGTACCCGTGGTCTTCCGATCAAGTTTCCGGTGAGCTCAGGCCACCATCTTCGATGCCACAACGACTGGAAGAATCATCTCAACGTCCTCTACACAACGGTATAAATAGGTAAGTCATTCATCACACTCAAAAATTTCGAAATTGTTGTTCATCATCATCTTCCTCCTCTGCATGACCGGGCACGGGGAGTGAAATTCACTCCCCGTGTGGGCCGACTAGGTCGAGTTTTGACCAGGCCGGTCAAAAAGTGCCCCAGCACCAGTGTTATCGAGCTGGAGGCCCGCAGTCAAAGCGAGGGGCGGTCGTCGACCAACCACAATGGGCGGGTTGTCACCAACCTGATCAGGTGAGCTGAGGCCAGTGCACCCATAAATAAATAAATAAATATTAAAAAATAATATTTTTTATATATATACAAAAAAATCTAAAAAAAATGTGTTGTTTTTCTTGCATAAGGCCAATACACTAGCATTTTTTTTAAAAGTTGTTCTTTTTGAAAAAAAAATATGTTATTATCTTGGGTTTTGAAGAGAAAATGAGTTTTAGCATGGATTTTGCAAAGGGAAAAAAATCATTTCTTGCATTTTGAGATTTTACAACAGGTTTGTAAAATCCCAAGGGTATTGGCCAATATTTCAAAAAAAATTAAATCTTATTTTTTGGGGTTTATTATTAACCGTCGATATTTTGATAAATAAATCCTAAAGAGGTAAGAAATCCAAAATATTTGGTGGGAATGATATGCTTTTATCCACTGCTGGTATTTGGGTAGATAAATCCTAAGGGGTTATTACTCAAAATATTTGGCGGGAATAACAAGCTATTATTCACTGTCGGTATTTGGATAAATAAATCCTAAAGAGGTAAAAATCCAAAATATTCGGTGGGAATGATATGCTTTTATTCACTGTTGGTATTTGGATCAATAAATCCTAAGGGTTATTATTCAAAATATTCGGCGGGAATAATATGCTATTATTCACTATTGGTGTTTGGATAGATAAATCCTAAAGGGTTTATCCAAAATATTCGGTAGGGATAATATATCATCAACATTCAAATATATCATCAATATTTAAATGTATATATATATATATACACATATATATATATCAATATTATAGCAATCATAAGACAAACAAAAATATCAAACGACTTATCTTAGGTAGGGCGTACTAGGAGTGCTAAAACATTTTCTTTACTCAACCAGTCCTTTACTTTAGAATCTCTGAAAGACCAGTTTTAAATTTACTATTAACTATAATACTAGGTGGCGACTCCCTTTTTACGAAAAATAAATAATCCCCCCGACATTTAATCTCCCCGCTCACAGGGACAAGTTACTACTGACGCCGCTAGCCATTTTTGAGGTGCGACAGGTTCTCAAGTTTTAAAGTTCCAAAACTTAACTATAGAGAAAAATCTATAATATTCTGAAAGGTTTATTTCACTAATATTCTTAAGAAAATAAACTAATTTTTTTTAAAAATATAGCTAAAACATCCTATATAGGAAAAAATCTAATTAAATCAAAAGTCCTAATAAAAATTGGAAAATGAATTTGAATGCTAGGAAAATTAAAATGATTTTGAGTATTCCAAATTTAAGCATGATAAAGATTTCTTCTTAATTCTAAATGAAACATGACCGTTAAAATGCTTTGGCTAAGTTTCTACGCAATTTAAAGGTTAGAAAGATAAGAAATTATTTTTGTATAAATAAAAGAAAAATTAAATATTCTTACCATCAAACTCTAATATAAATTCCCAGTTATCATCAACATATATAGAAATTTTATTTATATTTATTCTTTTCTTCATATTATATTTTGATGTTTTTTTTCACAAAGGTGGGGCGACTTTGATTATTTATTATTTTAATAATTTTTCTTTTAACTTCACCTAAAGTTACTAGTGATATTGTTTAATAAATATTTGGTTTCTTCTTCTTGAGTTTTTTATTTTATTTTTTTTATAACTAATACTAGTATAATAGATCAAGATAATTTTAATTCTTATATTTTTTATAATAATTTTTTTTTTGTCTAAATCTTAATCTATTTTAATTAGAGATTAAAAGATTTCATAACTCTACTAAAATGAAGACATGTACATTTATACAAATATATATATATACATATGTATGTATGATGTATGTATGGGTGTGAAGCTGGTTTGTGTTTAAACTAAGGTATGACAATGAGTATTTATGGGTCAACATCTACCATAGCCATACTTTATTTATTACTCAAAAAAATGAATTCAGATATCAATATTTATCTATCTACATTTGATTATCCATATAGATATTCATTATACAAGTGCTATGTATGTAGATGTATACATGCATGTGTATTTGTATGTAATTACTCATCAAGGTAATTATCTAAAAATCATTTATTCAGGTTAGTATACAAGTACCATGTATGCATGCATGTGTATGTGTATGTGTATATCTTGGGTAGTGATTGAGTCGGGTTTGATAATATCCATTACTCATCAAGTCATAAAAATCATTTATTTGGGTCAGTATTTATTGGGTTTGGAAAAATGTTTTCATCTCGATATAAGAGGCATAACGACTCTTTGGTTCAATCACACTTATTAACACTAGATATATAATGCTTGAGTCTTTATAAAAGCATTTTTTACTAATAGTATATTGCTTGAGTCCTTACAAAAACATTAATTTTTACTTGTATTTCTTATAAGTGAATAATAAGTCACCCATGGTAATTGATCTTTCACTCATAAGGATGATGGATAATAGGTCATTAACAGAATGTTTTAACCAGGTTGGGTCACCAATTTTGATCAATTTATATAATTTTTACTAAGTAAATTACTTAAATAATTTAGTTTAAAACCAAAACATCTTAGTGGTTAGTTTAGAAATTAGTCTGACCAGTGAACATAAATATTAAGTTAATTCTAGATGTCTTGCTCTCTTAAATCTTTACTCATCAATCAACAACATGACAAAGGCTAATATATTTCATATCATTTTGAAAAATAAAATAATTTTTAAAACGTACAAAAATATCTTATACCTTGATTTATGACGACCCAATTCATTGGTTTCTAAATTGTTTTGTCTTTTAGAAAAGAAAAGAAAAAGATCATAAAATCTTTAGGTGAGATATGTAGTGTCCATATAATATAAAGTTTGAGTTTGATGTAATTTGTGTACTTATATTTTCTAGATAGCTACCTAAAGTTATTACTGACAGTGAGAGGCAAACTAGTTATAATTTATGTAAACTACTTGATTCTTTTAGAGAAAGATAAAGAAGCTATTAAAATTATATGTCTACAAAAATAACTATTACATAAAAATAGATCTCACTCAAATTAATTTTATATATTAATTGTAATACAAATTAATAACTTTATATATTAATTGATAAAACAGATTAATTAAGTATAAGGATTACATAGATCTCACTCAAATTTATTTTATGATATGGAATTAATTTCAAATACCAAACCCATGATTTGGGCGCCATAGTTGGACATCATGTGTCACAACACTCGAAAATTGAAAAGTAAAAAAAAAAAAAAAACACTCAACAATATTTTATTTACTTGTAGTATGAGCTACAAGGAAGCGTAGAAGCTGATCATTTACTGGAAGAGCACGTCTGGAATGGTCTCATCATGGCAGCAAAGGAAAGTGGAGAATTTTTCCATGGTGCGGTTGCACTCCGGGCATTTCATGGTATGAGGGATCCGACCAGTAGTCATCGGGAAATCGAAGCGGCAACAAGGATGAGATATGTCATGAAGCTTAAGGTGGTGGTCGTGGAAGGCTAAATCAAAGCCCTTGTCAGGCACCTGGTCCTTCCACAAGTCATACTCCATTAGGGCTGGCAAAACTGTGGTACTGTGACCGTTGACCACAACATTAGACCCATTGCTGAGCACAGCCCATCCACCTTCTCTATCGTAGCTAAGCAACTTCTTGATTTCCAGCATCATAGGATCATGGTCATCGAGCTTGCCAAGCTGAATCTTGGAGTACAGCATGCTCTCCAGCCTGGTCCAAAAGAACCATATCATGGTAAGGTCTGGCCACATGTAGCTCAGCTTCTCCGCACTGATTATATCCATGACTCGCTGGATTTTGTCCCTCTTGCTGCTCTTCCCGACGTAAACCATCTCTAGAGGGACACGGGCTGCCTGCGCAACCGCACGGGCATTTTTTGTGAACTTCCTCGCCCATTCAATGTCGTCTCCTCCGTACAAGAAAATGTATTTTCCTTCCTTAATCTGATGATCAAAAGAATATTGAAGCAAATTTCAACACAAACATGTACACGGACATATATATAGATATAGATATAGATATATAATGTATGTATATTTCGATTGATTCTGTAATGAATTTACCCAATTAAGAATCACTGGGTCAATGCCATTAACTAGAAGCTCAAGCCTCCATGTCTCCTCCCTCCAGAGAGATTCCTCTCTCAAGCTGGTGAAAGGGAAGGCATTGCTTCCCCAAATCCACATCATGTGAAGGGCATTTGGGCAAACCACCTTGCCTTGAGGGTCAAGGACCACAAGAATAGGCCTGTTCCTGAAGTGCCACACCTCCTTAATAAACCTAATGACTGCCACTTCAATCAATGAAGGGTGGTACACTGTGAACCATGGCATTGCAGACTGAATGTTCTCAAATTTATTCTTCATTGGATCACTCCACTGGACTGAATGGTCCACAACTGGGATCCAGACCACCTCATATTGACTATCCAGCCTAGTTCCATGCTGCCTCGATTCATTGTATATCTGCTCAAGAATTGAGAGCTCATCATTTGAAATGTCGAGGCCAGAAATGAGGAGTAGCACATTTTTCCTTCTTAGCACATCAAGATGGACCTGTTAAATTCAAAGGTAAGTATGAGAATTGTTTTGCTTTAGATTGATAGCATTAAAAGAAGAAATGGGAGGAGAGCGAACTCTTTTCTTGGAAGAGCCATCTATAAGTGGCTGGATGTCATCCTTGGCGTATATCAGGGCCTTTAGGACCTTCATGTTGTCAATGTGGATCGTTTCAAACAGATTCTTTAGCATTTGAAACGTTTCGATACTCCTCCTTTCATCTGCATCAAACACCATTGTTTTTATCAGCGTGCTGGGTTGATCCTTTTTACATTCATTAATTTTCAGTTTTCTTATTTCCTACTCAACACATGATAGCATAATACAAAAGTTGCTAAGGTACAAACAAACCTATGTGTTGGTTGCAAGTAGCCAATTGCTTCGTGAGATGCTCAAGTATGTTGTTGAGTTTGTGAGCCAAGGTGGATAGCTCCCATGCCTCAGTGGGTGATACAGAAAACCTGAATTAAGTAAAAGAAGATATTACAATGAATACATGATGGATCAATAAATTAAAGATGGTGAACTAGAAAAGCATACTCATATCCTATGGTAGTGAGGCCAGTAATCTGAGCCGCACAAGCCACAACAATCCTCATGGTCCAGTAGACAGCAATGGGGATATGAGCCATCGCTGTGGACAATGCTGGTAACTCTTGAGAAATGTAAGATGTTGGGAGATCCTTGAACTCAACCACGCACCTAGTTACGTCCATCATGACCTTGATTAGATTGTTTAGGGCATCGACGCGAGCCTGGAAAAGCCCTGAGTGTTCCATGATGTTAGGCAACTGCCTGAGGATTGCCATGGATTTGGCAAGTTGGTTTGATGAGTGAATCTGGGCAAGCAGCCAGAACTCCCCATACTTTAGAGCAAAAGCTGCTAAGGTGAGCACCAGCTTTGCATCCCAGGAATAGCTTGTTAGCATGTTGAAAATTGAGAGAGTTGTTGCGTGGGCATCTGTCCCACTCCGTGCCTTATAGGAAATCTGCAGTTTCCATGGATTTGATTCAATTTCTTTCATGCGCTTGATTATTTTCATTATCATTTATTTTAATAAACAATCAACTCTCATGAATAAAGTTATTCAACACAATTGGGCTCATTATTTATATTGCGAGATCAAATATTTTAATCTATATTTGTCTTTCAATTTTCTAATTTAATCTTTAGTTATTATTAATGATTTTTTTGTATTTATTGGAATATATGATTCTTAATTTATTTAATTCAATGCATGGATCAACTTTTTGATTTATGTTAAAAACAAGTTAGAAAAACTTGCATGTATATTTTTAAGTTGAAAATAAATCTTATAAAAATTGTAATAAAGCACGGGACACATAGCTAGTTTTAACAGATTTAAAAATTAATTTTCCATTCTCGAGGATATTAATTTAAATATGAAACATTAAAACTGTTTGGGACATATAGCGATTGCCTATAACTTAACAGCTCAAACATTAGGTAAGTGTAAATGGGTGCCAACCATGTGCAAATGATGGAATGGTTCAAACTAGGTTTGGATACATACTATGCCCCTGAATTAAACTATTTTTTTTTTTTTGCATAAAAATTATAATCTTGTGTTGTAAACATGCTTTTAGTAATATAGAAAGCAATTTATTACTTGAGTCATAGACTTAAATCTATCAAATAATTAATTTTATTTAATTAGACGATAACAAAATAGGCATCGAAAATAAATAGATTAAATTTCAAATAAAAATGATCATAATAACATAAGTTAAATATCTTTTAAAAACAAAAAAATGATATATCTCAATTCTCAGTCCATTAAATACATAAGAAAAAATAAGGTGATAAAAAAATCATCTCTAGTCAACCCGAGTTGATATAAAAATCTAAAATCCTAATAATTAGAGCCAAGTCTACCTGCTAAGGTAAATTTCGTTTGATTAATGAATATATATCATGACATTAAATCTGAAATATATTGTAGAACCTCGCTGGAAATTCTGTCTATTGTATACGTCAGTGCATCAATGGAAACAAAATTGATTTGTTGAGCCTTGTCATCCAATTCAGCATGGGCCTGGGAAGTCTGTGTAATCGGACGCCATCACAGGAACATAAAAGAATAAAAACAACTGATCAGTTAAGTTGGTATACAGATTAATTTCAAGGATGAGTTAACTTTATTACTATACCGTCACAGAGGTGTCGATTAGCAAGGTAGCACGTTTGAGGATGTCTTCAACAAGGTGAAGAAGAGGTTTCACATCAACCTCTCTGCCATCAGGAGCATGAGTTCCCATGATTTGTTTCATCATCACGTTGTGATCAGACATTGTTAGCATGCCGCCGCGGTCACTCTTGATCAGTTCCTGGCTCGCATTAAAACCTTGGGCAAGGGACCTGGGGAAAGGTCTGATGCCATTTTGATCAGCTGAGAGTAAGCAATGGATTCTTTGGGTAATGGAGCAGAAGTAGAGACGGTTGGCTTGTGTTTCTTTGTTCCATATTTGGCATGCCTATTTATACTATGAGAAATGGAATAAACATCACTTGAATCAACTTCGTTGCTTCCATGCCAATCAAAATCTTGTTCTCGAGAATAAATTCCTCGTCAAGATTGGAATGTGTCTCGTTGTTCCATAATTGCGCGTATTCGGGCACAGGTTAAGTGAAGGAAAGCTACACTTTTGTGGTCCCTATGTGTACCCTACTTCAGAACCTCCTCCTCACTTTATGTAACATTGATTTAGCCTCACAAATTTGATTCAACACTGTATTTCAATGTTAGGTTTGAAATTTTGTTTTAAGGCATGGAAGACGTAAGATCCAGTTGTACAGTCCATCAAATATCCCACATATAAAAAGAAAAAAATAATAATAACAATTAAATTGTTGTGTTTGATTGGCTTAAAGAAGTCTTAGTTGAACAGAGAATATATACAGTACCATCAACGGATTCTGATGATATTTTCCGTTTGAACCAATCCTGTGCTTGGCTTCCTTACTTCATGTAGAAGATCAAGTAACGGATGATCCAGCCATGATTGTAGCAGCTAAACTAACGCATGAAAAGATCAAGTAACGACTGATCAAGCCATGATTGCAGCAACTGAACTTAAGCATGAAGAAGACCAAGTAACGGAAGATCAAGTAACGGCTGATCTTCCCTGGTTGAGTTTGTTTTCCTCTTGTTTTTCCCTTTAGTTTGCTGATTGGGAGCATGTTCCCTTTTCAGCTGTCTCTTGTTTCTGCTCTTCAGTTTTGTTTATCATTGGTCTTAATATACTTATATTTGATAAAAAAGTAACGGCTGATCCAGCCATGATTGCAGCAACTGAACTTAAGCATGAAGAAGACCAAGTAACGGAAGATCAAGTAACGGCTGATCCAGCCATGATTGCAGCAACTAAGGAATAACTGAAACATAATTGAGGATCTTGTAAAATAAATATATACAACTGTTGTTAGCTGGAATATAAATACGTTAGAACCTAATGAGGTAATGATATAAATATGAACATAATATGAACATATGTACAGAAGAATGTAATATGGCAAAAGCAGAGAGCACTCTGTAAAATACAATTGAATTGAACTTTTATACTTGATACCTCTTTTACGTGTGCTAGTGATTGAGAATTTTCTTCTTTAAACACAAAAAGTGAACAGATATAAAGAGATATGATTCCTTGCTTCGTTGGAGCTAAACTAGAAATTTCATATATTTAACCAAAAAAGAAAGCAAATGATACAACAAAAATATGCTTGGTACGTACGATATGTTCCCCGTCCAATGCCCACCATTACAGAAAATCATTCAAAGAGTACGTTCTTGCCTCATATTTGATAGCTACCAGAAATTTAAGGATAATTTGTAACACAAGTATTTCTTTTAGGGTGAGAAATAAACCACAGTTTACTGAATAATTCTCTGCTCCATTCCTCATTCTTGGTTGCTTTAAATATGCAAGACCCACGTACAATTATGCTGCAGTTTTAGGAAATTCAAATAACATGTAACTGAAATATTTAATGAAGGAAATAACGTGCAGTAAAGGAAATGTAACCGAAATACATAATAAGGAAATTAACATGCAGTAAAGGAATTAACGTTAACATGACACGTAAGACTTCCACTTCGCACGATCCATTTAGTTGTGCGATCTTCTCGTCCCCTGCTCCTTCTCTGCTCATTACTGTGATGTCCACTATCCCAGATACTTGGGATTTGGCTTTATGGTCCTTATGTTGAGCGTGGTCTCGTAACAATACTGCCCTCCTCCAGTGGACGCTTGTCCCCAAGGTCCACTTCTAGGAATTGGTCACGTAAAGTCCAGTGCAGCCTCCCAAGTGGCATCTTCCACAGGCATTCTTTTCCATTGGACCAAACATTCCTCCTTGAAAGTGTCGCCCTGTTTGATCCAGTAAGTGTCCAGAATTGACTGCGGTTCTAAAATGACTGAGCCACCATCAGATATTGGTGGAAGGTCCTGCGAAGATACTAAATTGTTGCCCACACATTTTTTAAGTAGGGAGACGTGGAACACAGGATGAATGCGAGCTCCAGGCAGCTGCAACTTGTAAGCTATTGCTCCAATTTTCTCCAAGCGGCATAAGGACCATAGAAACGACTAGAAAGTTTCGATGAGCATGTTTGAAGACAAAAGTCGACGATAAGGTTGTAGTTTGAGGAAAACCATATCACCGATTTCGAATTGGGCATCCTCGCATTTGAGATCTACTGTTTGCTTCATCCGATTGCGAGATTGCTCTAAATTGGCCTTGAGATGACGCAACAATTCATCACGCGACAAGTGGTTTTGATCGACCTCATGTACTCAAGCAACACCTGCTGGGTATGGGGTAAGAGACGGAGGTGGACGGCCATACAAGGCTTGGAATGGTGACATGCCTGTTGAGGCGTGGAACGAGGTGTTGTACAACGACTACGCCCATGGAATGTAAGAGCTCCACTTGCGTGACCATTGATGAACAAAACAACGTAAATATTGCTCAACACAATGATTGATCACTGTCGTAACCCAATTTTTGGGTTACTCCCCAAAATGAAATAAAAATAAAAATAATAAAATAAAAAAAGCTAGCGTAGGTAGAAAAATCAATCTGGAAATTTTGGTTGTTATCGTGTGTCCAATTGTATCTCTTTGGTTTCAAAAATAGAGAAAAATACAGATTTAAGGTAAAAATAATTTATCGTTGGATGAATCGTGTAAAAACTAAGTTAAATGATATAATTATATTTTTATGGGTTGATTCGATTTAATCTTCGACAAATTGAAAGTTTAATTATGATCGAGAATTAATTTAAGGTTCGATTGAAGGATTTAATTAAGTGCAAGGACTTAATTATACTTTAAATTGGTCGAATTAATTTTGTTAAGGGCTTAGTCAATGAGAAATCAGTTTCTTGAATTTATTTCCGACTCAATTGATGAGAATGGAATTTTCGAGACCGATTTGAATTTTTAAGGGACCGAATTGAACGAATTGAGAATCTAATAGTCAATGGAGAATTAAATCGCACAAATCGGAAACCAAAGACCAAAATAAAAGGGCACATAAAGCTAAGGACCAAATTGCAATTTCTCAAAAAATTAAAAATCTCACGACTCGTTCGACATCGAACAAAGGCTGAATCGCATTTTCGCAAATGCAGGGCTGCAGCTCTTCAGTAATTACAGAGGCAACAACCTCTCGCAAAATCACGCCAACCCTCTGCAAATATTCTTTGCAGAGGTAGAGACAAGTAACCTCATGCATATTGCATAAGGTTACTACTTCGCCCTATAAAGAGGAGAACAGGGACGAGTGAAAAGGGGGAAGGAATTGGGAAAAAAACATAAACAGAGAGGAGAGTTACGTGAAAGTGAGAACCAGGAATTTACGCAGAGAGTGAGAGCAGGAAAAAACACAAACACCCCTCACGTAAAAATTACACAAAACGCAGCTCCTCCCGGTGTTCTTTTCGTTTCCAACCAACTTCTCTCTTCTGTCTCTCTCTCTAAAAAGCAGACAATCATCTCTCTCTCTCCTTCTCGGTTCGAGGCCAGTCAAACACCCGAGACCACCACCCTCATCACGGAGCTCCTCCTCCACAAAGCCAACCCACGGTGACCTCCATCGGTTCCAGCTCTCCTTCCAACTCGTAACGGCGACAAGCAAGCAAA
Source organism: Salix exigua (assembly GCA_032356905.1). Lineage (NCBI taxonomy): Eukaryota > Viridiplantae > Streptophyta > Magnoliopsida > Malpighiales > Salicaceae > Salix > Salix exigua. The sequence continues at coordinate 24,979,784 of CM063603.1, forward strand.
AGCAACAACGAACAGCGACCAAGACCCGATTTTCGAAGCTTCCTCCGGCCACCACAGGCCACCGTTGACGACGTCACCACGACAGGAATCATCACCTTGGCCTCCTCTACCTAACGGTACTATCAGGTACGCATTTCATCACACTTGAAAAAAATACTATTTATCATCTTCCTCGGCTCCGCATGCAACAGCGGGACGCAATTTGCGTCCCCTGTCCGTACGGGCCGAGGCAGAGTAAGCAGGTCGGGCCTCATGACTGACCCATGTTTTCAAAAATTTAGGCTTCCATCCCGCGAGGACTGGAAGCCCAGCCACACACCTTCGGGCTTCGGCCGTGAGAGCTGAGAGCCGATCCATTAAGGATGGGTTGGCAGCTCGACCCTCAAAATAAAAAATAAAAAAATAAAAATACAATTGACAAAACAAAAAAGAATTTTTTTACCATTATTGTTACTACAAAAAAATTCAAAAATATAAAAAATGTATTTTGTTTTTTTTTGTGCATACGGCCGGATTCCAAAACTTTTCTCATTGTATTTTTCGTAAAAGATATGTTGCATGTTTTTCCATATTTTTAAAATGAAATTTGGATATCGTAACCAGTTTACAATTATCCATTGGAAGTCGGCCAAAATGTCAAAAATAATTTAACAATTATTTTTTTAGTCTTCGCGGTGTAAATTTACATTGTAAAGTACACCCGCTGATAAAAATATTTTTACTACGGTGTAAAATTACATTGTATAATACGTCCATAGATTAAAAAAGATTTTAACTACGGCGTAAAATTACATTGTAAAGTACATCCGTAGATATATAAAAAAATTATAACTGCGGAGTAAAATTACATTGTAGAGTACACCATGAACAAAAAAATATTTTTTTTAAAAGTGTAGTATAAAAATTTTAACTTAGGAAAAACAATCAAACAACAATGCAGCTTACCTCAGGTAAGGCGTATAAGGGGTGCTAATACCTTCCCTTTACGCAACCAGTCCCCTTACCCAAGACTCTCGCAGACCAATAGGTTCCTAGTGACCTTAATACTAGGTGGCGACTCCTTAGAATTATAATCGTAAATTTTACGATTATAAACAACCCCCATTTTTACCGCGCGCCGTTTCTCTCCCCGAATCCCGGGGTGAAGGCGGGGCGCGAAGCGCGTCCCAAAAATCGCCGTCGCGAGAATCACCTCGGTTTAGCCATCGAGTATGTGGGTAGTAGGCTGAGTTGAACCGGAGTTTCGTGCTCGATAATTTAAAAATTCACGCCAAAAATGACTAATAAAAATAGGATCCCTCTCGCTAATGATTGATTTGGGAATGCCATGTAATTTGATAACCCCTTCGATGAATTTTTCAGCCACAACCTTAGCATTGAACAGGATGAGTGAGGGGTAAAAATGGGCAAATTTTCTTAACTCGTCAACCACAACCAGAATAGTATCCTTGCCATAAGAAGAAGGCAAGCCTTCAATGAAATCAAGAGTGATGTCATCCCAAACTTGACAAGGGATGGGTAACGGTTGAAGGAGACTCTGCTGGGAGAGAGTATCATGCTTCATTTTTGACATACTTCACAACGAGCAACATGTTCCTTGACAACCGATGCATCTTAGGCCAATAAAATTGTTGTGCTAAGCGTTTAAAAGTCTGTAGCACTCTTGAATGTCCCCAATTTTTGTATCATGAGCCTCCTGTATGAGTTTAGTTTGCGAGTGCATCCTGGGATGGAATTACTACCCTCCCTTTGAATAAGATTAACCTTGTCGATTTGAGTAGTGGCCGACTGGTTGTGCTTTAATTTTACCGCTCAACTGATCGTATATAAGGGTCTCCTTTATATGCGTCTGTAATTTTTTCCACAGGGACACAATTGGTGTATGCAATTGTTAAAGGGTCGAGCAATGAGGCAAATTACCGTGAGGCATGCGGAACAATGCATCTGCCGCGGCGCTTTCCTTGCCTGGACGGTAAGTAATTTCATAGTCATACCCCTTCAATTTGGCGACCCACTTGTTGTTGTTCGGAGTGGATACTCGTTGTTCCGAAAAATACTTCAAGCTGCGTTAGTCGGTTAGGATGAAAATTTTTCATCCCGATAGATATGGTCACCATAAGCGTATGGCCTCTATAATGGCAAGCATCTCCTTGACATATGTTGACCATAATTTCTTTTGTATGCCTAGAGCCCGACTCATGAACGCAATTGGTTTGTTTTGTCTGTGATAATATCACTCCAATTCCGTCTCCGGATGCATCCGTTTCAACGGTGAATGAATCATTGAAATTAGGCATGGCCAATGTGGGAGTGGTGGTCATTGCTTTCTTCAGGTTCATGGATGCTTCTTCAGACATCATCGCTTCACTCAAAATTATTCTTTTGAGCAGGTTGGTAAGAGCCCGCGCGATAATGCCATAATTTTGCATGAACTTCCTGTAATAACCTGTTAAGCCTAAAAATCATGCAATTTAGAAATGTTAGTAGGATGAGGCCATGCGAGAATGGCTGCAATTTTTTGTCATCCACCATAACCCCTTGAGGTGTAATAATATGCCCAAAATACTCCAATTCTTGTTGCCTAAAAACACATTTGCTGATTTTTGCAAAAATTGATGTTGCCGTAAGATTTCCAAGGTCCTTCCCACATGAACCAAATGATCATTCCAATTAGTATCGTATACTGAGAATATCATCAAAGAAAACTAAGATGAATTTTCATAGACATGGTTGGAAAATTGAGTTCATAATAGCTTGGAAAGTTGAAGGCGCATTGCAAAGACCGAAAGGCATCACAAGATATTCGTAATGACCATTATGAGTGCAAAAGTTGTTTTTGATATAACGGTAGGATGAACTCTTACTTGATGATAGCCACCCGGAGATCCAATTTGGTAAAATATGGTGCTCCATATAATTCCTCCAGACATATCGTCCACCGTTGGGATAGGAAAACCATCTTTGATAGTGACCAAATTAAGTGCGCGATAGTCCGTGGAAAACCGCGAACTTCCATCTTTTTTCTTACCAATAATCATCGGTGAAGAGAACGGGCTGGTGCTTGGGCGAATGAGTCTGCAATTTAACATTTCTTCAACTTGCTTCTCGATTTCATCTTTTGAAAGTGAGCATACCGGTAGGGATGAACATTTACTCGGTTTCGTTTCCTCCTTAAGTGTAATATGATGATCCACCTTTCATGTAGGTGGTATACATGATGGTTCCTGGAACACATCATCATACAACTGAATTATCTGCATCATTTCCTGTGATTTCTCCCCTCGGTTGCTTGTTGTTCTGTCCCTCCCATAAATGACATGAGGCTCACCAAAAACATGGCATGGTCCTCGCGGTAGTCTTTGGAAATTTCATGTAAAGTAGATTCCCGAATGGTTTGCTCCTTTATTCCTTGCAGTTTGAATTTGATTTTCCCACATAAATTCCATGGTCAAATGCCTCCAATTACACACTACCGATCCAAGCATCTCGAGCCATTGAACGCCCAATACCAGATCTAGTCCTGACAATGGTAGTGAAAAAAGGGTGAGATGAAACTCAGTTCCCTGTAAATTCACTAATACCTCATCAAATCGGCCTTGGCACTTTAATTGTTCGCCGTTCGCAACTCGCATAGTCAAGGTTTTTGTTGGTATCACGGGCAACCGCAACATACATGCTAGATGTTCGCTGATGAAATTATGTGTTGCTCCACTGTCGATCAACACCACAATTTTTATGGATCCCAGTACTGCCTTCATACGCATGGTACGAGGAGCGTTCCATCCTATCAAGGCATGAAGTGTGATTTCAGGTTGAAATTCGTCTTCCAGTGCTGCAATATAGGTTTCGTGAGTCATCTCTAGTACTTGCAGGTCACCCTGATTTGTCTCTCGCATGTCCCCCATCTGTCCTTCAAACAGCAACAACTGGAGTTTTTGGCATCGATTTCCTGCGGTAAATCGCTCATTGCAGTTGAAATAGAGGCCCTATGCTCTCCTCTTCTGCATTTTATCCCATGATAGACGCTTGATTGGCCCTTGATTAGCGGGAACTACACGGTTGGTGGATGGAAGATATAATGGGGCATGTGTTGATGGAAGCCTCAAGAATCTCTTCTATCGTGTGAGCTGGTCATCTCTCATCCTTGCCAAATTGATAACATCTTTTAGTGATTGGGATTTAAACATGTGAATCCCATCTACTATTTCAGTCTTGAGACCTTCCATGAATGTCCCTACCAATGCCTTTTGTGTCCATCCCATCACCTTGTTGCCAAGCCTCTCGAATTCACGTTGGTAGTCCCTTAATGTTCCTAGTTGCTTAATTCGTGACAATGCCTCATCAAAATCTTCACATGTTGATGGACCAAAACGTGCCCATAACTCTTCTTGAAATCTTTCCCATGAAGCCACGTGTCCTTCTACTTGTAGTATTTTGCGTAACCATTGCCACCACTGGTTGGCCTCCCCTTCCAAGTGATAAGCAGCCATGGTCACCTTCTGGTTTTCTGCAGTTGATTGATACTCAAAGTATTGTTCCACACAATTGAACCATTCAGTGGGGTCATCCCCTGAAAATCGTGGAAAATCCAGCTTCGTCGTTTTGGATGAGACGATTTGTCGACCTCCGTGGTTGCCTTCATGTTGATGGTTGCTGTGATTGACATTCACCTGATCCGTCAGCAGTGTATTTGAGAGTTGATTGAGAACTTCCTCCAGGTGGTGAAGTTTGTCATTCATCCCCATCTCTATTCGATGTAGCCCTTCTTGAACTGAATTCAATTCTGACTCCAAGTGCTCAATTCGTTCTTTGTGAGTTCCCATTTAACCTGGCTCTGATACCACTGATAGGTCCCAGAAATTTAAGGATAATTTGTAACACAAGTATTTCTCTTAGGGTGAGAAACAAACCACAATTTACTGAATAATTCTCTGTCTCATTCATCAGTTCTGGTTGCTTTAAATAAGCAAGACTCACGTACAATTATGCAGCAGTTTTAGGGAATTCAAATAACATGTAACTGAAATACATGAGGGAAATAACGTGCAGTCAAGGAATTGTAACTGAAATACATAATAAGGGAATTAACATGCAGTAAAGAATTAACGTTAACATGACAATAAAGACTTCCACTTCGCACGATCTAGTTAACCGTGCGATCTTCTCGTCCCTTGCTCCATCTCTCGCTCATTCATTGTGATGTCCACTATACCGGATACTTGGGATTTGGCTTTATGGTCCTTGTTGATTGTGGTCTCATAACAATATTAGAATGCTTTTAGTTCGGATCTTATCAACCCGAAAAATATAAAAGAAATATAAAAGGAATAATTATTATTTTTGGTCCTTGATTTTGGATTTATGTAATATGATCATCAATTGAACATTAAACTTTCAATATTCTTCAATTTCACCCCTGATTTCATTTAATTGACTTTTATAAAAAATGAATTTAGTATTTGAAATTTCCAATCTTCTCAATTGAACCCGAATTAGGCTCATGAACTTGATTTTTCACCAATTAAGCACTCGAATAAATTTAATTTAACCAATTTAAAGTATAATTAAGTCCTTTGCAATGGACTCATTAATATGGTTGGACAAACCTTTTCTCTCTCTCAAGTAAATCGAAAACATTATATATATATATATAATATAAATAAATTGTTCAAAAACTCTCTTTTTCTTTATCATCATCCAAAAATGAAAATATGATACACATTGAGGACCAAAATGCAAATACCAAATAAAACATGAATCAAACCTGAAAAATAAAACTTGAGGATTAAATTGAAGTTTATGATGCTTTGTGAACGATGAAAAAAACAAAGCTCTATTATTCTTTGTATTAATTTGATTCGTATTTTTTAAAAAAATTACACCTGAAATCTTAGCAATATAATTTCAGAGAGATAAAGTGACAAAAACAAAGGTAATGAATATAATGTTATTCTTCCGGTGGTCGGGTAATAATATTATCAAATCAAACTAGACTTTCACCAAAGAGAGGTGAGTGGTCACAAATACACCAATCCAACCATCATCTGATGGCCTGATCGGCGGGTCATTTAATGTGATTAACCAATAAGAATGATTTATTCATATTTATTATACTATTGGTGCCCGAGAACCCTAATGGCCTTTCAATAAATGTTCTTGCATTTATATGGAGTGCTTAAATCCTTATAGCAAAAGGTATTACATATATTTCTCATAACATCATGACATTAGGATAACATTAATGCTGAGCAAAAAACTGAAAAACCGCTTAAACCAAGAAAACAAAGAAAAATTAACTGAAAAAATGAACCATTAGAAAAACTAATTAGAATATTTTTAAAAACTTCTAGGCGGTTCAGTTTCAGTTTTTAAGGCTAAAATCGATAAATCAAAACCAAAACGAACTGGTTGAAATTCAGAAAAATATTGTATAAAACACTTTTTATTCTTCTGATTGAGTTCAAATTTTTATTCTGATTCTATTTTGGTGAAATGAAAAAAGAAAAAGCTTGGTTAGAGTCCAAAAAACCTAAAATAACAATGTACTATATTTCAGTTTTTACATAAAAACCCGAACTGAACTCAAAAGGTTCTGGTTTTTTAATCATAATTTTAAATTAGTTTTTTATAAATAAATACCGAAGTGAACCGAAAATAATCAACACATATCACCTACGAATTGATTTAACAAGGCTCAGTCATTGGTTTTAACCAATTCAGACAGAGTTCCTCAACGTTAATTACTCAAAATGACCTACCTAGTGGGCAGTTTACTACTTAAAGTTGCAGGTCATATGCGATGTTGATAACATTGGTGGGGAGGTTAACAAATCACATACACCAACGTGTGATGCTAAGGGGCATTCTGGAAGCATTGTGTACATCAACCAACATTTAATATCCCTTCTATTTTTAGTAATTTCTACTTTTTCAAATATATTTTTGGTAATAGATTTTAAAGGATTTCATACAAAATAACATGTCAAACAAAAATTATTATTGGCATCATTTGGTTGATACTTTCATTTGTGAGTATGGAAAATCATCTATTAAATAAGCAAGTGGTCATGTGATATGTGATTGAATTTGTACTATTGATGACTCATATAATCTCAGTGGCAAATCTTGTAATGGGCTTAGAACATTTCCAATTGTTTGAAGCTTTCTGAGGGACTTAGAACATCCATTATTCCATCTATGACTGACATTTAATTAGTAATTTCATTAGTTGTTTATGAGATATTTTTTTAAAAAAAAACAATGTCTTATTATTAATTTAAAAAGTATTAGTTTGAATAAAATATATCTATAGAATAAAAGTTAAAGGAGGAGGAAGAGAAGGTTAATCTTCACTTGAACTAGGTGGGTAATGAGGTAGACAATATGGACGACTGAGGTTGATAACAACTACTCATATAATTACCTAGGTTTAACCTTTTTGGACCAAAGGTTTGCAGTCTCATCACTACGTCATGTCGTTTTATCCATAATTTATTCTTGTAGAATCACTTAAACAACAAAATATTTTAATATCAAAGCCAATTATGAGGAATCAACTATCAATACATCTAGATTGAGTTCTGGATGAGTTGAAGCATTATTCTTATATCTCTCGTGCAATCGGGTGTTATATGTTTCTTGAAAAACAAATGTTAGCAAATTAAAAAAAAATAGCTTAAGACAATAATTGTTGAGATCTAACTTACTATGAACTTTAGAGCATAACAATTCACAAGTTGTTGCATCGTTTTTCAATTATTCTCATTTTGCATGAGTATTAACAAAAGCTTCATCAATCTTAGATCGCGTCCATAAATCATACCTAGCAAAAGTAAGCTTCATTTAATTAAACATTTTCATTTAATTAAACATTTTCATTTAAAAATAGATTTTAAAAAAATGTATTTGATAAATCATAATCTTACCATTCATTTCACACAAACTTAATGGATCATCTAGTGTGCATGAGTAATATGCTTGCATCAAGTATCATAATGATTTTTGTGGTAAGATAAATATGGTTTGGTATTTGTCATCAATTTATGATGTTTATTTTGATAAATATTACATTTGTCGCACCCCAAAAAATGGTTGGGCAGTAGCGGCATCGTGATCGACCCTCCCCGTGAGCGGGGAGATTAAATGTCAGGGGGATTATTTATTTTCGTAGAAAGGGAGTCGCCACCTAGTATTATGGTTACTAGGAAACCTAAGACTAGTCTTTCAGAGACTCTAGGGTAAGGGACTAATTGCGTAAAAGGAAGGTTCTAGCACCCCTAGTACGCCCTACCTAAGGTAAATTGCTTGACGTTTGGATCGCTTATGATTTGCTATGGGATTAAACTTTCAAAACATGTGCTAATCAAATAAAAAAAATGGGATAGTATTCCACCGAATGTTTTTTTTATATTAACCCCTTAGGATTTAATTATCTAAGTATCGACAGTAAATAATAATATATCATTCCCGCCGACTATTTTGGATATCAACCCCTTATTTATCCAAATACCGACAGTGATTAATAGCTTATTATTTCCGCCGAATATTTTGGGTAATATCCCCTTAGGATTTATTTACCCAAATACCAACAGTTAATAAAAACATATCATTCCCACCGACTATTTTGGATATCAACCCCTTTAGGATTTATTTATCCAAATACCGATAGTGAATAATAGCTTATTATTCCCGCCAAATATTTTGGATAATAACCCCTTAGGATTTATTTACTGAAATACCAACAGTGGATAAAAGCATATCATTCCTACCGAATATTTTGGGTTTTGACCTCTTTAGGATTTACCCAAATTCCAACAGATGAATAAAAGCATATGATTCCTACCGAATATTTTGGATTTTTACCTCTTTAGGATTTATTTATCCAAATACCGACAATGAATAATAGCTTATTATTCCCGCCGAATATTTTGGGTAATAACTCCTTAGGATTTATTTACTCAAATACCAACAGTGAATAAAAGCATATCATTCCCACCGAATATTTTGAATTTTTACCTCTTTAGGATTTATTTATCCAAATATCGATGGTGAATAATAAATCCCAAAAAAAAATAAGATTTAATTTTTTTTGAAATATTGGCCAATACCCTTTGGATTTTACAAACCTGTTGTAAAATCTCAAAATGCAAGAAATGATTTTTTTCCCTTTGCAAAATCCATGCTAAAACTCATTTTCTCTTCAAAACCCAAGATAATAACATATTTTTTTTCAAAAAGAACAACTTTTAAAAAAAATGCTAGTGTATTGGCCATATGCAAGAAAAACAACACATTTTTCTAGATTTTTTCTATGTATAAAAAAAAGTGTTTTTGTATTTTTTTATATTATTTTTTATTGTTTTTATTGTTTTTATTCATTTTATTTATTTATGGGTGGGCTGGACTGGCAGCCCACCCATTAGAGGTCTGGGCTGGGCCGCCAGCCCACCTCGGGTCCGGGCCGTCGGCCCAGGCAATCTCAGGCCTGGGTCGTCGCCCAGGCAATCTTGGGTCTGGGCCGGATACACACCCGGCCCGACCAGACCCGGTTACTCTCAACAGTAACCGGACGTTTTTTGCAGAAAATGAAGAAGATGCACAGTAAACATGGAGATTTTTCAAGTGCAATGAATTGTGATTCTGTTAATACCTTCGTGTAGAGGACGTCGAGGTGGTTCTTTTGGTCGTGGTGGCGAGAGGAATAGTGGCCTATGGTGGCCGGAAATGGAGCTGGAAGGTGGCGGGTTGGTGCACTGTGACGGGGTTGTTGCTCGGTTTTCTTCGACGAGGCGATGGCTGAGTTGCTGAGGGTTGTGGGAAGCTGGTGGTGGTGGAAGTGGTGGTTCTTGGTGGCTGGAACGACTGCTGTTGGAGGTGGAAGTGGCGACGGTGTGGCTGGTTTTTTGTGAAAGAACAGACAGAGGCCACGAGAGAAAGAGACAGAGAAACAGGGAGAGAGACGACAGATATGCTAAGGTTTTGTTGAAGATGAGATGAGGGCAATCGACGATGGTCTTTGTTCTTCAAACGAGAGGGAGAGGGAGCGAAACCAGATGCCCTGGTTTTAGAGAGAGAGAGATAGTAGAAAACAGAGTGCACGAGGAAGAAGATGAAGAAAAAAACGAGGACCCTAGGATGGTTATAAAACACAAGCAGATGAAATTTGAAATTTGTACGTGAAATCTCTCTTGGCTTCCTCTGCTTTTTTGTTTTTCTTCTCTGCTTTTTTCCCCGCTTCCTATGTCCTCTCCTTTTCTCCCATGGTGTTCGATTTATGTAGCCAAAGCAGGTTACCGGTTGGTAACTCGCTTCGCTCCAAGATTTCATGCAGGTGGTGGGGGGAATTTGTCTATAAAATGAGGTTTTGTTGGTGGCTCAACAATTGTTGTTTGTTATTTTTGGGTGCAAAATGCGATTTAGTCCCTCAATTTATAACTCCTTTAATTGCACCCTCAATTGAACTTAAATTTATGATTTTGTGCAATTATGTCCTTGTGAAAAATTCAAAGTTATCCTTAAATTTTGTCCACCTTTTTACTTTGGTCCTCGATTTTTATCCGTGTGATGTAGTCCCCAATCAACCATTAAACTCTCAATTTGTTCAATTTGGTCCCCAATTTAACCTAATTGGCTTAGAAAAATTCAAGTTGGTTTTCGAAAATTCAAATATCACCAATTGAGCCCGAATTAAATTTAAGAACTTGATTTCTTATTGACTAAGCCTTTAATAAAAATTAATTTGATCAATTTAAAGTATAATCAAGTCGTCAAGCTTAATTAAACTCTTCAATTGGACCTAAATTAATTCCTGAATATAATTACGCTTTTATATTAACCAACGACTATATCAAATTGGTCCATAAAAAATATAATTATATTTTATTACTTAGTTTATACGCGGATTTATCTCATAATAAATTACTTTAGCTTTGGATCTGCGTTATTTCATTTCAGGCACAAAAGAGGTACAATCAAGCTTTCAAAAATGTCCAAAATTTTACCTTGATTTTTCTACCGACACTAGCCCCTTTATTTTATTTTATTTTTATTTTCTGATAGTTTTGGGGCATGACCTAAAATTGGGTTATAACAACATTGATGATGGTATCATAAGCAATGATAGTAATTATAGTGATAATATCATTGATGATGTTTTTTTATAAGATAGAGGTTGAATGAAAAGAAAACATAAAACGTGTTCAACAAAATAAAATAATTGAATTTATCATTTTGATTACAAGGTTAAAGTTATCACAAAGACAAATGTGATCAAGGATTACATGGACATGACACATATTGATGAAGCAAATTTAAGGTTTGAAATTTATTACTCTATAAGCCAATGGAAGACAAATAATATGTCAATTGTAGTTTTTAAACAAATTTTAAGATGAAGTGACCGTTGACCACAACATTAGACCCATTGCTGAGCACAGCCCATCCACCTTCTCTATCGTAGCTAAGCAACTTCTTGATTTCCAGCATCATAGGATCATGGTCATCGAGCTTGCCAAGCTGAATCTTGGAGTACAGCATGCTCTCCAGCCTGGTCCAAAAGAACCATATCATGGTAAGGTCTGGCCACATGTAGCTCAGCTTCTCCGCACTGATTATATCCATGACTCGCTGGATTTTGTCCCTCTTGCTGCTCTTCCCGACGTAAACCATCTCTAGAGGAACACGGGCTGCCTGCGCAACCGCACGGGCATTTTTTGTGAACTTCCTCGCCCATTGAATGTCGTCTCCTCCGTACAAGAAAATGTATTTTCCTTCCTTAATCTGATGATCAAAAGAATATTGAAGCAAATTTCAACACAAACATGTACACGGACATATATATAGATATAGATATATAATGTATGTATATTTCGATTGATTCTGTAATGAATTTACCCAATTAAGAATCACTGGGTCCATGCCATCAACTAGAAGCTCAAGCCTCCATGTCTCCTCCCTCCAGAGAGATTCCTCTCTCAAGCTGGTGAAAGGGAAGGCATTGCTTCCCCAAATCCACATCATGTGAAGGGCATTTGGGCAAACCACCTTGCCTTGAGGGTCAAGGACCACAAGAATAGGCCTGTTCCTGAAGTGCCACACCTCCTTAATAAACCTAATGACTGCCACTTCAATCAATGAAGGGTGGTACACTGTGAACCATGGCATTGCAGACTGAATGAGTTCAAATCTATCCTTCATTGGATCACTCCATTACTCATCAAGTCAGATAATTACTTATAAAAATCATTTATTTGGGTCAGTATTTATTGGATTTGGAAAAATGTTTTCATCTCGATATAAGAGGCATAACGATTCTTTGGTACACTCACACTTATTAACACTAGATATATAATGCTTGAGTCTTTATAAAAGCATTTTTATACTAATAGTATATTGCTTGAGTCCTTACAAAACGTTAATTTTTACTTGTATTTCTTATAAGTGAATAATAAGTTACCCATGGTAATTGATCTTTCACTCATAAGGATGATGGATAATAGGTCGTTAACAGAATGTTTTAACCAGGTTGGGTCACCAATTTTGATCAATTTAAATAAGTTTTTACTAAGTAAATTACTTAAATAATTTAGTATAAAAACCAAAACATCTTAGTGGTTAGTTATCAAATAGTCTGACCGGTGAACATAAATATTAAGTTAATTCTAGATGTCTTGCTCTCTTAAATCTTTACTCATCAATCAACAACATGACAAAGGCTAATATATTTCATATCATTTTGAAAAATAAAATAATTTTTAAAACGTACAAAAATATCTTATACCTTGATTTATGACGACCCAATTCATTGGTTTCTAAATTGTTTTGTCTTTTAGAAAAACAAAATAAGATCATAAAATCTTTAGGTGAGATATGTAGTGTCCATATAGTATAAAGTTTGAGTTTGATGTAATTTGTCGAATCTTTAATAGGTTCGACCCCTGCCGAGCGCTTTTTGCTTTCAATTTTTTTCACTTTGTTTTTTTTTTTTCATTTTTATTTATTTTGATTGTTTTTTATTTTTTTATTGATTTTGTCTTTTTTTATTTCTTTTTTTTACTTATATTTTTTTATCATTATTATTTATTTTGATTTTTTTAATATTTTTTTTATTTATTTTGATGTTTTTTTATTTATTTCGTTTTTTTCACTTTATTTTTCAAAAACAATTTATTGACATTTTTTTTATTTGATTGAATTTTTTCCAATTATTAACTCAATAAGAATAATAATATTAGTTTTTTCCTTGCTTATTTTTTTATCATATTAATTTAATAATTTTTATTGTTTTATTTCGAATAAAAATCACTTCCAATAACAACCTCAACCACCTGCTCAATTTTTGAGCCATAAAGTTATCTCATTTCCTAAAGATAGCAGAGAGATGTGCCAAAATTTCTCATTCTTGACCCTACATTTGCACAACTAAAATTTGGATTTGTTTCACCAAAGAGGTTTCCTGGACAAGGAATGACTTTTGAAGTTCATAAGACAATCTTCCCGTCAACAAACAAACTAACAAATAAATAAAGTACACACATTTATATCTAAGAGAGGAAAGAGATCATTATAAGTGTTTATGGCCATATTTATAACTAACAAATACAATCTTACAATCTAATAATATTTATTTTTATTTTGTTATTTATTTTGTTTATTAATTGCTTCTTTTCAATATTGTTAAGTCTTGAATTTTCTAATTATTATAGATAAGACATTCAAAATAATAACAGTGATTATTTGTTAGTTTTGTTTTCTTTTAAATATGTCTAACTAATTATATATTTTTTATATTTATTCAATATTAGCGCCTTAATATATATATATATATATATATATATATATGACCTAGGTTTTTTTGAAAAATAAATTACTATCATTACTCTGAAATACTTTTTATATAATAATATGAGTAATAAATCTTATAAAATAAAAAAATATGGATTTTTTTTCTAACAATAATTATGGTCTCACCAATTTTTACTATTTCAAATGTTATTAAGATTTTTTTTTAATGTTTATATTTTAATTTGTGGTGATGATCATTTGAAAATTGATATTTATTATTTTTTCTCTTTGTTGTTCTTTAAATTCTTTTTATTTATCCTTCAAGTCGAATAATTTTTTGAAATCTAATTATATTTATTTTTGTTTTGTCATTTATTTAGTTTTTTAATTGTTTTTTTTTTGTTAATATTGTTAGCTGTTGAAATTTCTAATTATTATAGATAAGACATTCAAAATAATGATAATGATTATTTGTAAGTTTTGTTTTTTTCTTATAAATATGTGAAACTAATTATATATTTTAATATTTATTTAATATTAGCGCCTTAAAATATATATATATTACTAATTAAAATAATAAAATACAATACATATACAAGCAATTAATTTTTTACATAGATAAAAAAACCTGTCACATCGCCAATTATTTAGTTAATTATAGATAATAGGAGTAAATATTTTTTTTTCAGATTGCTGGAGTTCGAGTCCCCCTGCCACCGAAAATGATTTTTGAGTAAAGAACAATGTTTTTTATTGTTCATAAGTGTTTGACATGTTTTTTTCAGTCATTTTTTCGATAACTAGGGTGTCCGGATCATCTTATGCGCATCACAATAAATCTCTGAACTTAATTTTTTTTTGTAATTTTCAATGTTTATTAATATTTGAAAATGTTTTTTCCTCTTCTTTTTTTCAGGCTTCTTTTTTTCTGTTTTTTTTATACTCACGGTGTCCGGGTCAGTTTACACGCACCACAATTTTTTCCTCACATATATATATTTTTTATAACCAGGGTAGGTTACACGTGTCACGAATAATCCTTTGACATTGTTTTTTATTTTTTTTCAACTTATAATTTTTTTTTTATAACTAGAATGTTCAAGCTAGCTTACGTGCACTATGACAATTATTTTATACATAGCCAAAGGAGATCACAATTTCAAACAGTAATAAACAGTGATTTGAAATGTGGTTTTTGTTTTTCATTACTATTTAAAAAAATTGATTGAACTATGATTCTGGTGAGATATGACAAGAGTGTTTGGTAATGCGTTTGAAAATCGCTTTTGAACAAATTTTAAATTTTTTTCAATTTTAAATTAAAAAAAGTGTTTCTACATGATTTTGATGTGCTAATGTCAAAAATAATTTTTAAAAAATAAAAAAAATTACAACATGTTAAAAATCAATTATTTTTCTATATATAAAAAAGCTCAGCGCAACGCGCGGGCAAATCAGCTCGTATTTTCTAGAGAGATACCTAAAGTTATTATTGACGAGAGGCAAACTAGTTATTATTGACGAGAGGCAAACTACTTGATTCTTTTAGATGAAGAATTGATAGTAAGAGGCAAACTAGTTATAATTTATGTAAACTACTTGATTCTTTTAGATGAAGATAAAGAAGCTATTAAAATTATATGTCTACAAAAATAACTATTACATAAAAATAGAAAATAAAACGGAAAGCCAGGAAGTCTCCACAATACAAAGCATACTCATAATAAACTTTATATATTAATTGATAAAACAAATTAATTAAGTATAAGGATTACATAGATCTCACTCAAATTTATTTTATGATAAGGAATTAATTTCAAATACCAAACCCATGATTTGGGCGCCATAGTTGGACATCATGTGTCACAACACTCGAAAATTGAAAAGTAAAAAAAAAAAAAAAACACACTCAACAATATTTTATTTGCTTGTAGTATGAGCTACAAGGAAGCGTAGAAGCTGATCATTTACTGGAAGAGCACGTCTGGAATGGTCTCATCATGGCAGCAAAGGAAAGTGGAGAATTTTTCCATGGCACGGTTGCACTCCGGGCATTTCATGGTATGAGGGATCCGACCAGTAGTCATCGGGAAATCGAAGCGGCAACAAGGATGAGATATGTCATGAAGCTTAAGGTGGTGGTCGTGGAAGGCTAAATCAAAGCCCTTGTCAGGCACCTGGTCCTTCCACAAGTCATACTCCATTAGGGCTGGCAAAACTGTGGTACTGTGACCGTTGACCACAACATTAGACCCATTGCTGAGCACAGCCCATCCACCTTCTCTATCGTAGCTAAGCAACTTCTTGATTTCCAGCATCATAGGATCATGGTCATCGAGCTTGCCAAGCTGAATCTTGGAGTACAGCATGCTCTCCAGCCTGGTCCAAAAGAACCATATCATGGTAAGGTCTGGCCACATGTAGCTCAGCTTCTCCGCACTGATTATATCCATGACTCGCTGGATTTTGTCCCTCTTGCTGCTCTTCCCGACGTAAACCATCTCTAGAGGAACACGGGCTGCCTGCGCAACCGCACGGGCATTTTTTGTGAACTTCCTCGCCCATTCAATGTCGTCTCCTCCGTACAAGAAAATGTATTTTCCTTCCTTAATCTGATGATCAAAAGAATATTGAAGCAAATTTCAACACAAACATGTACACGGACATATATATAGATATAGATATATAATGTATGTATATTTCGATTGATTCTGTAATGAATTTACCCAATTAAGAATCACTGGGTCAATGCCATTAACTAGAAGCTCAAGCCTCCATGTCTCCTCCCTCCAGAGAGATTCCTCTCTCAAGCTGGTGAAAGGGAAGGCATTGCTTCCCCAAATCCACATCATGTGAAGGGCATTTGGGCAAACCACCTTGCCTTGAGGGTCAAGGACCACAAGAATAGGCCTGTTCCTGAAGTGCCACACCTCCTTAATAAACCTAATGACTGCCACTTCAATCAATGAAGGGTGGTACACTGTGAACCATGGCATTGCAGACTGAATGAGTTCAAATCTATCCTTCATTGGATCACTCCACTGGACTGAATGGTCCACAACTGGGATCCAGACCACCTCATATTGACTATCCAGCCTAGTTCCATGCTGCCTCGATTCATTGTATATCTGCTCAAGAATTGAGAGCTCATCATTTGAAATGTCGAGGCCAGAAATGAGGAGTAGCACATTTTTCCTTCTTAGCACATCAAGATGGACCTGTTAAATTCAAAGGTTAGTATGAGAATTGTTTTGCTTTAGATTGATAGCATTAAAAGAAGAAATGGGAGGAGAGCGAACTCTTTTCTTGGAAGAGCCATCTATAAGTGGCTGGATGTCATCCTTGGCGTATATCAGGGCCTTTAGGACCTTCATGTTGTCAATGTGGATCGTTTCAAACAGATTCTTTAGCATTTGAAACGTTTCGATACTCCTCCTTTCATCTGCATCAAACACCATTGTTTTTATCAGCGTGCTGGGTTGATCCTTTTTACATTCATTAATTTTCAGTTTTCTTATTTCCTACTCAACACATGATAGCATAATACAAAAGTTGCTAAGGTACAAACAAACCTATGTGTTGGTAGCAAGTAGCCAATTGCTTCCTGAGATGCTCAAGTATGTTGCTGAGTTTGTGAGCCAAGGTGGATAGCTCCCATGCCTCGGTGGTTGATACAGAAAACCTGAAATAAGTAAAAGAAAATATTACTCGGAAGACATGATGGCTCAATAAATTAAAGATGATGGACTAGAAAAGCATACTCATGTCCCATGGTAGTGAGGCCAGTTATCTGAGCCGCACAAGCCACAACACTCCTCATGGTCCAGTAGACAGCAGTAGGGATATGGGCCATTGCTGTAGACAATGCTGTTACTTCATTAGAAATGTAAGATGATGGTAGATCCTTGAACTGAACCACGCACTTAGCCACGTCCATCATGACCTTGATCAAATTGTTAATGGCATCGAAGCGAGGCTTCAAGCTCCCTGAATGTTCCATGATGTTAGGCAACTGCCTGAGGATTGCCATGGATTTGGCAAGTTGGTTTGATGAGTAAATCTGGGCAAGCAGCCAGAACTCCCCATAGTTTAAAGCAAACGCTGCTAAGGCTAGCACCAGCTTTGCATCCCAGGAATAGCTTGTTAGCATGTTGAAAATTGAGAGAGTTGTTGCGTGGGCATCTGTCCCACTCAGTGCCTTGTAGGCAATCTGCATAAAAAAGTAATGACCGTAAATTTCGTTTGATTATTGAATATATATCATGGCATTAAAGCTGAAATATATTGTAGAACCTCGCAGGAAATTCTGTCTATTGTATACGTGAGTGCATCGATCATGGAAACAAAATTGATTTGTTGAGTCTTGTCCTCCAATTCAGCATGGGCCTGGGAAGTCTGCGTAATCAGACGTGATCACAGTAACATAAAAGAACAAAAAACAACTGGTCAGCTAAGTTGCTATACAGATTAATTTCCAAGGATGAGTTAAGTTTATTACTATACCGTCAGAGTGGTGTCGATTTGCAACGTAGCACGTTTGAGGATGTCTTCAACAAGGTGGAGAAGAGGTGTGACATCAACCTCTCTGCCGTCAGGAGCATGAGTTCCCACAATTTGTTTCATCATCACATTGTCATCAGACATTGTCAGCATCCCGCCGCGGTCACTCTTGATCAGTTGCTGGCTCGCGTTGAAACCTTGGGCAGGGTGCCTGAGGAGATTGTTTGATGCCATTCTGTTAAGCTGATAGTAAGCGATGGATTCTATGGGTTATGGAGCAGAGGTAGAGAAGATTGGCTTGTGTGTCTTTGTTCCATACTTGGCATGCCTATTTATACTATGAGAAATGGAATAAACATCACTTGAATCAACTTCCTTGCTTCCATGCCAATCAAAATCCTGTTCTCGAAAATAAATTCCTCGTCAAGATTGGCATGTGTCTCGTTGCTCCATAATTGCGCGTATTCGGGCACAGGTTAAAGTGAAGGAAGCCTACACTTTTGTGGTCCCTCTGTCTACCCCACTTCAGAACTTCCTCCTCACTTTATGTAACATTGATTTAGCCTCACAAATTTGATTCAACACTGTATTTCAATGTTCGGTCTGAAACCTTGTCTTCAGGTACGGAAGACGTAAGATCCGCCGGTTGTACAGTCCATCAAATATCCCACATATAAAAAGAAAAAAATAATAATAACAATTAAATTGTTGTGTTTGATTGGCTTAAAGAAGTCTTAGTTGAACAGAGAATATACGGTATCATCAACGGATTCTGATGATATTTTCCGTTTGAACCAATCCTGTGCCTGGCTTCCTTACTTGATACCTCTCTTACGTGTGCTAGTGATTGCGAATTTTCTTCTTTAAACACAAAAAGTGAACAGATATAAAGAGATATGATTCCTTGCTTCGTTGGAGATAAACTGGAAATATCATACATTTAACCAAGAAAAGAAAGCAAATGAAACAACAGACAATATGCTTGGTACGTACAATATGTTCCCCGTCCATTGCCCCCCACCACTACAGACAATCATTCAAAGACTACATTCTTGCCTCGTATCAGAATGCTTTTGTTCGGATCTTATCAACCCGAAAAATATAAAAGAATTATTTGATAGAAAATATTTTAATATTTTGAAACCAAAGGCATAATCTTTGTTCTCTAAGAAGAAAAAAACAGTTAATATATTGTGCTTCGTCGAGGGATTTCAAGTTAATTTAGAATGTAAAAGAAAATAGGTATTGTTATACACTAAAACTGATCAAAGAGTAATGAAATGTAGACCAAGAAGAACATATCAAACTTGAATGCGAATTGTGAGTGGAAGATATAAAAAATATACATGGTGCAAGATCTTTAAAATAAGGAATGAGTTGGTAGTTACCTTAATAGAATGAGTGTACTAGAATTTATCTTGAATAAGTTCAGCGAGTAGTTGTTACATTTGGCTTTAAATTTTTAAATTTATATAATTTTATCGTTGCTAAAATTTCAACAACAACATTAACTTTACGCGTCTTTTTTATTTCAGTCCTTGATTTTGGATTTATACAATGTGACCATCAATTGACCATTGAACTCAATATTCTTCAATTTCACCTCTGATTTTATTTAATTGACTTCATAAAAATGAATTTGGTCTCTGAAAGTTCCAATTTTCTCAATTAAACCCGAATTAGACTCATGAACTTGATTTTTCACCAATCAAGCACTTAATAAAATTAATTTAACTAATTTAAAATATAATTAAATCCTTTGACGTGGACTCATCAATATGGTTGGACAAACCTTTTCTCTCTCTCAAGTAAATCGAAAACATTATATATATATATATATATATATATATATATATATATATATATATATATATTGTTCTCTCTTTTCTTTTGCATCATCCAAAAATGAAAACATTATACACATTGAGGAATAAAATGTAAATACCAAATAAAACATGAATCAAACCTGAAAAATAAAACTTAAGGATTAAATTGAAGTTTAAACATGAATCAAACTTAAGGATGCTTTGTGAACGATGAAAAATAAAAAAATAAAGCTCTATTATTCTTTATATTAATTTGATTCGTATTATTTTAATTTTTAAACCCAAAACATTTTCTTACACCTGAAATCTTAGCAATATAATTTCAGAGAGATAAAGTGACAAAAAAAAGGTAATGAATACAATGTTATCCTTCCTAGTGGTCGGGTAATAATATTATCAAATCAAACTAGACTTTCACCGAAGAGAAGTGATTGGTCTCAAATACACCAATCCAGCCATCATCTGATGGCCTGATCGGCGGGTCATTTAATGTGATTAACCAATAAGAATGATTTATTCATATTTATTATACTATTGGTGCCCGAGAACCCTTATGGCCTTTCGATAAATGTGCTTGCATTAATATAGAGTGCCTAAATCACCGAACCATTAAAAAAAGTAATTAGAATATTTTTAAGAGCTTAGAGGCCGGTTCGGTTTCAGTTTTTAAGGCTAAAACCGGTAAATCAAAATCAAACCGAAAATAATGACCGCATATCACCTACGAATTGATTTAACCAGACTCAGTCACTGGTTTTAACCAATTCAGATAGAGTTCCTCAACGTTAATTACTCAAAATGACCTATCTGGTGGGCAGTTCACTACTTGAAGTGGCAGGTCAGATGCGATGCTGATAACATTGGTGGGGAGGTTAACAAATCACATA
Source organism: Salix exigua (assembly GCA_032356905.1). NCBI lineage: Eukaryota > Viridiplantae > Streptophyta > Magnoliopsida > Malpighiales > Salicaceae > Salix > Salix exigua. The sequence goes on from CM063603.1 coordinate 25,000,779, forward strand.
CACCAACGTGTGATGCTAAGGGGCGCTATGGAAGCATTTTGTGCATCAACCAACATTTAATATCCCTTCTTAAGGATTTTATATAAACTTCTGGTTAATGTTCATATTAATAATTGAACGTAGAAATTAAGGGAATGATACATATACTCTAACATGGACCAACACAACTAAACTAAAACAATACAAAAAAAAAGCTTTCATGATCATGCCGCGACGGCGATTTTTGGACGCGCTTCGCGCCCCGCCTTCACCCCGGGATTCGGGGGACAACGGCGTGCAGTAAAAATATGAGGGTGTTTTAATAGTCATAAAAATTACTACTATAATTATCGGAAGTCGCCACCTAGTATTAAGGTCACTAGGATCCTATTGGTCTACGAGAGTCTAGGTAAGAGGACTTGTTGTGCAAGGGGAAGACGCATCACCCCCAGTGCACCCTACCTAAGGCAAGCTGCATTATTATTTGATTGTTTTTCTAGGTTAAAATTTTACACTGTATTTTCACAAAAAACTTTACAATGTAATTTTACACCGCAGTTACAAGTTTTTTTTTATCTACGGGTGTACTTTACAATGTAAATTTATACCGAAGTTGAAAATCCTTTTTTTAATCTATAGATGTATTATACAATGTAATTTTACACCGTAGTAAAAATATTATTTACCTGCGGGTGTATTTTATAATATAAATTTACACCATGAAAGCTAAAACCAAAAAGTTGTTAAATTATTTATGATATTTTGGCGAATACCAATGGATAATCGCAAACCGGTTATAATATCCAAATTTTCGTTTTTTAAATATGCAACATATTTTTTATGAAAAAATACAATGAGAAAAGCTTTGGAATTTGGCCGTATGCATAAAAACACATTTTATATTTTGATTTTTTTTTGTAATAATATATATATATATATATATATATATTTCAAAAGTATTTACAACAAAAAAATATTTTTTTATTTTTTATTTTTTTATTTTTATTTATTATAGGTTGGGTTGTCACCACAATGGGCTAACGACCCGCTCTGAATAAGTCGGGCTTCCGACCTCGTGAGTCGAAGCTAAGAGAGTTGTGAGTGGAAGCCCACAAGGTTATAGGTTGGGTTGTCGACCATAGTGGGTGACAACTTAGTTTTAGAGGTCGGGCTTACATTCCTCACGGGATGGAAGCCCAAACCTTTCACTTGGGTTGGGCACCAAACCCGAGAGTGAATATTTCACTCCTGCGAAGAAGATGAACAATGAATTGGTGTTTTTTCGAGTTTGATGAATGACTTACCTGTTAATACCGTTGTGTAGAGGACATCGATGTGATTCTTTTGGTCGTGATGGTATTGACAACGATGGCCTGTGGTGGCCGGAAAACACCTCCAAAGTCGCTGGAGCGTACACTGTTATCGTTGGGGTTGTGTTGTTCTCTTTGCCGGAGAGGAGAAATGGATAGCTGGGGTGAAGGGGAAACTTGTGGTGATGATAAGGGAAGTCTTGGGTGGTCGGTTGGCCCTCCATGGTGGAGAGAGAGAGAGTAGGGGCAGTTTTTCTAGAGAGAGAGGTCTACTGAGTTTTTCTTTTTTCTTCTTCTCTTCACCGTTTTCTCTCTTCCCTCGTCTCTCTCTGTCTTTGTTTCTTCAATTTTCAAAAGTTCCCTCTCTTCTCTACGTTTTTCTCTCCATTTTCCTCTTCCATTGTCCCTCTTTTTCTTCTTCTCGTTCTCCCCGTGACCGTCGTGTGTGGTGGCCTTTTATAAGCGTGCTCGGCCTGTCAACGACGGCGGGATGTCGACGGCGTGGTTGCTAGCATGCCTGCAATGGTGGCTGGTCGGCGTTGGGTTGTCGATGGGTGCTCAGGCGGCTATCGGGGAGAGGTGAAAAAAGTGGCGATCGAGTCTGATTTTGGGAAGGTGGAAGTGTATTTTGGTCCTTCAATTTATGATTGTTTCAATTGCATCCTCAATTGGTTTAAAACTTTTAATTTTGTGCAATTGTACCCCTGATTGAATTTCAACATTACACTTGACTTTGAGTGCCTTTTCACTTTGGTCCCTTACCCTTGATTTATGCAATTTGGTCCTTAATAGAAAATTAAACTCTTAATTGTTTTTAATTAGGCCCTTAATTTGTGTAATTAGCTTGAAAGAAACTCAATTTGACCTCCAAAATTCTGATTTTCTCAATCGGGCCCAAATAAAACTTGAGAATTCAATTTTTCATCAATTATGCCCTAAATAAAATTAATTTGACCAATTTAAAAGCATAATTAAGTCCTTGCACTTAATTAAATTCTCCAATTGGACCCTAAATTAATTCTCAAATGTAACAATACTTTAAATTAGCCCATGATTATATCAAATTGGCTTATTTAAAATATAATTATGATTTTTGACTTAATTTTTCTTTGAATTTGTATTTTCTCTCATTTTTGGGCACAAAAGAAATATAATTCAGCTCAGGAAATATTTAATATTTTCACCGTGATTTTTCACCGACACTAAAACTTTTTTTATTTTATTTTATTTATTTTTATTTTATTTTGGGAAGTAACCCAAAAATTAGGTTACGACAATAACCATAATATTGCATAATACAAATGGAATAATTTGTTGGCATTTAAAAATTGATTATCTTATGAAAAACTTTACAATATAATCACAGACAATAATTGTTCGTCGAAAAACTTATTTTTAGTAATTTCTACTTTTTCAATGGCAAATCTTGTAACATTCTTTTAACTTATGGGAATTTTCGAGTTACTTTGTATGTTAAGGGCTCTATTTGTAATGGGTAGTAACAAAGTCCTATAAAAACATTTCCAATTGTTTGAAGCTTTCTGAGGGACTTAGAACATCCATTAATCTATCTATGACTGACATTTTATTAGTAATTTCATTAGCTGTTTATGAGATATTTTTTATAAAAAAAAACAATGTCTTATTATTAATTTAAAAAATATTAGTTTGAATAAAATTTATCTATAGAACAAAAGTTGAAGCAGAAGGAGGGAGAGAAGGCTAATCTTCACTTGAACTAGGTGGGTAATGAGGTAGACAATATGGACGAGTGAGGTTGATAACAACTATTCATACAATTACCTAGGTTTAACCTTTTTGGACTAAAGGTTTGCAGTTTCATCACTAAGTCGTGTCATTTTATCCATATTTTTTCTTGTAGAATTACTTAAACAACAAAATATTTTAAAATGAAAGCCAATTATGAGGAGTCAACTATCAATACATTATGACTCATTTGTATATCTTCTATTGTAGTGTTTAATATATTATAAACCTTACTATTATTTGGTCCACTAAACGAACCAATCTCAAACCATAAATCTAGATTGAGTTCTGGATGAGTTGAAGCATTATTCTTATATCTCTCGTGCAATCGGGTGTTATATGTTTCTTGAAAAAAGTTAGCAAATTAAAAAAATAGCCTAAGAAAATAATTGTTGAGATCTAACTTACTGTGAACTTTAGAGCATAATCATTCACAAGTAGTTGCATCCTTTTTCAATTATTCTCATTTTGCTTGACTATTAACAAAAAGCTTCATCAATCTTAGATCGTGTCCATAAAGCATAGCTAGCAAAAGTAAGCTTCATTTAAGTAAACATTTTCATTTAAAAATAGATTTTTAAAAAAATGTATTTAATAAATCATAATCTTACCATTCATTTCACACAAACTTAATGGATTATCTAGTGTGCATGACTAAGATGTTTGCATCAAGTATCATAGTGATTCTTGTTTATGGTAAGATAAATATAGATTGATGTTTTTATGAATTTATGATGTTTATTTTGATGAATATTATATTGATGATGGTATCATAAACAATGATAGTAATTATAGTGACAATATCATTGATGATGTTCTTTTTCATAAGATAGAGGTTGAATGAAAAGAAAACATACAACGTGTTCAACAAAATAAAATAATTGATTTAATCATTTTGATTTAAAGGTTAAAGCTATCACAAAGACAAATGTGGTCAAGGATTACATGGACATGACACATATTGATGAAGCAAATTTAAGGTTTGAAATTTATTACTAAATAAGCCAATGGAAGACAAGTAATATGTCAATTGTAGTATTTTATACAAATTTTAAGAGGAAGTGACTGAATTGATGTTTGAAAATGTTATACATTTAAATAAAATAAATAAAAAAGATTAAAAGTTTTTACTAGAAATCCAAAAGATTAAGTCACGAGCAATTTGAACTCGAGAACGAGTTCTCTCGAACTTAGTGACACCAATGTAGAAATATTTTGTCTAATTTGTTGTTTTATTTTAATGGACATAACTTGTAATCCAAACATTAGAGGCTTTGTTTCCTTTACGTTAAAATCTTATACCTATTGAAATCACTATTTATGATTTATTATTTTTCTACATTTATTTAGGATATTCTTTCTTGGTTTAATTAAGCTTTGATTATTTTTTTCTTTATTTTCGGGTTTCGTTGTTGGTTTAGGGAGTTTTTAGGTTTACTTAAGTAGTTATAATCCTTTTAGAGCTTGTTTGGCTCTATGTTTCAACCGGAGTTTTGCTGAAATTTGAAAAACAAATTCATTTCAAATAAATATGTTTTGGTGTTTTTAAATCATTTTGATGTGTTGATGTCAAAAAAACATCATTTTAATGTATCTCGGCATGAAAAACACTTTGAAAAGCTACATGAACCGCACTCCAAGCAGACCCTTAGAGAGGTGTCCTACCTCGGGAAAAAAGTTAGTAGTAAAATTATGAATCATGATTTTCATAAGATTTCTTTTTTTAAGATTTTAAGTTATTATGCTTGGTCTTTTTGAGTTTCCTTTTAAAAATAACACTTCTCTCATGAATTGATTTTCTAATTTTTAAAATCAAAGAAATGATGATTTTAATAGACAATAGACTATGTTTTAATATTCTATAATGCATGCTCATAATGTCATCTACTTTTAGAACCGTGCAAGGTTGTTCAAAACTCTTCATAACTACAAGGAAGTTAATGTCCAAGGTATAACTAATACGTTATTATCTCCCTAACATAAGAAAAACAACAATGACTAAGAAACATAGAATTGAGTGATTTATGAATTTTATTGCTAGTTGTTTTTTCCTTTATTTATATTTCTTCTCTTTTAAAATTTTAGAACTTCTTAAATAGGCTAGATCTGACCTTTACAAAGTAGGAAAATTAAATTTCTAAGTAAAATAGGAAAGAAACATAAAATTCAAAATTAAGATTAAAAAAAGTAGAAGAAAAAAAAGAAAAATTTCCAAGCCTAACTTGAAGGAATTTCAAAGTTGAACTAGTTATAACAAGTTGATCCTCTAAAGTATTTTTACTATATAATTTTAATTAATATGCAATTTTTTATTTTTTAAAATGATAGAATTCAATTGATTTTATCTTCAATATTTTATTCCTTTAAATATCTTCAATAATTATTTTGGAAAACTGATTTTAAAATTAATTTCTCTTTTTAAATGTAGCAAATCAAAAGCATTGATATCTACTTTACTTTTATATTATAAGCCAGCCATGCAAAGCAGAGACTCTTTGTGAACAAACTTTGTTTCACAAGTGGTCAAGCCCCTTCACATCATTATTATTATTATCTTATATATAAAAGATGTGTTTTTGGACAAAAATATCCATATTTTATGTATTTGTGCTTTTAGATTTTTTATTTTTTATTAATTTTTATACTTATCGTTCTGAAATTTTAATTTATGTCGATTACAATGTATCTTATTTTTAAATTTTTATTATTATTTTCCGCTCCCAAAAAATGTTGTAGCAATCTACGGTGTTTTTCTTGCGCCATGATTAAAAGATATTATTAGCTAATATATAAGCAGCGTGTTCGTTTCATCTGTAGCATATGTTCTTGTAGCTTACGAGTAATTTGACTGTGGATTGTAATAGTGATTTTTGGGTCGGTTCGATTCTCGGTTCGCTCAGTTCGGTTGATTTGCCGGTTTTTCTATTTTTTATTGTTTTTTCACAGTAAAATAACAATTTTAGCTCTCGAAAAAGATAAAAAAAACATTTATGGGTGGAGGGGCTCCGCGGTAATTGCACAAATTTTGACCGGACCAGTCCGGTCCGCTGCCTTTTCATTTTTTCATATTTTCCCGGAAATAGCTAATTACTGGTTTGGCACCTAATAAGATAAAATTGTTGACTTAGGCACAAAGACACACCGGTAATTGACCATTCTTTTATATATATATATATACACAAGAATATCCGCGGCAACGTGTGGGGACACTTGGCTAGTTTCTTATAGAAGATGTGATGAACATTTGTCCATATAAGATATCTTATAGAGGATTCAACAGTATGTGTTGTCCCAAAGAAAGAGGAGACCTTGACACTTCCAAGTAGTCGGTGGAAGCTAGTTTTTGGCAATGAGTTGTTTCACAGTGTTGATGGTGGTGTGGTTCATCGTTGGCTATACAAGTTGTCGTATGATTTTATGAGATTTCAATTTTTGCTTTATTAATTTAATTTTTAATTTTTGTTCTTAGCTTTTAATTTTTGTTCTTAGCTCTTTTGTAAATTCTTGATTTGTTTCTGAATACATCATTCATTCTTAATCTGTGATATGTTATGTTTTTTCAACTTAGTCCCCATTCTTATAATTGATTTGATCCTCAAGTACCAAATTTGCCCTCAGATCTGACCCTGCACACCCTGGACCATAGGCATTTCAAAAATTATCATGACAAAATTAACCTAAGAATACCATTATAGTTTGATAAAAAAAAACAAATTATTTTATTTTAGCTAAAACAACTAGTTTGAATTTATTTTAATAAAACCACAGATATCTTGGGCTGAGTTCTGGCCCAAACCTTGTACTTGATTTCCAGATCCTTTAACTTGGTCCTTAGCCACATCAGTTGGACCAGTCCCAATCCTGGTCTGAACCTAGTCTTGCCCCGATTTCAAGCCCACTTCTGAGCGCCTCGGACCTTTTTTACCGCATGAAGCTTTGGCTCCCTAACCATGGGTGCCCTAAACAATGTCGTGGTCTGAATCTTGAGCTAGTTAGACAAACGCTTGAATTGAACCGCGAGCATCTTGGATTGAGCCCCAGCTTGAATATCACGCGCTTGTTTCTTGGTCCTAACTCCTAACCTTGTATAGTCAAACTAATTTTTGATATTTTTGTTTTAAAAATTAGAAAACAAAAACGACGTCGAACCCCTCAAATTGCCCCGCTTGTGGTGTGATATCCTCACCGGTTTCTTGCATATTTCACACAAAAGTATCTCCAGACGATACACATTAATTAGTTTGCTGAAAATAAAATCGACGCTAGCTACTCCCTCACATTCTACCTTATTGATTAATTTATTTGTAAATGAATAAAAGTTAAATTAAATTTTTAAATGTAAATTTACTTCAAATTTATCAGTACTGAGACCTATTAGCTTCTACTACTTCCTTAAAGTACATGTAACCTTGTAAGCCAAGGCTAGTTACACCTTCATTTTCTAAACTCTTCCTGTGCTGGTTCAACCTCCAGTAGCAAGCCTCTTCGGAACTCCACATAAGGATAAGCAACCGGGAACTCATCTTCTCTTATTTTCCACCTGCTTAAAGGGCACAGCATTGGAGTCATGTATCATACAAGCCATGATTTTAATAAACCATACTCACACAAATATATATATATATATATATATATATATATAAGTATGTATGTATGCATGCATGTATGTATTCCATATGGGATTCTTCATAAATAATAATAATAAAAATAATAATTCCATATGGGTGGCAATTAATCATAAATCAATAGTAATGTTTACTTAAATCACATCTTTTTACAAAACTTCTGCTTGAATCTCCTATTATATATGAAAACGATGGCCTCACAAAATTTGTTTACATATATAATTTCTAGCAATCACAGCAAGTTTTAGAGAAGGCGTGATCCAACTTGGATTTAATTACTTAAAATAAAATAGAATTATTAATCCCAATTATTAAGGTTCCTAAGTGGGGGATGCCTGGTGTACGTTATTGGGTTAACCCAACAATTTATCATGCATAATCTTAGCGTCTCATTATCAAATTTGGGCTAGGTCCTGAAATCTTACCTATAATTAAGGACAAGATGATGAAGGAAAAATGCTATCTCCACTTTGGCAAGTTCGGCTCCTGGACATAGCCGTGGTCCACCACCGAATGGCATCACTTTTTTCCTGGTCTCTTGATTCTGCCGGAGGCCAAAAAAGGGATTGAAACACGGTGTCAGGGAAACAAAAGAATATGATTAATCCTGTGGATTTCTCCATAACTGCACCGAGCGAGCAAACTAATAAAATCTTCGAGTAATTAATATCAGTTTCAGGAATAGTATAGTATAGTGCTTTCTATATATGTAAACTTCAGAGGGATTATTTCAGATTCGTACTTTCCATCTCCAGGGATTGAATTTCAAAGGACTTTCATGGAGGGATGGATCAAGATGTGGGCTGGATAGCACAGGTATAACCTTCCAACCGGATGGAATGAAGTATTCTGCAATAGAAAGAACCAGGTTCACAGCGATATCAAAGAGGTGATGACGATACAGGAGCTTCAAAATAAAAATAGCAAAAAAAAAAACAGAAGTATATTAAACCTTTGTAATGGACATCTTGAGTAGCTTTACGGTGTAAGAATTTAACCACATTCCCGCATCTCATAGACTCATATATGACCTGTATATAATTTGTAAGCTTTTACATTAATTTCCGTGTTCATACAAGTATTAGATTAAACCCTCTTGTATGAAGCAATGGTCAGAAATATTGTTTGATGTATCTTACATTTTTCGTGAACTCCATTTTCTTGTAATCTTCCAAGTCCAAGGGTTCCCCCACCTGTTTACTTTTTCTTACTGCCTCATGTTCTTCCTGTATATCATTAAAATTAATAGAGGGAGGGAGTGAAAAAGACAAGAAAACTTTGATAATTATCTGATGGTACTTCATCATGAGAAAGAGAGATAGTGAGTTAGACATGGAGACCTTTAAGGTCTGAAAAGCCTTCGGTACATGCCCGAGAAAGTAAACAATTAAGGCTATAAGTGTGGAGGTTGTCTCATATCCACCCAGCAAGATATCCAACGCGACGCTAACAATCTGTCCATCGGTTAGAATCTCTCGTTTCGATAAAATCACGTCTAAGAAGTCTCCTCTAATGAGCCCCACCTTCTCCTTCTCCCTTTCATTAATAATCCCTTTCATGGTGGAAGCTAGTCTTGTTCTTGCCTAACAAGACATTGTACGGATAAAGCTAAGACTTTGAACTGAGTATTAAGACATATATGGGACAAAACATCACTCTGGTTACCTTTACAGCTTTGGAATAAGATGATCCAGGGAAGTTTAATGGCAAAGACACGAAGCCTTTCATGTAAGTTCGAAAATCATCTAATATCCTTAAGGCTCGTGGCTCTTCAGGTTCAATACTCAGAACGCTCTTCACCATGAGACTAAGTGTAAGCTGCACTTGTAAATCACAGAAATATGTTATCTCTGTTTGTTCTTTCAAAGAAGATGATCGGAACATAGAGGTTTACATGAATCAACATACCTTTCTGATCTCTTTAAGGAAGTCGATTTCTGTACGGCCTTTCCATGAATCCAGCATTGAGATTGCTAGATTTTCTGCAAAATTAAGGAATCTCGGGGATGACTTGGACTCTGTGGCGAAGGTGACAACAAAATTTCTTAACTTCCTATGGAGATCTCCGGAGATTACAAGTAATGAGAATTGTCCAAGAATGTCGTGCATGGCCTTGGGGTAGCTGGCTTCGAATAACCTCTCTTCATTTTGAAGGATAAACATGTTGAGGTCATGGTCACAAGAAACTATGGCTGGAGAACCAAATAGATGTGATTTGAAAACTTTCCCATATCTGCATACACACATAATTATAAGAGCTGGGAAAGAATTAGATAGCTTCAACACAAAAAAGAAAAACAAAAGACAACGATAAAGAAAGTGCATATACACCCAAATTAATACTTAAATTGCTTTATGATCATCACCTGGAAACACGTTCTTGCAAGAAGGTTCCCATTGAGTTTGATGAATGAGGCTTGAGTAAGGCAAGAGTTTCCCCTACAAAGGGAAATCCCATGCTACCATTCGGTAGATTCTTATGATTGTGTCTTGAGAAAAAGCGTAAAAGAAATAAAGCCAAAACTAGTCCTAAAATGAGAGCTAATACAATGGACGAAAACTCAGCCATGCTTCTTGTTTTTCTTATTTGCTTCTATATAATCTGCCCACCTCTTGAGAATCTGATATGTTCTTCTCTCTTATATATACATGTGTGTGTGTGTGTGTGTCATCCCAAGCACTTGATTTTCCTAACATATTTAACTCGTATTCTCGAGGCAGATTCATTGATTTGTAGTTGTTGTATGGGACATTTATGTGTATATTGAATTATTCTAGATAGGGTTGCCTCCTTCTTTTGAAAGATGATTAAAATATCTATAAAAGGTATTATGAACATTTTAGATAACAAATTTTATATTAAATAATAATAATAAAAAAAAAAATTACCCTAAGATATCCTATTTAAGATGGATAAGATGCTACGTATTTGTTTAATTTTAGAAATCATTTTGCAAGTTTCATTTTTATGCCAAGTTACCCAACTTATGTCACAAAATAACGGACTCTTCTAGATTCAAGGAGGGGGGGAATAATGGAGTTCTTATTAATTTAAAGAAAAACATGGAATCATAAAATAGACATAAGTATTGGAGTTTCGGGTACGTACTAGGTTAGTTATGCTTAAAGAAATATCGACAAATAGCAATGGAGGGAAACCTCGGTATATAATATCTCATACATCGCTAATTTTTTACAGAAACAACAATTGAGAATTTCCATCGATAGCTTCCAATGGAAATAACGATGGAATACTTTCTGTAAGTAATTTCTAATGGGATTTCTAACAAAGTAAAACAAATTAAAAAATCAATAAAAAATATATAAATAATGAAATCACCGATGAAATAATTCTATAAGCAAATGTAAATAAGTTATAATCGACAGTTCATTCCCTTTCTATTCTTCTCACGTTGTTGATAAAAAAAAAAATCAGCAGCTCCCCATCATTTTCTTACAAATTCAGCCACACCAACCCACAGGTATCGATCTACATCTATAAATAATGTTATCATCCATTGTTGAATTTATTATGAAGCTACGATACATCAAGCAAGTAAACTCACCAATTTGTTTTGTAATCTATATATGTTTTAGTTTAATTTATTGAAGTTTTATCTAGTATTTTGCTGTTTTCTTGTATATTTAAGTGTTTTAAGCTTTTTTCTAAAGAAATTTACTGTATTAATGTATTTTTTTGTATAATAGGGTTTATTTGGAATTTGGAAGAAAATGAGTTTCATTGTCATTTGATGAAATCAAGTTTGATTTATAGCTTAGATGTGTTATAATTAAAGAAATGAAAGGTTATTTTAATGGTACCAATCATATTTTGTCAATTTTATTGTTAAGTTAGAAATTTGAGAAAAAATAATTATGCGTGGAATTGATAAAAATAAATAGTATTCTATATAGGTTTTCTAAGTAATGGATGATCATTTTTAGATGTATCAAGATTCAACTAAAGGGTTGTATAGACAAGATTATCTTAAGAGGTTTAGGGTTTTATTAATTTTTCACTTTCAATTCTATAAAGTATTAGTACAGACAAGATTTAATGTTCATATATGAAGTGTAAGAATAAAAACATTTGCCATAAAGATGTTGTGATGATTCATGTACTTCAAAAAAATTTGCCAAGAAATAATTATGTTGGATTACATGTAAATTCCTCATGAAACCATGTTAGAAAGGATGGTTAGTTCAACCTCTAGTTCTGGGAAAATATATGGGTTTGCAGACCATAATAATAATTCTTATGAGAATATGGTGATAAATACAATGGAAAAGAATCAGAATTATTTCACAAAAAGTGTGTTGAAATTCACGGATTAAGGCAACAATACAATAAATAATACAATCTTAAAATTAATTACTTTAAAGTAAAGAGATAAGAGAGAGAGATTGCTAACTCGGTTTTTAACGTGGTTCGGCAAGCCTACATCCACGACTCAAGTACCAACCCGTACTTAAGTATTGTACTCTCTTACTAATCCAAGTAACAAGATTACAAATCCCGCTTGATGAATCCACACCAAGACTTTTACACCACTTGAAGATATGCCCTCTTCAAGATTTCCTTTTTCCCACTTGAAGATGTACCCTCTTCAAGATTTTTCCTTGGTGATGTTCCCTCACCAATACCAAGAGTTTTATACTCAACTCTCAAGAGTTTCACAATGGTTGTTTTTGTAAAACAACAATACACTCTTAATAGTGTAGATATTACAAATGAAGATCTATGATCTCTTTATCTCACTTAATAGCACTTAGAATATTTGAAGGTGTTTAAGTGTAGTGAGAATGAGAAATACTCTTTGTATTAGGATATGAAGATTTAAACACAAATATGAGTATTAATGAGGATTGATGATATGAAGGTGTTTATGCACTTCTAATTGCCTCAATATAAGATATGAAAGTTCTGTCCATTTAGTTTTGCAATTAAGAGGCCTATTTATAAGTTTCAAAGAGAAACTAGCCGTTTATAGCCGTTTGAAACTAGCCGTTTATAGCTGTTTGAGAGCAACTGTCATATCAAGCGGTCGACCGGTTTACAACGGACAAAACCAAGCGGTCGACCGGTTCACAACGGATAAAATAATTTGTCTTCCAAGCGGTCGACCGGTTCTCAACGGATACCTCAAGCGGTCGACCGGTTCATGCAGAAATCTATTTTGACAAATTATCTTTTTCTGAATTTCTTGAACCGATTGATTATGACTTAAACCTTTAATCATCAAATCCTTTTAATGCATGCAATGTGAAGTGTGTGAGTTCATTTTAATTTGTGCTATCAAGATAGAAATTGAGATTTACACAAAGCACTAAAATAAACACTTATTCTAAGTCTTCACTTGCTTGCATCTTGGACTTCTTGCAGTGATTTCTTCGTGTACTCCATTATGCTTGTTGATGTATTCTTTGTATAATACCTGTTTATAGCTTAATCTCATCCAAGCATATCATTAGTCCATTTTCTTTTTATTGTTATCATCAAAATATATAAAGCATACAAAGTATGACATTATATGTCAACAAAGTGAATGTTTACATAACATCCCTTGAGATGAAGAAACAAATATAGATGCATCAAAGCTTTTAAATTATTATTTTCATTATTTTTTGAATGTGTATCGTCGTTTCTATATATCAATTGAAGCTGGAATCGCAAACTCATAAGCATCAATTTTCAGCTTTTATTCAATCGGCATAAAAAAATCTAAATGTAGGAACCATTTGATTTTAATCGTTAATTCAATGGAGTCAAATATCTAAAAATATTGAATGGAGATCGCATGTCAATGCATGGTGTACAGGGTTTAAGGTTAGTTGAACTCAATTTTTTTATTATGTTAATTTCTATGTCAATCATTTTGCATGCAAAATGGATGGTAAAAAACTTTTAGTTACATCATTTTTGTTTATATTTTTTTTCTTAATTTTCATAACTAACAACATTTTTCTCTTGAAGGCTTAATAGTCTTGAACACGACTCATTACCAATAAAACATTTTGTTGAGATACATATATAGAGTAAAGATTGCCAATAAGGAATGCAGTCACAGTTTATGGATAGTCATGCTCATCAATTTGTGGTATGTCGATTCTTCAATTTATCTATTTTATGTTATTATTTCATTGGATTTTTTCTTACTTTTTTTCAAAAAAAATATTCTTTCCAGGAAACATATAATAGGCATTTGAAAGAAAATATGGGAATGATCATTCGACCTATCCAAATTTTGATACGGATGTGTGGTTGGAGGCAGGAACATCTAGTTGACCCGATAAAAATCAAGTATGTGAACTCTTTAACACTATGGCTGAGAATTTGTGATTGGCCCATAGTGTTTTGGTCATTAGAACGTCCTTCAAATTGGTTTCGAGTGTGTTTGACATTGCTTTTGTGATTGAGGTTGAAAAAAAGAAGTTTCAAAAAAAGCATTTTTACTGTGGTTCAAAATAAGCAGTGAAGTGTTTGGTCAAAATTGTGGTTGAGTTGGAGGTTAAAAAAAACAGTTTTGGGTGTTTGGTTATATTGCTTTTAACTTGTGAAATTACTTTAAGGGGGGGTCTATATATATATATAATTTTTTAAAATATTGTAAATTTAATAATTATAATAATATAATGTAATTAATAATTCATGAAAAAAAAGATATTATTTTTTATCCTCCCATCAAACTAAAAATATAACTATCAATTACTAAAATTAACACACTAAATAATATATTTCAAGTAACTAATAATTTTAAACATAATTAATTAAAATACATTTCATTACAAATAATTCAATAAAATTAATTACAAATTAAAACCTCTATTTTTTATGCTAACTATTATTATTATTATTATTATTTATTATAATTAACAATAACAATTAATTATTATTATTATTTAATAATTATAATTATAATAAAAACCCACCCCCCGTCCGTTCCCCATTTAAAGCTAAAAAACCCTATCCTATTCCCCATTCCATTCTTATCTTCTCCATCTTCTCCACTTGGTCGCCGCCCCCCTCCTCCCGTCTAGTCCTCTCTATTTTAAACACCCCTCCACGACTCCACTTTTTTTGGCTCTTTTACTTCCTTTTAATCTCTCAATTAAGTATCTTTGGCATCTAGATCGAAATATTCCATCTTTTCCCATTCCAATCTCAACTCGATAGTGGTTGCTCTTTGTATTTTTGGCCAAACAATCAACTTGTGAAGAGACGGGAGGCGCAGGGTGTGGAGGCGTTTTGTTAACTCTAGGGAGTTGTGGGTCGTTGTGGATATATAAGTTGCAAAGGAAACCAAAATTAGAGATGGGAGGAGGCGCAGATGAGAGGATGGTTTAGGATTTTTTTTTTTTTAACAGTTATTTTTTGTGTTTGAATGTGTATCACCGTTTCTATATATCAATTGAAGTTGAAATCGCAAACTCATAAACATCAATTTTCAGCTTTTATTCTATCTATGTTTTTATCAAAATTTTGTGTGGGTCCATGTCTAAAATTTATATTTACAATTTTACCAAACACTAAATGTACAAGCCGATTGGCAAATGTGACAATTTTAGCCCAAAAAGTGCGTGATGAGACCGCCGAACTTGGACTCACCAGCCATGCATATGATAGCTATATGCATGATGTCCAGCTATATTTCTCTCTTTGTGGGCAGCCCTTATTATTAACGAGTTGCACGGGGGGCTTATACTCTCGCAAGGAAAGGGCGAGAGACAATTCCATTTCTTGTCTCCTCTTCGCATAATTGGTGGGGTGTGGACTTCTCAAAAGTGATAATAAGTCACTAAAACCCTAGAAAAATGTGTTGTTTTGGAGATGATTCGCGTTCAAACCTAGCCAGCCAGCTACTTAGTTACAATGTTGGTCGGAGTTCCATTGCAAACATCCACATCGAAATCCCACACATAAAGCCGCGGTAGGGAAACTCAATCAAATGGTTTTTGAACTTGTGTCTCTCTTTAAGTGTCAAAAGTGGTAGAGTTTTCACAAAGTATGCTTGTTCTTCGCTCACCGTGGGAGAAACCGTGTTCAATTCATTAGGGGCCCCTGTCGAGGGTCTCAGTTGCATGCATAGAGGGCAAGATTGATCGATGTTTGACATTCAAAAGCAAATCAATTATTAGGCTTTTTGTGGCTATGGGGAAGGTTAGGCAAGCCTCCTCCTCCTCTTTTTAGGTTATCATTAATTAATATGTTGTGGATTCACTAAAGGATCTTTGTAATTTGGAAATGGAAGTAGACTTCTACCGTCCCATCATAATATAGTATATTGTTGACCGTTTATTTCAATTAAGAATATTTTGAAAACAAGCAAATAAAAAATATATAAATCCAAAAAAAAATAGAATTTCAATAAATTATTAGGCTGGATTCATTATTTATGCATGTATGAGACCTTTGGTTTATTTTGGCAATTTTTAATTACTATGAATGAAGGTTCGGGGGATTATTAGTTCTTTTTTCAAACGGGATATTTGTTTTATTTTTCATAATCCTTAACTCTAAATTAAATGTTTATAAGAGGTTTATCATTTCTTTTGGTAAACACCACTGACATTAAAACAATCCTTCAAACAAAAATATTTATAAAATATTTATCAACTCATAGAAATTAATTTCTTTATTCTCGATGTGTATTGTTTAAATAATAATAATTTCTCTATAATTAGTCGTTTTCTATTCAGGCAATTGTCTTCTTTTCTATTTAATTTTCCCAACTTTTCTTTCCTTTACTATATTTCCAAGAAACAAAATAAAATAAATATAAAAAGGGCATGGAATTGACGAAGGGACTATAGTTTTTGAAAGTGAGGATTAATTTATTAATTTTGTTAAACTATAATTAACTCTTATAAACATATATATATATATATATACAAGGAGAATAAATGTTATCGATTGATTATCCCTACAATCGAGGGTCAGCATCATAATTAAGAGTGAATTTTCAGTTTGTCTTTAGCATGATCGATAGGATATTGAAGTTCAAATCGAAAGCCATCGGCATAATCATTTTAAAATGTAATCTATGGTGATGTGTTGCACGTTCGTGCAGCCAAATCATGATCGCTATGAATTGTTCTCTTTGAAAAGAAAATATTGTTTCCACCTTTATCATATAATGATGATTGGTATGCACACCTCGAGTGACTTCTTTCTCTTTTCTCACTCTTGGTACTATCCATTAGGATTCAGTTTTAATTATTTGCTATTTTTTCTATTTAATGTTTCTCCACCATGGGTTTGACCACATTATTGTGCTCTCTGTTTTTATTTCTTAATTACTTACTTGTGTTTCCAGTGAATTACAAAAAAAAAAAAAAAAAAGGATGTTGCTTGTGTGTAAAAGTTACAAGTTCAATATATCCAAAATTAGTTAGATGAATTCTAAAAACAAAATGCAAATAAAAATATATAGAATCGGTGATAGAAGACATGCAAAGTAAGATTGCATAATTAAAAAGAGATGTTCAGGAACTAGTGATCAAAGACATTAACTAAATATGTTCATATGGATCATAACCATGCCACGTATTCAAAGTTTGTATTTATTTATTTATTTATTTGAAGTTAATGGATTATTTTACCATGATTTCATCATAGATATATTCCCATCCTTCATCATATTAAAAACTCTTGTATTTTTAGTTATATTTGTAATTTTCTACCCATGTGTATAAGCGTTCTTGGTTTTTTAATTTTAGTGCTTAATAACAAAAGTTTCTTGGATATCAATTCATGATTTATAAAAAAGAAGATAAAATTTTATTTTCATTATGTTTTTGTAAAAAACAAAAGAGAGAAAATCTAATGAGGAGAGAGTGGGGAAGGAAAACAAATACATGCGTGATGAAAGATATCATATTCTTATAATTCTAAAATTTCCACGGCTTCTTAATAAATCTAAATAAAACTTTTCCTCTCAAACACAAGGTAAAAATGAAATTCATAGCTATAAATAGTGAAATAATATAATATAAATAATTTATTTTAAATTATAAATACCGAGAAATATTTTGTTTTAAGCTATTTAGGAAAATTAAAAATATAGAAAACTATACAAAGTTATTTTTTTATTTTATAAATAAATATTTTAAAAAATATATATTATTGTATGGGAAATTTTATACAAAAATATTTTTCCTCTAAATTAAATTTTAGACATATTTCATTTTTCAAGAATGCTACATCTCCTAAACCAATCACAATATGCTGTTTGCTTAACCGAGAGGAAATATTGAAATAAAAAATACAAAGGAGCATAATATAATTAAATGTAGTGTAGGAATGGCGCTTATATATATATATATATATATATATATATATATATATATATATTCTTAATTAAAGAATTGCCAAAATATCCTACGAAAAAAAGAAGGCACTTAAAAAGGGACAAAATAGAGGGCATGGACGCGTGGCCTTCGTTTTTATGGCATGTTCAGGCCTATCATAAGTCAAAGGCTGAGTTGAGCCCAACATTAGGCCCATCAATTGTTGGCCCATTTGGATGACCGGGTTTGTCTAAGTCACGAACCATCAACAAGTTCACCATACCATTCATCGTCTATAGAGCTTATCAGTTCAAAACACATGCTCACCATTCATCCAAAGCCAGGGCTGAGATCATGGCACCCACCCATTGTAGCCAACCTTCAAGCCACCTCTTCTCTTCCATTCAAAACAAGATTATTTCTTGCAGCAAAAACTACGAACACGTTGAATGAAAGCAATGAGACAGAAAGATCATCAGCAGGCAAGATTAAACGCCTTGTTCTGTCAGAGGAAGGTAGAACGAAACTGAACTCATACCCTGACAGAGAGTTTTATTCCTATCCACGCTTTGTGACCCATGTAGATGATGGATTCATCTCCACACTGACCAATCTGTACCAAGAGAAGTTGAGACCCGGCTCGGAAATCCTCGACCTTATGAGCTCTTGGGTTAGCCATCTACCGAACCAAGCTGTGTACAAAAGAATAGTGGGGCATGGGCTCAATGCGCAGGAGCTTGCCAGGAACCCAAGACTGGATTACTTTTTTGTGAAGGATCTCAATCAAGATCAAAAGCTTGAACTAGAGAGTAGCAGTTTTGATGCCGTGCTATGCACTGTTAGTGTGCAGTACCTCCAACAGCCAGAAAAGGTCAGATTGATTTGTGTAATCTTAATTGATGCCCAGGACAGCAAAATCTGTGATTAAGAGCCCTAAGTTGGTTTGATTCTATTATTATAGGTATTTGCAGAGGTGTTTCGAGTGCTGAGGCCTGGTGGGGCATTTATCGTGAGCTTTAGCAATCGTCTGTTCTATGAGAAAGCCATCGGCGCGTGGAGGGACGGCACCGGATACAGTCGGGTTCAGCTAGTTGTGCAGTATTTTCAATGCGTGGAAGGGTTCACACAGCCGGAAATTATTCGGAAAGTGCCTGCAGCAGCAGTTGATGCTCAACAGGAGAAATCACCCTTTGGATGGATCATGAGGTTGCTTGGATTGGTGTCTGGATCAGATCCTTTCTATGCTGTCGTAGCTTACAAGAACTTCAAGCCGGTGTATGAATAATTTGGGAGATTTTTATTATTATTATTATTATTATTTCATTGTGCAGTTCAACAAGAATCACAATCAACTGTGTCTTGGTATCAGAAACAGAAACTCTGCAGAATAAATTGAAATAATTCTATGACTATGCTTAGATCCTGCAGCACTTGCCGTCAAAGTGACTGTTGTTTGGAGTGTTTGGAGAGCTTTAAAAGTACTTTTTGTTAACAAATATATAATAATTATATTTTAAAAATTATTTTTTACATGACTAATCAAAATAATCTAAAAATATTATAATAATTTAATTATAAATATATTACAAATAAAATTTTATAAAATATATTACCCAAAAAAAACTTAGTTTCATGTTAAAAAGATTTTATAAAGGATCAAAATTAGCTCCAATAAAATAACAAAGTTATTTTTCAATTTAGTTTTTCATAGGCATGAAAAGCTTCAATTTGGTCTCTATTTTTTAAAATTATACATTATTAGGTCCCTGTTGCATGAAATTTTTTTTCTTTTAGTCTATACTTTATTTTTATCACATTCAAACCTAAATGTTGAGATAGAAGAGAGAAAGTCATCAAAATAGAACAAGAAGAGAGAAAATGTTTAGATGATCACATTCTTGCCACAAAATATCAAACTAGATGTCAATAGTAGTTTTTTCTTAAATATAGAAATGCAATATATATATATATATGTATGTATTTATATGTATATATGTATGTATGTATGTATAGATATATATATTGCATGTAACCATGCTAAAAATAGATCGAGATATGCATGTGGATTTTGATTTGGTTTGATTTTTTTTTTAAAAATGATTAGAGGATATTTTATGGTTAAGAATATATTTATTAAGATTTATAGCATGTGTTTGGAAGTGTTTAAGGTGAAAATATATTTTATAAATTTAAAAACTCAAATCTTTATTTTACGGTCATTTCTTGAGTGAATATCATGTTGTCTACCTTACTTGTTTTAATAGACAAATAGGTGTGCAGGTCGGTCTTCCGAGCCAAGTGCATCTTGCCTTTCCAAGCGTGGTCTATATAAGCTAATTTGCAAAGTCCAACAATAGTTGTTCTTTTATATATGTATATTCTTTATTTTTTAAAAAAATTATTTAGTGTTTTTTTTTCAAATAATAATTGATCTTTTGGATTGTTTCTGTAATTTTATTATAATTCAAATAGATTGTTGCAACTTATTTTTAAATTGTTTTTTAAATTTTAGATAGATAAATTATATTTAAATGGTTCGATTAAAAATAAATATACTTATAAATAAAAATCAATTCCAAGATAAAAAAAAAACATACAAGATAAAAAATACAATCAAATTAAAAAATTTGCATGAGCATCTATTTTTTATTTCTCACAATAAAGATAAGTTTCTTGTTTTAGTTTTTAATTAGTATTAAAAAATAATTTATGAAATTATATAATTTTTAATTAGTTTTAGTGAAAACAAATATATATATATATATATATATATATATATTGTTTTTATTTCAAATAGATTTTTATGATATCAAGAAAATGCATCAATAAAGAGTAGGGGTGAACATTTTTGTTCGGTTCGGTTTTATCAAAAAATAATCAAATCGAAAATTGTATTTTTTTAAATAAAACCAAAACCGAACCTATTAAAACCGACCACTTTCGGTTCAGTTCGGTTTTATGATTAAAAATTAAAAAATTAAAAACGAAATTGATTTATGGGTCATCTAATGGGCTTTATGATGGGCTTTATGATGAGCTTTCGATGGGCTTACAATTAATATAAAAAAAAACTAATTTTCTTATAAGATCCCAAAATATTTTTAATTTTTTTTTGCCATTAATACAAATATCAATGTATTAAATTGTTAATGTTAATATAATATTTATTAAGTTTTTTTTACCTTTCTAATACTTTTATTTTGTTTAATTTAGCATGAGACGAAATAATTAAATTTACACAAATGAACAAGTTAAAATTTAAATTACAGAAAATGCCTTCAATGGGCTTGAAAATAAACAAGCATCATAAAAATTTGAGAAATACACCTGGTTTTGAACTAATTATAATCCTTTACTAGATTTAATTGTCCAGCAAATTCTACAAAAAAATAACAAAAATGTTATATTGAAAATAAGTTGATTAATAAATAATAAAATAAAAATACAAGTGTATAAAAAAAAACCTAATTCAAGATTTTTACAGGTTTCATAATCATTTATCAAGATTGGATAAGAAAAAATAACTTGATTCATAGATGTTGATGTGGGAGTAGTGTCGATGGATGAAACATTTTGGTTTTGAAGGTTTTCCATTTGTAATTAGCAAATGAAAAAGATCAAAACATGTTAAATTAACATTGTTAATAATATATATTTTTAGAATTCACAATATATTTGCAACATATATTCATAATAAATCTGCGATAATAACACATTTCAACAAAATATCATTCCATAACGGACATGATAGAATCGAAATGATGAGAATCAGGACTATATCTAGGCAATTGGACAATTTGCAATTTAAATCACAATTTTACAAGCATGAAAAATGTCAACTATCATATGACAATATCATGTGTTGGTCCAAGAATATAGGCATGGGTCACTAGACTACTTGTGAAAGAGAAGGAATGCACCGCATAAAATAAGTGTGTCCGTAACAAGAATCCAGACCAAGGATCACCGGACTATAGAATTTAAACAGTAGAAATTGACCAAAATCATAACCATAACATGTAGTTCAAGTTCGGAATAGTTAACAAATAGTGGCTCAAAATCGAGTCACTCACAAGTAAACAAGGCACTGCATCCCAAAAATGGAGAATACTGCAACCAATGGTCATCATAGAAATAATATAAGCAAATAATTTAGTTATACTATATCAAGCAATTTAAAAACTTGCACCTCTAATCCAAGAAAATAACACTTACAGAATCCAAGAAACGCTAAAGCAAGCATTACAGCAGCAAGGATAATGAGGGACGAGTCTCTTGCAATACACAAAAAGAGTAAATTATGAAAAATTCTAAAAAATCAAACATCGGAAGAAATTTTAAGAGTTTTTACTCACATGCTATCCAAAACATCTTGTATGCCTTCGAATTATCTTGTGTAGTACTTGGAAAGAGTAGTACCGGAGGAGTTGATCTTTTTTGAATGCTATCAATGTCATTTTTACGCTGGGTGACAGAAAATCTAACTCCACACCAAGTATTCTTAGTCGTAGCAAGATAATCAGACACATGCCCGAGGTTTTTGGCAGTAACATTTGCTTGATTGACTACATACTCCAATGTGTGTGTCGTAATACTCGTGAAACTTCCCTTGACCAGATGCAAAGCAAAGCACATCCAACATCTGTAATTACAGAGCAACATAGAGGGTTTCACAAAATTATTAATCAAAACACATAGCCAAAGCGAGAAAGAGGGTCATTATATTGCAACAATGGTAAAGAGGATGAGGGAAATGAGAGACAGGGCATAGCATGCTCTAGAATAGCCATAAGGCTCTTTTGGACAACAGTAATAGCTGAGGCAGATAAAGGACAAACATATTCCAAAATCCAAATATGAAATATCACAAACCAAACTAAAGCCACGATAAAGGATAAAGAATGGAACTGCAGTAAAGACAACAAAATGCATCATCAAAGTGACAATTAGCACAACAAAATGTAAATAAACCAGAAAAAAAGTAATAGAGAAAGAACTCACAGCCCAGTAATGCTTATTGCTGATATTATAACCAGAAGTGTAGAGTTTAAAGTTCTCTAAAGGGTCTCTTCTTCTTGTTTTCTTTGTAGCCAATATCAAAGAACATGTGGGGTTCCCTTCTTCTACAAGATGCCTCCTTTATCTCCGATGAAACCACCACACCATCATTCTCTCTCCCACCAACCACAACATCTATGTTGAGAAAAAAATAAAATAAATTACTCTTGTTATATATATAAAAAAAAAGCACACAAATTTCTCAGTTTTTTCACTAAAAAACATAATTTTAGACCAAAAAAATTCTTTAATTAATAAATGAACTATCTGAAATGGAAGAGGACTCCCGCGAGAGGCCGAAGGAGGGACAGACGAGAGGCCGAGGGAGGGAGAGACGAGAGGCTAGGGTTTCAAAGTTTCAAGTCTTAACCGGGAATGGGAAAAGTTTCTATTTATAGTAATGTTTTAAACCGAACCGGTTCGGTTCGGTTTGGGTCAATCAATTTTTTCCGTACAAAACTGAGACTGAACCGAACCAGTTTTTTAAGAAAATTAATCGGTTAATTGGTTTTTTATTCGGCTCGATTTTCTTGGTTATTGTTATTTCGGTTGAACGGTTTTTTGCCTAATAAAGAGTTAAAGACTCCAGGGTAAGGTTTCCTTCTGTAGCCGTAAAACTACGTCGTCTTGACACTTGTTCCCCGCATAGATCCCAGCCCCAATAATTACAAAAATATCTTACGACAAAATACTGACTTTTTTTTTCTTTTTTTTCGAGTTTCCCAGGCTTAAAATGTGAACCCAAAATTTTCCTTATCTCTTTGCCCTGCCCTTCGATACTCTCAGAACCTGCCGCGGCAACATATTTTAAGCAGCTAGCAATGGCTGAGACCCGGTTGATGTCCGTATGCAGAACTACAAATACAGTCTTCGATATACAAACTAGGTACCCATTTATCTCAAAAGCCTCAAAACCCATAAAGGTCGTCTTTTCGACATCTTTCCCTTCATGGTTCTCTCTCAAAACCTCCAAAATTTCGACTTTCAATAGAACCCCTCTTGTTGCACGGACCTCAGATTGGGCCCAGCAAGACGAAGAGGATACAGGGACTGCTGGAGATGAAAGTGAAGAGACTTTTCCAGAACCACCTGAAGAGGCTAAGCTATATGTGGGGAATTTGCCTTATGATGTTGATAGTGAAAACCTGGCTCAGCTATTTGATCAGGCTGGGACTGTTGAAGTTGTTGAGGTGTAAAAGTTTGTTTCTTTTGTTCACTGTTTGTAATTGTGATTGAATTTAGAAATTTGGTTTATGTTCTATAATGGTTTAAATTATCTTACTTTTTCTCTTCTATTCTTAAGATAATTTATAACAGGGAGACAGATCAAAGTAGAGGGTTTGGTTTTGTTACAATGAGTACAGTTGATGAAGCTGAGCGGGCTATAGAGAAGTTCCACCGCTATGTATGTTATTTTTGTTCTTGTTATTAACGGATTTTAATTTTCTGCTTGAGAAAATTGTTTAGTATGTTAATAGGATTTATAAAGAATTTTTTTT
This sequence comes from Salix exigua, assembly GCA_032356905.1. Classification (NCBI taxonomy): domain Eukaryota; kingdom Viridiplantae; phylum Streptophyta; class Magnoliopsida; order Malpighiales; family Salicaceae; genus Salix; species Salix exigua. Next base: position 25,025,304 of record CM063603.1, read on the forward strand.
TGTGATGCAACCCTGCAATGTGATTCATTTTATGTTGCAGAATGTGTGTAATTTTTTCTTTTCATGCACCTATGGTTTCTCCTTCAATGGCCTGCAAATAATTTACCAGACTTGCTTTTCATGTTTTAAACTGATGTGTTAAGTGTGAAACTGTTTTACCTTGGATATTTTTTTCATCTTGAAAGCATAGCAGCTTTGAGAACAGTAGAAAGTTCCATGTCATATGAACATTAGTTTTGGCCGAGTGTCGTGTCGTTAACTTCCTATTGATTTTTTATCTTGGAGAAGTTTTCGGGCTTTCTTCACAAGTTAGGTACTTAGGTTTAACAATTGAAAACATCCAGCGACTTTTGTTTAATTGGATTTGTGTATGAAGGAAAGTTCTAAATCAATTGAAAGCGTTGGTGGATGAAACCTAAAGATGTGCATTGTTTCTGATTTTATAATCTAGTGGTATGGACATTTTAAAGAAATAAAAAAATCACTTTTAGGTGTAAATGGCTCTTAAGAGTGAACTTACGTTTCTTACAGTATAATTAGGTCAGTGAGCTACAGCAGCTGTCGTCTGTGGTCACAAGCCTATCCTTTACCGGAATGCTTTCCACGTTAGTACTAGTACATTCACTCTAGGTTAAGACTATTTGGAGGTTGTTGCACATGGGCTTCTCCAATGCATTTGCAGAGAGCCCTTTTGAGCATATCTCAATAAATGCTTATGGAAACTTGAAAATGTGGTAAAGCTGTGCAGGAGAGCTAAGTTTGACAAAATCCATTATTGTGTTTTACTCCCTTTCTCTCTGTCTTTTTAACAATACATTCATTGCTGTTGAATTCTGAACATCCATGATTTTCCCTAGTATAGTAAAGCTGGTGATTCATTGAACAGTTAACTGTTGACAGGATTTGAATGGAAGATTTTTAACAGTAAATAAGGCTGCTCCTAGAGGCTCACGGCCAGAAATGCCAACTGTGTTCAAAACTGCATATAGAATCTATGTCGGTAACCTGCCTTGGCAAGTGGATGATGCTCGTCTGGAGCAAGTATTCAGTGAACATGGACAGGTTGTGAATGCCAGAGTTGTTTGTGACCGAGAAACAGGCCGCTCACGTGGTTTTGGCTTTGTTACAATGTCCAGTGAGACAGAGTTGAATGATGCCATTGCTGCTCTTGATGGACAGGTAATAATGCATGCCTTGTCTAGATGCTTAGAATCTCCATTTTCTTCCTAATGCAGCTTATGCAGTGAAACTAGTAAGAAACTTTTTCATATTTTTTTAGTTTGGGATAAAGTAGAAACTGGGAATTATGGTGCTTTATGCGTGTGGTTGTAAATCATCCCTACATGATGCACCATTGCACACCTTGAAAATTATGGAGGTCATAATCTTTTTTATTATTTTCCCCATTGACAATGTCCTGTCTGGCCCTGTGAATGTGTTATATCACGTGCATACTATGCTCACACATCCTTGAAAGCAGCTGCTAGTGTTTGTTGATGGAAGCCACTACATTTATTCAATAAAACCAACAGTAATGAATGTTTCCCCAACTATAGTGCCAGATAAACTTCTCTTCCCATCATTATTCTATATACAAATAGCCTGAATTTTGTGACATTCTTGATGCAGAGTTTGGATGGCAGGGCAATCACTGTAAATGTAGCCCAAGAACGTCCTAGGCGTGGCTCATTCTAGATGTGAGAGAATACTCTTCTTTGTGTCAACATGTAACTCTCTGTATCGAATATGCTCTCCACACAGGAGATTCTGGAATCTTATTTCTCTTTGTTTCTGGATATTTTTTCAGTAGCCAGTCGCAGGAAAAATTAGAACTTGCGTTTCTTGTCCATGCTCTTTTTTCCTTGGATGTTGATATTTTGATTGTATTGAAATATAATTTGCAAGTTCAACTGTTGAGTTTGTTGATTAATCATATTTTAGTTTGAATATCTAAACGTATCTAGTTTGGTTGCAAGATTCCATAATCAAGCTCATTGGTGTGGCTGTGTTTACTACACGGCAAAGTGCTTCCTGCAAAATGCAATTGAATACCATATACCTCATGCATCATAAATTATCTGCTTCAGCAGATACAGTCAGTAGTAGTACTTAATAGTATCAAGCATTGAACACTTACTGCATCAACAGATTAGTTGCATTACCGGCTACAAACAGCAGTAGTACTCACCGAAGCCATCGCACGGCTTCAAAATTTGTTAGTCATTGATAGGAAATGTTATTAGAAGGTCATTTTGTGGTTTAGTGACCGCCATGTCCACTTATATAACTGCATGGACGAGTGAAAAATCTAATCTAGCAAAAGTGTGCTAGAAAGAAATAATAGCAAGGAACTACCTCTGCCAAAAAATGAAAAATGGAGATGGAAATTTTATGAGCTTTCTCTTGCCGAGTTGGTACATTTGCATCTCTAATGAAGACATTCTTCTGATGTTGTAACTTGTAAATGCATGTAGACTGCTCATGCTATTGACCAGCCGTTGAACAAAGATTTGAAAATTTCAATATGAATATACTATGGAAAGAATACTCTTCTAGTTATACAGATTGGAACCGCCAAAAACATGGATGGGTAAAGATCAATACAGAGAGAGCCAGTATAGGAAAGCCGGGACCTTCAGGTGCTGGCTGTCTAATCAGGCTTTCTGGGGACCTTCAGGTCCCTGCCATCACAGCAGAACTATGAATAGTGAAGCTAGAACCAGAGGTGATGAGAATTTTGGTTGGAGGTGGATTCACCAACTGATTATTGATAACGTTGCAGTTGGAGGATATGATGTTCGTTTTAATTGAACATGGTAGCAGAATTCTGTGTACGAATTAGACAGTGAATTTCATTCATTTGTATTGAGAAGCCAACACTGATTTCTGCCTTGATATGTTGTTTTTTAGAGCATTCTGCTTTTACAAAGGAGAGGCTATGGAAAAAAATTTGCAGTGGAGGGGAGTTCAGATCCACCGTGATATAAAAAAAACCTGCACAAACCCCTCGTTTTGCTCTAGCTTAGGTATGAGCCTCGGCAAACGTTTATGAGCTGCTTTTTATCATCTCTTGGAAAATCGGCCAATTACAGAAGTGAATATGCGTTTCAAGTGCTATTGATCTCCTAAGAATTAGTATGCGCTATGGATAACAAGCATCTGGCATGCCCCGGTGCATTTGGGGTCAAAGGTATTTGAAAATTCCAACTATCGATACAAACACTGTTGTTACTCTTCTCCTTTGGATTTACAAAGATGGTATGAGCCACGGAGCTTCCTCCATTCGGTCAGCATGCGCTGGGGAGAGATCCTTGACCTAAAATAGATTATGCACAAAGCATATAATGCAATTGAGCGTTGATGATTGCAGCCTGGGACAGGGGAATCATCTATTCATTGATTGTACTAATATCTTGCATCCAAATTGGCAAGAGTTTGGGTGCCTTGAAAAGGCTGCAAGAGCACAAGACAGGCAGGCACTCCATGGGCAAAATAATTATGTTGAAAATGGATAAATGAATGTAAAATAAACAGGTTGCCCATGTGATCTTACAACACTATTGTTGATGAGTTACTTCATTTTGATCAAATTATCAAATGTTAAATAGTATCAAAATTTTGCGCTGCATCGCTTGCATGTAGGAAAGCAATGGAATATATGTTATCACTCCTCATCTTGAACATAAAGTGACATGCTCCAACCCATCACTAAGAGCCACCAAATACCTGCATACAGCAGCAAAACTTAGATTCAAGGAACAGATTAGGTGGTGAAAGTGGTAACCTGCAAATAATGACTCACCCCGGCCAGGACATCTTTAGAGAGCTGAGGTTTGCTTCTTTCTCTTTCAGCAATTGGTTTTTTTTGTGGGAATTGTCGGCAAACCGGTGGTTTCTGTGGGGCAACAGGGAGTTCACCTCCAGATTCTTGTTGGACCTTTTGCTTCTATAAATAGAAAAAGGAAAACGATCATATGAAGGGGGTTAAAGAATATATGATCACATGCCATAAAAAAACAGAGAAAAGGTCCCAAGATGCATATGGTGAATCCATTAATTTATATTACAAGAAAGACATACTAAACAAAACAGAATGGCATGAAATTCACAAGACTTGCTAGTTAGTTAAAGTTCATGCACCAGCATGCACAACAAAAAACAAAACCACTCACAGCACCTACCTTTTCAAGTTCCCTCAAAAACCTATGGTTCCTGGCTTACCCATCAGAGCTTGCCATGTCCAATGACATGAAAAGATGATTGGTTTTGACATTTACTGACATAAGGAGCTAGGAGGGGTAGCTATAACAGTCTATTTGTTAAGTATGAATTGAGGATTTTATAGTAATTATCACATAAGAAGCATATTAAGGATTACAATAACCAACAGTATCTGATAAGTGTTCATTGAGAGATTCATAATACATGATCATGTTAGCAGCATATTCTAACACATGTTCAACACCTATGGATGTGAAATACAGATTTGAAAACATCACATAAATAAAACACAAAACATATCCATGCACATCACCACCCTCTGACAACAGTGCCCCCTCAATCCTCCTATTCCTCTTATTTCTTCCGTCTAAATGAAGAGAACTACCATTTACTAATCAAATTTCAATTACATAATAAATTTCAACCATATAGAAGGAGCTGACACACTTGGCTGTGTCCATATCATAGCTCACCATGAAAGTGTCATGCTACTGAGGCAAGG
>CM063603.1:25030526-25057856 GCA_032356905.1 Salix exigua
AAAATTATACATTATTTGGTCCCTGTTGCATGAATTTTTTTCTTTTAGTCTATACCAGGGTTGTAAAATCCGTTCCGGGTACCGTTCCGGTTTTTTGTTTGGAGCGGAACGTTCGGTTCGATGTATTTCGGCGTTCAGTTCGGTTTTATATTGTTTATATTTATTTAATTATATATATGGAAAAAAAAATATTAATTTAACAAGTATAATTTAAATTCAAGATAAATGAAATTTAAATTATACAATATAAACATAAAGTCAAAAAGACATAATCTCAAAATTAGAAACATCTCTAAAATTCCAAAATATTATGAAATTAAAATGTTCAAAAATAAAAGAAATATAAATCAAACATCTTCTACATCATTAATAAAAGAATCATTTTTTATCTTATTTTAAATAAAGTTCAAGTATTTTATATATAGTTTAATGATAAAATTAATTATATAATAAATAGGAGTAAGTTATATAATTAAATAATTGCTTTTGAAAATCCCTCCAACAAAAAATTATTATTTTTAATGATATTTAAATTAAAAATGAATTTAAATATAATTAAAAGATCCACAAATTTGAGATTTGAAATTTAAAATAATATTTAAAAATTAATCCTCCAAAAAAAATTATTATTATTATTATTATTATTATTATTATAAATTTATAACCCCAGTAGAAAGTTAGAAACTTTTATTATTATTATTATATAATATTATTATTATTTACAACTAGTATAAAATGCCCCCAAGTGTTATAACCCTAGTCCTAAACATATCCACGCCACGCCACCATTTCTAATTTCCTCAATACTTTCTAGTTTCTACTCGGTTCAATCTGGGTCTTGATTATGAAAGCGATTTTCTACCTCGCCATGGGTCTTGTTTTTTCTACTAAGGTTTCACGCAAATCAACTCTACAAACAGGAGGCGTGCAGAAGCCACACCGATACAAACCTGGAGCAGTTGCTCATCAGGAAACTCCCGTTCCAGAGAATTGTTCGTGAAATTGCTCAGGATTTCAAGATTGATTTGAGATTCCGAACCCGAACGGAACACTCGGTATGGAACCATTATATGAAAATAAAGGGTTGCGGTGGACCGGACCGGTCTATTTTGAAATTGCAACGACGCGTGTCGGTATGGTTCGAAATATATATAAATAATAATGGTTAATAGACGGTTCTAGCTCCCAATAAGACAAAATAGATTATTTAAGGGCATGGACATAACGGTAACTAACCATTATTATTTATATATATTTCGAAATCTGTCAGGCGCGTGCGTTGCACGCGGCTGACGGTGTCCACCCTGACGCCCCTTTCAAGTGGCGCGTGTGGTATGATACGGTGGCCGGAAATGAGCGACAGGCGTCTAATCCGGCGGCGCGTTTTCCCACAAGATGTCCGTGGACGCGGTGGAGGCCGGTTGAAGACGACGGCAACGTTTCTCTCTCTCCCCTGCATGTCAAAGTGCAAGGGAGGCCCCCGTGTTTTTATCATTTACACTTGGGTCCCTCAACATTCAATTTCCTGTCTTGCACCTTTCACTTCTGTTACAGTAGTTTTAATTTGCTGCGATTTGGTCCCTCAGGTTGAAATTAATAAAATGTGCACCTTGCACTTCGGTCCTGGAACTTTTTATTTCCGGATTAGGTCCAAATTTGTCATTAAATTCGGTACACAGGTTTGAATTTTTGCAATATTATCCTTGGATTGAAATTGATAATAAATGTGATTTTCATTTCAGCCCTTCAACTTTTGATTTATCATTTAAATCCTCGTTTAAATTTTTAATGCTTATCAACTAATTGTTATATTTTTCTAATAATTTTATTTTCCATCGATTGTTTTTCCTTTGATTTATTTCTGCCACTTTCAATAATAATAATAATAATAATAATAATAATAATATAATAATAATATAATAATAATAATAATAATAATAGTTTTTTTTTTTTTTGCTTACTCTGTTGTTAATGTTTTTGAGTGTTTTTTCTTCCGTTAAAATTTTATAATTTTAATTGTTTTTGCAATAATAGCAATAGGCATTTTATATCTAATATTACTGGGGATAAAAGACAACTCAAGAACAAAAAATAGACAAATTTACCTAGGTTACCTACAATTAAAAAACCGATACAAGTCATTTTTGTCTCGATTACACTGTTCCTTTTAAACGGCAGACAAGTCATTATTATATGTTTTAATATTTATTGCATATGATTGACTAAAAATATATAAAGAGATAAAAAAAAATGACCTTGGATTTTTTGCAAGAAAAAAATTAATATCAGCATTCTTAAATACATTTAATATAATAATATGAAGAATAAATCTCATAAAATAAAATAAAAAATTGGCTTCGAATTTTAATTTTGTGCTCTTTTGTTGAAGTGTATTTCTGAAGAAAAAAAATTGGATTTTGAATATTTAAAATCTAATATTACCCGGGAAAAAATACAACTCAAAAAAACAAAAGGTAAACAAATTTGTCTAGATTATATACGATTAAAAAATATAGTAGGCACTTTCTGTTTCGACTACACTGTTCTTTTTAGACAGCAAATAAGTAATTATAGTACGCAAAAATATATATTCCTTTTTGAAAAATATTGCAATGTTTTTATTTATAATGTGTCGATCTAATATTACTCGGGAAAAAGGCAACTAATAGTGTTTTTTTTAACAAATTTACCTAGGTTATCTACAATTAAAAAATATAAAAATCACTACCCATTTCGATCACATTATATAATATGTGAGACTAAGTATATGTGTTTAATATTTATTTAATAATATCGCCTAAAAATATATAAAGAGAAAAAAAAATGACCTACGATTTCTTGAAAAAAAAATTAATATCGGCATTCTGAAAGATATTTAATATAATAATATGATGAATAAATCTTATAAAAAAAACTTTGGCTTTGAATTTAAATTTATATTTTAGACCCTTTGTTTGTTTCTTTTAAGAAACGGTGACCTTTTTTACTGTCCAACTCAGTTGTTCTTTTTTAACCGGGTTTCTTTTGTTGTTTTGTTTTGTTAACCAGAGTATCCGTGACAACAAATTTCTTATAAATCATTTAACCTTCTTAGCAAATTTTCGAGCCAATTTTATCAAAAGTTTTTTACCAATAACAATATTCAATCACATTTTGGTTGAAAAAAACCATTTTTAGCCTATTTTATCAATTACAATTATACTAATTAAATATTAAAATAAAAAAATACAACATTTATAAAATCAATTAATTTTCTACATAAATAAAAATGCCCAGCGAAGTGGGCTAATCAGCTCGTATAAGCTAATTTGCAAAGTCCAACAATAGTTGTTCTTTTATATATGTATATTCTTTATTTTTTAAAAAAATTATTTAGTGTTTTTTTTTCAAATAATAATTGATCTTTTGGATTGTTTCTGTAATTTTATTATAATTCAAATAGATTGTTGCAACTTATTTTTAAATTGTTTTTTAAATTTTAGATAGATAAATTATATTTAAATGGTTCGATTAAAAATAAATATACTTATAAATAAAAATCAATTCCAAGATAAAAAAAAAACATACAAGATAAAAAATACAATCAAATTAAAAAATTTGCATGAGCATCTATTTTTTATTTCTCACAATAAAGATAAGTTTCTTGTTTTAGTTTTTAATTAGTATTAAAAAATAATTTATGAAATTATATAATTTTTAATTAGTTTTAGTGAAAACAAATATATATATATATATATATATATTGTTTTTATTTTAAATAGATTTTTATGATATCGAGAAAATGCATCAATAAAGAGTTAAAGACTCCAGGGTAAGGTTTCCTTCTGTAGCCGTAAAACTACGTCGTCTTGACACTTGTTCCCCGCATAGATCCCAGCCCCAATAATTACAAAAATATCTTACGACAAAATACTGACTTTTTTTTTCTTTTTTTTCGAGTTTCCCAGGCTTAAAATGTGAACCCAAAATTTTCCTTATCTCTTTGCCCTGCCCTTCGATACTCTCAGAACCTGCCGCGGCAACATATTTTAAGCAGCTAGCAATGGCTGAGACCCGGTTGATGTCCGTATGCAGAACTACAAATACAGTCTTCGATATACAAACTAGGTACCCATTTATCTCAAAAGCCTCAAAACCCATAAAGGTCGTCTTTTCGACATCTTTCCCTTCATGGTTCTCTCTCAAAACCTCCAAAATTTCGACTTTCAATAGAACCCCTCTTGTTGCACGGACCTCAGATTGGGCCCAGCAAGACGAAGAGGATACAGTGACTGCTGGAGATGAAAGTGAAGAGACTTTTCCAGAACCACCTGAAGAGGCTAAGCTATATGTGGGGAATTTGCCTTATGATGTTGATAGTGAAAACCTGGCTCAGCTATTTGATCAGGCTGGGACTGTTGAAGTTGTTGAGGTGTAAAAGTTTGTTTCTTTTGTTCACTGTTTGTAATTGTGATTGAATTTAGAAATTTGGTGTATGTTCTATTATGGTTTTAATTATCTTAATTTTTCTCTTCTATTTTTAAGATAATTTATAACAGGGAGACAGATCAAAGTAGAGGGTTTGGTTTTGTTACAATGAGTACAGTTGATGAAGCTGAGCGGGCTATAGAGAAGTTCCACCGCTATGTATGTTATTTTTGTTCTTGTTATTAACGGATTTTAATTTTCTGCTTGAGAAAATTGTTTAGTATGTTAATAGGATTTATAAAGTTTTTTTTTTTTGTGATGCAACCCTGCAATGTGATTCATTTTATGTTGCAGAATGTGTAATTTTTTTCTTTTCATGCACCTATGGTTTCTCCTTCAATGGCCTGCAAATAATTTACTAGACTTGCTTTTCATGTTTTAAATTGATGTGTTCAGTGTGAAACTGTTTTACCTTGGATATTTTTTTCATCTTGAAAGCATAGCAGCTTTGAGAACAGTAGAAAGTTCCATATCATATGAACATTAGTTTTGGCCAAGTGTCGTGTCGTTAACTTCCTATTGATTTTTTATCTTGGAGAAGTTTTCGGGCTTTCTTCACAAGTTAGGTACTTAGGTTTACCAATGGAAAAACATCCAGCTGCTTTTGTTTAATTGGATTTGTGTATGAAGGAAAGTTCTAAATCAGTTGAAAGAGTTGGTGGATGAAACCTAAAGATGTGCATTGTTTCTGATTTTATAATCTAGTGGTATGTATATTTTAAAGAAATAAAAAAAAAATCACTTTTAGGTGTAAATGGCTTTTAAGAGTGAACTTACGTTTCTTACAGTATAATTAGGTCAGTGAGCTACAGCAGCTGTCGTCTGTGGTCACAAACTATCCTTTACCGGAATGCTTTCCACATTAGTACTAGTACATTCACTCTAGGTTAAGACTATTCGGAGGTTGTTGCACATGGGCTTCTCCAATGCATTTGCAGAGATCCCTTTTGAGCATATCTCAATAAATGCTTATGGAAACTTGAAAATGTGGTAAAGTTGTGCAGGAGAGCTTAGTTTGACAAAATCCATTATTGTGTTTTACTCCCCTTTCTGTTTGTTTTTAACAATACATTCATTGCTGTTGAATTCTGAACATCCATGATTTTCCCTAGTATAGTAAAGCTGGTGATTCATTGAACAGTTAACTGTTGACAGGATTTGAATGGAAGATTTTTAACAGTAAATAAGGCTGCTCCTAGAGGCTCACGGCCAGAAATGCCAACTGTGTTCAAAACTGCATATAGAATCTATGTCGGTAACCTGCCTTGGCAAGTGGATGATGCTCGTCTGGAGCAAGTATTCAGTGAACATGGACAGGTTGTGAATGCCAGAGTTGTTTGTGACCGAGAAACAGGCCGCTCACGTGGTTTTGGCTTTGTTACAATGTCCAGTGAGACAGAGTTGAATGATGCCATTGCTGCTCTTGATGGACAGGTAATAATGCATGCCTTGTCTAGATGCTTAGAATCTCCATTTTCTTCCTAATGCAGCTTATGCAGTGAAACTAGTAAGAAACTTTTTCATATTTTTTTAGTTTGGGATAAAGTAGAAACTGGGAATTATGGTGCTTTATGCGTGTGGTTGTAAATCATCCCTACATGATGCACCATTGCACACCTTGAAAATTATGGAGGTGATAATCTGTTTTAATTATTTTTCCCCATTGACAATGTCCTGTCTGGCCCTGTGAATGTGTTATATCACGTGCATACTATGCTCACACATCCTTGAAAGCAGCTGCTAGTGTTTGTTGATGGAAGCCACTACATTTATTCAATAAAACCAACAGTAATGAATGTTTCCCCAACTATAGTGCCAGATAAACTTCTCTTCCCATCATTATTCTATATACAAATAGCCTGAATTTTGTGACATTCTTGATGCAGAGTTTGGATGGCAGGGCAATCACTGTAAATGTAGCCCAAGAACGTCCTAGGCGTGGCTCATTCTAGATGTGAGAGAATACTCTTCTTTGTGTCAACATGTAACTCTCTGTATCGAATATGCTCTCCACACAGGAGATTCTGGAATCTTATTTCTCTTTGTTTCTGGATATTTTTTCAGTAGCCAGTCGCAGGAAAAATTAGAACTTGCGTTTCTTGTCCATGCTCTTTTTTCCTTGGATGTTGATATTTTGATTGTATTGAAATATAATTTGCAAGTTCAACTGTTGAGTTTGTTGATTAATCATATTTTAGTTTGAATATCTAAACGTATCTAGTTTGGTTGCAAGATTCCATAATCAAGCTCATTGGTGTGGCTGTGTTTACTACACGGCAAAGTGCTTCCTGCAAAATGCAATTGAATACCATATACCTCATGCATCATAAATTATCTGCTTCAGCAGATACAGTCAGTAGTAGTACTTAATAGTAGCAAGCATTGAACACTTACTGCATCAACAGATTAGTTGCATTACCGGCTACAAACAGCAGTAGTACTCACCAAAGCCATCGCTCGGCTTCAAAATTTGTTAGTCATTGATAGGAATTGTCATTAGTTCATTTTGTGGTTTAATGACCGCCATGTCCACTTATATGACTGCATGGACGAGTGAAAAATCTAATCTAGCAAAAGCGTGCTAGAAAGAAATAATAGCAAGGAACCACCTCTGCCAAAAAATGAAAAACGGAGATGGAAATTTTATGAGCTTTCTCTTGCCGAGTTGGTACTTTTGCCTCTCTAATGAAGAAATTCTTCTGATGTTGTAACTTGTAAATGCATGTAGACTGCTCATGCTATTGACCAGCCGTTGAACAAAGATTTGATAATTTCAATATGGAAAGAATACTCTTCTAGCTATACAGATTGGAACCGCCAAAAACATGGATGGGTAAAGATCAATACAGAGAGAGCCAGTATAGGAAAGCCGGGACCTTCAGGTGCTGGCTGTCTAATCAGGCTTTCTGGGGACCTTCAGGTCCCTGCCATCACAGCAGAACTATGAATAGTGAAGCTAGAACCAGAGGTGATGAGAATTTTGGTTGGAGGTGGATTCACCAACTGATTATTGATAACGTTGCAGTTGGAGGATATGATGTTCGTTTTAATTGAACATGGTAGCAGAATTCTGTGTACGAATTAGACAGTGAATTTCATTCATTTGTATTGAGAAGCCAACACTGATTTCTGCCTTGATATGTTGTTTTTTAGAGCATTCTGCTTTTACAAAGGAGAGGCTATGGAAAAAAATTTGCAGTGGAGGGGAGTTCAGATCCACCGTGATATAAAAAAAACCTGCACAAACCCCTCGTTTTGCTCTAGCTTAGGTATGAGCCTCGGCACACGTTTATGAGCTGCTTTTATCATCTCTTGGAAAATCGGCCAATTACAGAGGCGAATATGCGTTTCAAGTGCTATTGATCTCCTAAGAATTAGTATGCGCTATGGATAACAAGCATCTGGCATGCCCCGGTGCATTTGGGGTCAAAGGTATTTGAAAATTCCAACTATCGATACAAACACTGTTGTTACTCTTCTCCTTTGGATTTACAAAGATGGTATGAGCCACGGAGCTTCCTCCATTCGGTCAGCATGCGCTGGGGAGAGATCCTTGACCTAAAATAGATTATGCACAAAGCATATAATGCAATTGAGCGTTGATGATTGCAGCCTGGGACAGGGGAATCATCTATTCATTGATTGTACTAATATCTTGCATCCAAATTGGCAAGAGTTTGGGTGCCTTGAAAAGGCTGCAAGAGCACAAGACAGGCAGGCACTCCATGGGCAAAATAATTATGTTGAAAATGGATAAATGAATGTAAAATAAACAGGTTGCCCATGTGATCTTACAACACTATTGTTGATGAGTTACTTCATTTTGATCAAATTATCAAATGTTAAATAGTATCAAAATTTTGCGCTGCATCGCTTGCATGTAGGAAAGCAATGGAATATATGTTATCACTCCTCATCTTGAACATAAAGTGACATGCTCCAACCCATCACTAAGAGCCACCAAATACCTGCATACAGCAGCAAAACTTAGATTCAAGGAACAGATTAGGTGGTGAAAGTGGTAACCTGCAAATAATGACTCACCCCGGCCAGGACATCTTTAGAGAGCTGAGGTTTGCTTCTTTCTCTTTCAGCAATTGGTTTTTTTTGTGGGAATTGTCGGCAAACCGGTGGTTTCTGTGGGGCAACAGGGAGTTCACCTCCAGATTCTTGTTGGACCTTTTGCTTCTATAAATAGAAAAAGGAAAACGATCATATGAAGGGGGTTAAAGAATATATGATCACATGCCATAAAAAAACAGAGAAAAGGTCCCAAGATGCATATGTTGAATCCATTAATTTATATTACCAGCATGCACAAGACTTGCTAGTTAGTTAAAGTTCATGCACCAGCATGCACAACAAAAAACAAAACCACTCACAGCACCTACCTTTTCAAGTTCCCTCAAAAACCTATGGTTCCTGGCTTACCCATCAGAGCTTGCCATGTCCAATGACATGAAAAGATGATTGGTTTTGACATTTACTGACATAAGGAGCTAGGAGGGGTAGCTATAACAGTCTATTTGTTAAGTATGAATTTAGGATTTTATAGTAATTATCTCATAAGAAGCATATTAAGGATTACAATAACGGCCAGTATCTGATAAGTGTTCATTGAGAGATTCATAATACATGATCATGTTAGCAGCATATTCTAACACATGTTCAACACCTATGGATGTGAAATACAGATTTGAAAACATCACATAAATAAAACACAAAACATATCCATGCACATCACCACCCTCTGACAACAGTGCCCCCTCAATCCTCCTATTCCTCTTATTTCTTCCGTCTAAATGAAGAGAACTACCATTTACTAATCAAATTTCAATTACATAATAAATTTCAACCATATAGAAGGAGCTGACACACTTGGCTGTGTCCATATCATAGCTCACCATGAAAGTGTCATGCTACTGAGGCAAGGTGGCTAACTCTTATCAAACAAAAGGAGCCTATTCAATCAGACGTCAAAATGTTTACTTGCCTCTCTAAATGAACAAAAAAAAATTAATTGCGAGTTTCAATCACCTACTAACAAATTTCAGATTCACAATGAAAATATCAGGTTTCAACTGATTCTAAGGTAGCCATGCTTCCCAACTATTGTGCCAAACATATAAAACTGGCCTAGAAGGTACTTTAGTATTTTATTCCTGACACAGAATGAAAAGAAAAGTTTAATTCCTTAAACAGGTGCATAAAACTGATGACTTTAGCAATGCCAAAATATCTTAAAACAGCACCATAGATGGTGGTTCCAGGAAAAAAGTGTGTTAGCAGTGAGAAGTTATAGATGCTGTTTACCTTCTTCATTCGTTCTTCTATAGAGCTTAAAGCACGAGACTGGTCAACTTTTTTGAGATAGAAATCTCGCTCCCTCTTTGCAGCTGAAATTTCTATCGCTAATTTTTGTTCTCGGATAGCTTTCTTGTAAGCTGCATTAAAAAAGCACTATAATTTAGACACTTAATAAACTGTAAAGCATGATCAGATAGAGCATAACAGAAACGAGTGATATACCAATTTCTTCCGTAAGATTATCCCATTTGAATTTACTTAGATACTTGATATTCCAATGATCATAATAGAATTGTGACCGCTTCTTCCCGCCTGAAAAAACAAGAGAAGAATTTAAAGAACAAATGGAGGAAAAAATACATAATTTATTTAAAAAGAAATTCCCAGCACACATAAGCTAACACCCTTTGTTTTTAATTAAAAAAAAAAAGATATGAAAAAGAATAGGTAAAATCAACAAAAATATATCTATATATATATATAACTCTCATTCAGCTCAACAAAACAAAAGGCACATAAAAAAAAATGAAATATAAATTACCTATTTGTTCACCATTTAACAAATTAGCAACCCTTTTAGCATTACTTTTACTAGCAAACTCAACCCACCTGAAAAGCACAAAAAAAGAAGCAATTACATAATAAACAACACAATTCAAATATATGTTCATGTAATTAACACAGGAAAAATGCATGGAAATTACCCTTCAGAGTATGCTTGAGCTTTAGTTCCACCACCTCTTTTTCTACTCTTATTATTATCATTCACTCGATCAATAGAAGAACTATCTGTAAGCACCGGCAAAGATTTCTCAATAAAATTGAACGCCCATTTTTTCCCTTATTTTAAAATATAAACACGAAAGAAGGAAGTATCAGATACTGTACTTTGAGGAACAAGGTAAATTCGTTGAATTTCACCGTACTGACTGATAAGTTGACGAAGCTTGACATGATCCATACCAGGAGGAACTCTACTTATGTAACAAACACCACGCTTCTGTGCCTTTTCTGCTTCTTTCTTTAACTTTTTCTTCTTTCCCTCATCTAAAAACAACACTTGTTCTTGTTCTTCGTGTTCCTCACTCATTCTTTTGAACAAAACAAAACCCTAAAATAAAAAAATGGATAAAATTACACAGAGGCCAAGTTAACCTAGCTTCAGGTTAAATGCAATACAAAATCCATAACAAATACACCATCCTTAAAATTGTAGAAAGTAAACATGAAGACAACATTAATAAACATTCTAAAAAGCTTTAAAATCACCGGTTTCGTGTAAATAAATGGAGGCGCTAGCTGGCACGTCCAATGAAAAATTATCTCTTTATATCCGATTATTAACCCATATTTTTTTGGTTCTAAGAACAAACCCAACACCACAGCCTAGTTGCATGAACCAATGGCTGCCGAGAAAACAAGGAAGAGGAGAACTAAGGAATTACGAACCTGGAAAAGAAGATGGAGACAATCTGCAGAAAACAAGGACGAAGAGAGAAGTAGTCCGTTAGAAGAAATAGCAGTAGAACGGTCACCAGATGCTGAATCCGTGGATGAGCAGAAGGGAGGGATGTGACCCCGGCGAGGGTTTATTCGAGTCTCTTTTTCCTAAATCTTACACCACGACCATAACAAAACAAAACCGGGGCTTCATATTTCATGGTTGCTTGAGATTGGGATCGGGCTTTGAGCTGGGCTTGTACAGTCTACTATACTGAGTTTTTTTTTAAAGTGTTTTTGAAAAATGTTGAAATTTATTTTTATTTATTTATTTATTATTTTAAATTAAAAAAACTATATATTTTAATATTTTGATGTCAAAAATGATTTTAAAAAAATTGATATATTTCTGAATAAAAATAACTTCAACCATATTTTTTAAACATGTAATTTGTCTTTTCAAATAAATTTATTTGTTTATCTTATATATAAATCATAGGAAAAGTCAGTGAGCGTATCGGATAGGATGGACGATACTCAATGAGTTCGATGAAATTATTGCTGTTCCTATCTAGATGGAACTCTCAAGCGGATCCTTCGATCTCCATCCTCCCAATCGAGCCGAAGGGGCATCTCATCACTAGATTTTGTTTTATGATGAAAAAGAAAACCATTAATTTTGTGATTGCCCCTCGGTTCAATCCTATGCTTGGTAAGAATAGTCTCTCAAAAACATTGCTTTGGTACGGCAATCTATGATCTTATGACCATTAGAGCTGCTATTGCAAGGTGAACACACACAGTATCAAAATTGAATGATCACCATCTTCATTCACACTCATAATTGATTGTTGCTACTAAATTCAAATTTAATACATAGAAAAACGCTAGCCTACAATTCAACATCCATTGCAAAACTTGAAAAGAGTCTGGCAAGTTTCAAGACAACAGGTTCGCATTCCAACAGGTAATCCTTACGCTGCCAAAGGGCAATTTCACATTCTATCTTCTCTCTTACGTGGGGCACAAGTGATGATTTCATCCACCCTAAGAATCATCTCTGCAGCTTCAGTTGCCGAGAGCAGCACAGCCTGCTTAACTTTGAATGCTTCCGAGATCCCGCGCTCAGCCATATCTCCTATCTGCAATGATTTAAAGAGCTACAAATCAACAAACTATGCCGATGGGATAGATTGGATTTGGAAGTATTTACTTGATCTATGCTGATTGGATTTGAAAGTATTACTTAATACCCACTTCACAGCAGCTGGCATATCTTAAAAATTGCATTTACCAAAGTTGTCAATCATATACTTACAGATCCAGAGATGACATCAATTCCTGCAGTGCACCCCTCCTTGTGATGCTCTGCACGGAGCTGGGCTACCAGTTCCGCGCTGTCCAAACCAGCATTGTCAGCTATGATAGTTGGTATTGCTATGAGTGCCCTTGAGAAAGCTTCAATAGCATGAGATTTCTTCCCAGGAGTTACTCGGGCCAATTCATCGACTTCCTTTGCCATCACCATCTCAGGCCATCCACCTCCAAGCAAAACCCTGCTGTCATTCACAGTCTGAGACAGCACACATAAGGCATCATGCAGGGACCTTTCTGCCTCATCAAGCACATGACGGCTGCAAAAATTGAAAGCACATCAAAAGCTGACTACTGAAAAATAAACCCTAGATTGAAGGTTCTTTTTTTAAATAAAAAAAAGATATCTATATTTCACTTTTAAGTCTAGGGACACAAAACAGAGTTTTGCCACATTGGGGTGATCCAGACCATCAGACTCAATTGGATCATTCACAAACACATCAATTCCACAGAAATAATTTCAATAATCTGCCTTCCAGAATTGCAAGCTTACAGCGATTTATAAATGAAGTGAGAAGATTTGGTGTAAGCCTTCAAAGAACCAAAAACTGAACATATTTATCAGCAATAACAACATGATAGTTTTTATTGATGCTGAAGAAACATCACCTTGCACCTCTCAGTACAATTGTACATGCCTGACCCATTTCAACACCTGAAAAGTGAATCAACTTATCCTCTCCAATCATAATTTCCTCAATGAGCTTGCAGTGACCAAGCTTAACTGACTCAGGATTATCAAATGTTGATGCAATTTCACCACCAGTCACTAGAGCCAGCCGTTCAATTCCATCAAAATCAGCATGCTCAATTGCAAGAATTCCAGCATTTGCAAAGAGCTCTTCCGGAAAATTGTAAATCAATTGCCTGTTAACGAAGCAATTAATCCCATGGGCTATTATCTTATCCACCTTCTCTTTCATCTTTTCCTTCTCAGCAGCTTCAATTTCAGCAACCTTAGCCATTGAATCAACACGAACACGTGCCCCATAGATTTTAACTTTGTCAGTGTCCATTGCCGTATTTGCCACCAAAATCTTTGCATTCTCTATGCGCTTTGGTTGCCCAACACCAATTTTCTTGTCAAGAATAAATCTGAGAAAGCAAAAGAACAATTTAAATACAAGTGAAAAGGCAATCAGAAGTCAATGCATCAATAAAGATACAAGAGCAGACAAGACAGCCAACATATGCTAGCCAAGTGAGATCTTGAAAGTTGCATTCCTTGATCTATTACTAACTACCGTTACAAAACACAAACAAATTGTTCTACAAGCAGCAGTTACAGGATTACTTGCACAGAAATTCCAAAGAACTTGACAGTGCAAGAATGCTCCTCTTAGCACCTCGAAAAAAGGAAATTCAAGCTGCAAGACACTAGAAATGACAATTCATTTCTCATCATGGGCCAAAAAGTATGCACCATGCGGTGCAAACTTCAAAAACATGACAAGGTTCTTATAAGTTGATGTACCTACCCTTCATCTAAGAAGGAATCCTTGAGTGATCCTCCAGGCTTCTTGATAATCTGAATGGACTCTAAGTTTGTGCTTCCCTGCAATTTCAAACAGCAATTATACAGCCAAACCAACAAGGAAAAAGAATATCCTTTAAATCTGATCCAATAATAAACAGATTCTCTGAACTGAAACAAAATCATTAAATTAAGAATGCATCTTTGAAGGTAGGGAAAAAAGAAGAATAAGGGGAACAACATAGAGAGTAGTGTCACAGAAGTGTAAAATACAGACACCAGTCAGGCACACCATGCATGATGAAAGAAGAACAAGAAAATACAACCCCTGGTACAGATGTCACTGTTGGAAAGGAAAAGAGGAGTTTAATTTATTCATTAACAGAAAGACAAAAGTGAGTCATCCTGTATCATCAATTAAATGATTGCTTCTGAAGGATGGGTTCGACACCATGACAACTTAAGATACATAACCCCCTCCCCCCACCCCAAAAAATAAAAATAAAATAATAATAAATCAATCAATCAAGAAATTAACAAGAAAAATTCTTTGGTAAGGTAAAATATAAACCACTTCACCTTCAATCTCATAACAGCATCAACAGCCAGTTTTGCAAAATATTCCTTATCCTGTGATAGAATTTTGGAGCTCAAAGTGGTCATTGCAATCTTCATCAAGTCCGACTTGAATATCTCTGCATTACTCAACAATTATAGACATCAATATCAGAAAATGCATTATGAAAAGCTGATCAGCAAAAACCAAGTCTACCCATTCTGCAATTCATACTGATAAAGCAATGGATACCTTCATTCTCTTTGTTATCCACAGCCTTTTGCAGTAAGGCATTACGAGCACATTCTGCTGCCATTCGGAAACCTGAACAATCATGGATACAGCATCAACAAATCATCTCATGCTATTTAGACTTAAAAGTCTCAAATTCACCATGATTAATTTAAAATTTGGTCTCTTAAGTTTTTTTTAAAAAAAAAAGGTATGAGTTTTGAAAGGGAAAAAAATCCCCGGCACTCTTATTGGTGTAACTTGTTGAAAATACAAAAAGGAATGATGTGATCAGCAGGAATTCCCTCTATCAAAGATTATATGGGAACATTGATTCTAGATCCAATATCCAGGCTCTAGTTTGGCGGGCAAAGTTAGAGCAGAGAAGAAACACAATCTACATGATGCAAAATAGCACTGCACATGATGTTATAAGACATGGCGAACACTATTTCAAATATTCAGCAAAAAGGAAAAACAGTGCACAAGAAGCAACAACAATAACAAAAGATGAGAACAAGACAATGGTATAAAACAGGAAGCATTGCAAAGCGCCTAGAATAAACCTGCTATTATTGTCATTGGATGGATCTTTGTTGCTAAAAGCTTTTCTGCCTCCCTTAGAAGTTCCCCCGCCAAAACAACAACAGAAGTTGTCCCATCACCAACCTCATCATCTTGAACTTTCGAAATGTCTGAGTCGTGAGTTAAAGATTGCCATAACAAATTCCAGTAGATCTATTTACCTTAGTTCTTTTTTTTATCAAGCACAACAATTTGCTAGTATGTCAAAATTTTAAATTGAAAGAGAGATGACTCTGACCTGGACATTTCAAAATTACTAACAAACACTTTTTTTATGAAGATTTCCTCTGAAAAATCCTTACACTTTAACTATCCTAAAAAGCAAATTGACAAGCCATATTGGTATTGCAAGGATACCAACAAGGATCTTAGCAGCTGGATTGTCAATGTGAAGGGACTTCAAGATGGTGGCCCCATCATTAGTGACTGTGACTTCATGACCTCTTCCAGTAGATTGTAAAATTTTATCCTAGCAAAAAATGAAAAAACAAGAAGATGACAACAGTAATAAACTAAAACAAGCATTGCTTTTCATTTTTTTTACAAAATAGTCAATAAAGAAGATATCTTACCATCCCTTTTGGCCCCAAAGTTGTCTTGACCAAGTCAGCAATCGCCATCCCACCAATAAGCGATGCCTAAGGGGTAAAAAAAACATGACTCGAGGAGATAAGAAAAAAAAGGGATAAAGCAACACCAAATATTGTTGTCAAGATGCATTGAGATGCTTGCTAGGCACTCCAGGCAAAATGAAGTGAGGCCACAGCACCTTTACTAGGTTCAGGTGATGAGTTTCAATGAAGCGCTGCCTAGAAGATTCTTGTGAGTGGGTACCAAGCATTAAAGCAAGTGCCTCACTGCAATACTTCTTTTTTCTGTTGGATTTTTCTTTTTTTTCTTATACTGGTATATGTTTTGACCTATTTGTCCATTTTTTAATACTTAAAGAGGTATTTTTTGAAGAAATCAAAGATTAGGGTAAAAAAAAGAATTAAAACTTATTAAAGTGGGAGGCATGTAGTCAAGGAAGGACACTTGAAGAGAAACATGAGCCACACTTTGCGTTGAGAAGAGTAAGATAACAGTAACACAAGTATAGAACAAGCATGGACGAGAGTCAGAGAACAAGGCCATATAGAACAAGCATAGATGGGGATTTAATGAAAATTAATGAATAATGATGATAATTTTAAATTTGCTCTTTAGTCTGTTTGGCTACTTACTACAGTACTACTTTAAATTATCTTGTTTTGTTTTAAGAGTAAAAGATATAACTTTATACAACAACACAAGTATAGAACAAGCATGGATGGGGATTTTTTGAAGATTAATGAATAATGATGATGAATTTAAATTTGCTTTTTAATCTGTTTGGCTACTTACTGCAGTACTACTTAAAAATTTATTTTTTTAAGAGTGAAAAATATAACTTCATACAGTTATGTTATGGTATTTATATTATCTTTTGATTTTCTAATGATCTAATTTTAATTGCGAAGATACACATTTTAGATTATATAATATAATAAAATATCATCATTGTATATTTTTTTTAATCTATAGCATATTGCCTTGATTCATTCTGAAGAGTGTCTAGGCGTGCGCCAAGCGCCTCGGGCATTTTCCAGGCTTGGCACCTTTTAGTACCTTTTTCCTTTGACAAAACTGATGCCAAGTTAGTCATTGTTTCAATCCCAGAATTATTGACTTGTCATCAAATTGCATGATAACAATAACACAGTGATGAAAATAAAACTTCATACCACACAAGTAACTTTGTCGCAAAATTCTCACATATATTAATGAAAAATCAGCATCCATTGAGAAACATAAACCAGACCAGGGAAAAAAACAGTAACATACCAGTCTGGCACGCTCTCCCTTTTCCTCTGTAGCTTCATCTTTAAAAATTCTCTCGACCTGCAATATTTTCCAAGTAAATCAACTTCAAAAACAAAGTTCCAAAACTAAAAAAAGAAATGGGAAGCACTAGTCAGCAACCAGCATATCACCATTGCACAAAAAAAAAAAAACCTAACGTCAGCAGGACTATCCACACCAATAATCATATTCATGCATAAAACCCTAAAAACCCTAAAAATTATTCAAATCCATGCATTTCATTGAAAAATGAAGTGGTTAAAAACGAGAAAGATGGGAACAATCAATGATCTCTTATAAGAAAATGGAAGATTTCTTAGGAAATCCAAATAAGACTTGATTTTCTTTCCCTTTTATCAAAATCCAAGGCATTAAAGCCTCAATGCTGGCCTGGTCTAGTGTAGCCGAGCCTAGCGGACTCCTTCGTCTTCTTCAGTGTTCGACAGACTGGACAAGAATCTAGAAAGATAAAAAAAAATCCTCACCATGACTCACGGGTAGTGGATCGGGAAGGCCTGCGGCTTCTGTTCACGTAGCTGCTGCTGCTGCTGCTGCTGCTTAAGTAGCGGAGGTTGAAGGTGGCTGCTGCAAAGGAGGATGACAGACGGCAGTGGATGAAAAGACTGAGGTGGAGGAGGCGGCTGGAACTGGGTGAAAAGCGAGCGAGGAAGAAGGTCTAGAGTTTTTCTTCTCTTGCTTGATAAATGAGAGTATCGTCTTACTATGGGCCTTTGGGTTGGGTGATGATGGCGCCTTGCCTTAGGGTTTCTTAAAAACAGAATACCTTTACAGAGTTTAATTGTTTTTTAAGTCATTTTTCATTGGAAAAAATTAAAAATAAGACTCTAACGATAGTGTTTTCTCATCAGAAGTTGCTTAAACTTATTCATATTTCAAAAATGGCAATAAAGCTATGTTTTTTTTCACTTATTTATATTTTTTTAAAATGGTATTAAAATTAGTTTTTTTAAACCATGATAACATATTACAAGTCATCAATAAGCATAACGTAATGGCAAAACTTGTAATTTACATAGTAGATTTCAAGTTTCAGTCAAAACGTGCATCCAAGTCTGAAATAGTTGGGGTTTTACTCGCTTGCCATAATACATTTTCTAGATAAGATTTTCTCACATCTAAAAAACAATATTGAAAATTATTGAATAAAAGCTTCTGATAAATAATATTACAAGCCCGTTTAGATGTTTGGCTTAAAATAATTGGTATAATTATATATTTGAAAGTGTGATTGCGGTTATTTTTAAAAGTGTATTTTAGTAAAAAAATACATCAAAATATTATTTTTTTCAAAATTATTTTTGACATTAGCACATTAAATGATCTAAAAACACCAATAAAAAAACAAATGCGCTTTTGAAACCAGTACCAAACCCCATATGAATGTTTGGTACTATGGTTTGAGATGTTTTTGAAGTATTTATTTAAAAAAAAATATATATATATATATATATGAAAATAATATTTTTAGATTTTTATTTTTAAATGTTATTTGGGGTGATGGCTCAACCTGTGATCTGCATTAAATAGTAGCTCCGAACACACAAATAATCAAATAGGATCCCATTTTTTTGTGGATCCCACCAAAAAATAAAGACATAAATAATTAACACGCGCTATATGTTGCACGAACACCGACTGGAGCAAGGCAGTCAAAATCGCGAGCCTACTACGTAAAATCGTACGATTTTGCGAGTCGGCTCCGAAAACCTGGTTGAACCGGAAAGAAAAATCGAAACCGGTCAAACTCGGTCAAACTCGTAGAAAAATCGTTCAAAATCGTAGAAAAATCGTAAAAAATCGTAGAAAAATCGTAGAATAATAATAATAAATAATAATATTTAATTATATTTAAATTCATTTTTTAAATTTAAATATAATTAAAAATAATAATTTTTGTACGGACATTTTACGATCTTTCTACGATTTTACGATCCGATCTTTCGGAGCTCTTTCGATCCGTGTCAAAATCTCGATTTTGACTCGCCTAGGCCTGGAGGTTGTCTCTGTATATGTGTTGGGCAGGCGAGCGGGTTGTCTGTAGAGGGGAGGGTTGTTAAAGGTGATGATGGCATAAAGGAGAGAATGAGAGCTGGGAAGATATATATATTGAAAATCATATGATTATATCAAAAATATTTGTTATTATTTTTTATTAAAATATATCTCAATAAGAGAGTAAAAAATTATATTGTTGGAGAGTTTTTTAAAAACAATTTTTTAATTATATAACTTATATATATGTATTTTTTAAAGTAATTTTAAAAGTTGACAGTAATATGAAAAACATGGTAACGAACAGACATGAAACTATCTTTCATTAAACTTAATCTCAGCTACAACTTTAACTAAGCACTAAAATTTTAGTTGTGAATCGCAACTAAAAGCGCTTTTCATGAAGCTGTTTTTTAACCTCAACCCACAATAATAATCACTCATTCAAACATGCTCTTAACATGTTATCAAAATTATTAAAGAATTTTATCTAATAATTTTTAAAATAAAATATATTTTTAAAACACTTCAAAAAACATAAATTACTGCACTCCTAAACAATTACTTCACCTTTTTAGTTATTACTAGATTTTATTGTTATAAATTTTAAAAAACAGGCTTAAAATAGTGTTGATATTTAAAAAAAATGATTTATTTAAATTATTGCAATGAATCTATGCGTGAATAAAAATGATAAGGAAGTTATTTTAGATTTTACAAAACCAATTACATATAAAATCTAGTATAAAATGTGAAACTTAATATACAATGCACAAGCTATTTAATTAACAAAACAAAACCGAATTCATCACAATATTAAATGATCTTTAAATCCAAGAAACAAATTAACCCCAACTTTCCCATTATACCAAATTAATTATTCGCTTAATAAAATATAAAGAGAAAGACACTTCACATACTGATAAATTAAGATATTTGGTGATTAATCAAACGCAAGCCTCATTTAGTTTAATGATAAATATCAAATTATTATGATATAGTATTTCCGAACCTAGTTAAAAATAAATAAATAAATAAACTGGAAGTAATTAGAAGATCAACCAGGGATAAACATGGAACGATCAGTGCCTTCAATTATTAGGTGGCGAGGTAAGGAAAGAAATCAGTTAGTGATCATCGAAACTGTCAGGCTACGATGACATCCCTTAGCCACAAGTTATGAGACTGTTGACGAGTATAGTTAAAGTGATTATCGTGATGAAATACATTAAAATGATTATTTTTTTAAAAAAATATTTTTGATATCAACACATCAAAATGATCTAAAAACACCAAAATATATTCATTTAAAATGAAAAAACAAAAAAAAATCAAATTTAGGCCAAAAAACCGGTGGGATCGCAGGCACATATTTAAAAGCCAGCCCTTCAGGCTATCAGTTTTGTAATTCAGCCTGCTGTCTTGCAGGCCCAGATCCTGGTCCAGATCTTGGGCGTAGCCTCTCGTAAGTACTAGAAACTAGCACCAATCTGGGATCGTCTTCAGGTACACAGCGCCCCTGCCGTTCAAAGAGGAGAAGGAAAAGAGTTGAGTAGCTACAAAGCGATTATGTATAAAGCAAACTACAAAATTGGGTTCTTAGAACCAACGGGATGTTGCCAAACCACCGCATGAATGTTCCTAAAATTACACTTTAAGAGAACATCACTATGCAATTTCACTATGTCAACAACTTTCGAATTTGTTATGTACCCTTTATGGATATAAATGATGAGAACCTCCAATTTATCAAGGACGAAAAACATCAGGATTGTTTCGTAAACATTTTGTTTAATCACACAGCTTGTAAGGCTAAATTCTTACAGAGTCATCCTCGCAAATGTCATGTCAATTAAAGACCTACCTCCGCTATAGCCCAAGAGCATTATGGGTAACTTTTACTGCAATTCTTTAACCTATTTTCGTTACTTGAAAAATTTATATCCATTTTCTGCAAGTCTTTAACCTATTAGTTTCACCATGAATATGGGATGGTGTAGTTGAATGAAGCTACAGGACAATAAAATGAGGTAATGACAAGCTTAAATAAACAGCAGGCCATTGTAAAATCCTCCGGTGCATTATGAAACAAAATAGACTTACTTTTAACCCATTGTAATATGCTTCAACCGAAGGAAATGAAAGTGGGATTTTGCGAGCTTGTATCAGGTCCCATATGTAATTGGCAGTAGTATATCCACCTTTCTGAAATTTTATCATAAAATGATGAGATATACAGCTCAACAGCATATAAACATTCCTAGCTGACTATTAATGATGCCTTGTGAAAAATAAAGTGTATCATAATTATTACCTTATCACCAGCTGCTATGAGGAGTAGATCATTTGCAACTTTTGGAAACAAGAAGAAGCTTCTCTGCGTCATTTCTTCCTGCATTGTTCAAGAATCTATATGAAGGCACCATGCTGACACTATCGGACACATAGTATAGAACCATAAACTAACCATACCAGCTTGTCTAAAGCAATTTGCATTCCCCTTGGAGTATGCCCTACCATGGCTCCCTCAATAAGTACCTATGAGAAGTTCAAACAGTTTCAGGCTTGTGCTGTTATGATCAGCTTAGTTGCACCAATATAGAAAATAAATAGATTCCCCACACCACAGTGGCAGATGTAAATAACTTAAAGTAGAAAATTTGAAACAAATGGCTGCTAGTAAGCGTAAATTAGGAACAAAAGGAAAGAATAAACAAATGCAAAGAAAGAAGAGAATCTCCAAATAGCAAGTTTCTGGTAGCAATTCATATATTTTCACATTGTTCCCAGTAAACAAAGGTTAATTGTAAATTCAATTTATGATATTGCAAAAGTAAGGCTACCCTTTTGGATATGGTAAGAAAAAAGTTAGGCATGCAAAAGCGATGTAATGGAAAAGAGAAATTGTAAAACAAATCAAGTAAAATTTTGTATGTGCTCCTATAAAGAAGGGATAATAGGTGAGAACCCTCGTCATTATCAGTGGTAGAAGTAGCAAAGATTTGTGGTGGTGACCTGGCGGAGGAAGAAAAGAGAATGGATGCAAATCAAGTGGAGGGTGAGGAGGAGATTGGGGAGAGGGGTCCATGTGTTCAGCAGGGAGAAAGCAAGAGTCATGTGTGGGGAAAATCGTGATTTTGTGAGTGGATGAATATGCTTGCAGATCAATGCATTGAGAGGTAATCCAAGTCCAAATAGAAATGGGCTCTGCTCAAAGCTGACGAACAGAAATAATGGCAAGTTAACAGCCCCTTGCAGTTAAGCAATGTGCCAACCTTCTTTTAGAAATAAAATAGCCTTGTTCTCTCATATTATAAAAATAGCGACCAGGGAAGATTTTGTTGTTTTGGTATGTACAAAAAGATCTGCATCATCCCTCAAACAGATAAGGCCCCTGCCTTTTCTCCCTCTTTTATGCAATGAACTGTTAAGCACCATCAAAGTTTCAAACTTCTCCATTTCACTAATAAGCAATATGTTAACAAAGAAGTTCAAAGGTGAAGAGTTTACAGGTAATTTTCACTTCTTAAGAATTGTTTATAGATGATTGATACACAGAAATAGAGCTATAAGAAAGAGCATTAAATCCATTACAGAGATTTGAGAGAGAGGAAAGAGTGGACAGTGTTAAAGAGCAGAGTTTTATGAACTGACATATACACCCCAGAAAACTTTTGTAAAATAAATGTGCAGGTAAGCACATCTTTTATATATAATATTGAGAATAATAAAGAATGCATATATTTTTCAAGTAAGGTCAATTCTGCTGCTGGAAGCAGAAGGACATTATCCTGAGATGGAAGATACATGTGACCAGAAATGTTCTAGAATTTATGTTCTATACCTCTAGAACCTACTTATTCATAAAGTCAGAAAAAGAAAGCTGGTTTTTCCAACAGCAAAGTGATATGCAATACAAGGATTCAATATAACAGCCAACTGATATAAATACAAATCACAAATATGGCAGTTGTTACAAAACTCACCGTGTATAGCTCTATAAAAGGAGGCTTCATGGAATTCATATAATCATTAAAAACTTGAAGACCACGATCAAGGTCTCCAGTAAGTAGATAGCACCTAGACAAAAAGGATTTAGAAGGACACTTCATAGTTTTTAATGTCAAATGAAACAAATGAAATAACAAAATAAAAAAAGGTTGCCATAATTATTCATTGCCATATTCATTTAGAAGGACCTAGTTAGCTTTTTGGTTTCTCCCATAATTATTCATTGCCATATTCTTCCTTGAAGACAACATTACCAGCCTCTCAAAGATATAAATGTTCTCTCAGCAGCATACAAATGTTTTCCCAGCAGCACATTTCATATCCAGACTGCTTTCATAGTACACATTTCTTTTTTACATTAAAAATAAGATCAACACAGTAATCTGAGTTATGATGTAATTCTTATTGCATTGAAATGTCATTATCTGATTCCTTTTTGCAACTAGAGATTTTTAGATAATAAGAAAATAAAATTTCTAAGAGCTAATTCATTAAAAGGAAAAATCTATACGTACAAGAGCTAATTCATTAAAAGGAAAAATCTATATGTATAAGAGCTAATTCATTAAAAGAAAAATCTATACGAATTCCACTGCCAAGTAACATGTTCTTCCATATAAACCCTGTCCCTAACCTAGCAGCATGACACTTGCAAAGAGTGTATAGCAGCTGTAAAATATATAGATTATTAAAAATGTGTATCACTGGGAAGGCAATCACAAGGGTTGGGTTAGCAGCCAGTTATATTAGTTAAAACTAAATTTTAAAGAAAGATTTCATATGAAGTGTTTATAAAAAGGTGTATACAAGGAAGTTGATCACCAAATTCTAAGAAGGTACTCTCATAAATACACCATTCAATATAATATCCATGAACAACAGATAGTTAATTAAATCTAATAATCTTCCCAGTTACAAAATGAGAAACCACGAATAGAGTATACATGGACTACTTATTATTTGAAACCATGCATACAGTTTCATGACTGTTTAGGCAAATATCAATATGGTATGAAAGGAAAATTAATAAATCTATGCTCCATTGCTCTTGTACATAGCTCAATTAATTTGACCTCGAATGTTAAATAATGATCAACTAATATACCTCATTATTTGCAAGAGAATAAAGACATCAGGATCCTTCTTTTCACTCTTAAGCATCTCCACAAGAACTTCCATAGCCTATTGCAACCAAGAAAAACATGAAGAAGACTACTGATATATAAATGCAACAGAAAAAATGAGGCAGCAATAGTGGGTGGTATAGTAGAAACTGGTTTTCATAAAGGCTAGCAAACCAAGAAATCACTGGGGATCTGAGAAAATCAACCTGAACATTTTTAAGCTCTGTAAAAGCATGAAAGGCCACATGGTAGACAGTTAGCTCCTTACGCAAAAATCCTCGACGCTTATGAGCATAGTCTGCGGTTGGTAAATTGTACAATTCCTCTTCAGAAACATTCATCATTACATTTTCAGCATTGTCTCCTGTTGATGCTTCAACTGATGACCAACCCTTTGACTGCTCAACAAACTCAATAATCTTCCAACAATATAAAGTTATTAGAAAAGCTTCAAAATTCTGAAAGAACGAGAAAATGATGTTCAAAAAAGGAAAGTTGTTTGTAATTACTTTGGTGGCTACATCTTCTGCTATGGGTGTCTTGTTCTTATGCGCAGCTATTAGTCCTGCATAGCAGAACTTGTTCAAACCAACACCAGCTGAAGTCATATCACGAACAATCGCGTACCTGTCACATTTTAGACGATGCTGAGTAATTTAATTTTTCAGCAGGTCAACAAGACAATTTATGGGAAACATAACTTGTTAATGCTACACTGCTCAACATCAAGCCAATAGTTGGCTGAAGACATGGTCCATGAGTTCATTGGCAATAGAATCAGAGATTTTTGTTGTATATGGGCAGAATTGACTGTCATTAATGTCCTCGAAAAACATTACAGTTAATGAATTTAAGTTGGGAGATGCATGAAGTAGTTTATGAAGCTGCAACTTATTTCATTGCTGACCTTTCCTGGTGATACACTTGCTACAAAGCAATGCAGCTAGATGAAAAGGGTCATCAGGTTGAGGGATTGAGCATGGTGATCAAGATGGAAAAGAGAGAAGATATAAACCAGGGAAGAGATAACATACACTGGATCTAACCGACCAGCAGCAGCACACGCATTAAGTAGACAGATATAGGTTTGTCCATTCGGCTTCACTCCAGAATTCTTCATCTCGTCCAAAATCTTCAGCAAAAGAGATCAAATTAGCAGAATCAAAATACAAAAAGCAATTCGTCCCCGCCAGGAAAAAAAAAAAAGCATAGCTTTACCTTAATTGCCTGGTCAGAATTCTTGCATTTCCCGCAGGCTGATATCAAAAAGTTGTACAGCACAACCTATAATATAAAATAAAAATCACATTGCTTAAAAACAGTGCTAATCTTTCAAAAAAGAAAAAGAAAAAAAGAAAAACATACATCAGGAAGCAAACCCATAGTTTTCATCTCATCTCTAAAATAGAAAGCATCTTGCAAACGCGAGCCTTTCATAGTTCCAGCAATCAATGAATGAAATGTATCTCTGCTCGGCTGCACTCCGTCTAACACCATATCATCGTATGCATCTCTCAACAGATAATGCCTAATTTCCAGCAACAACGATAATAAATTTAAGTATATTATATTTAATATAATAAAAAACATATATAAATAAATAAGTGAATAGTAAATACCTGCGTTTAGCAGTGAGAGAAGTGAAAACAGTGTTGTACTCTGATAAATTATTTGCATAATTTCGCTTGGCGTACTGTTCTGTTGAAGTAGCCAGGTATCGCCTTCCGAAGCCGCGGAGCAGTGATCTTTGAGCACCTGATAAATCATAAATATTGCATCTGTTTTTTCTAAAAGAAACAGAAGGAATGGAGAGAGAAAATTAAAAAAGTAGTCGTTTGTGTTGTTTACCTTGAAGAAGAAACTTCATGGCTGAAGACTTAAGAAGACAACCCAGTCAGAACTCCGTCTGGAGAAGACGACTCGGACAGTACTCAGTGGTGAGTAATGGTGCTGTTGAGTAGGGTTTTAGTTGCAGAGTTTTGTGTTATTTATCTATTTAGATTGATTTGATTTTCTTCAGTTGTTTTCTTGCCACGGGCAGACGAGAGTCGTCTTAGTGGGGATGGATGAACATGGGCTGCTTGGGGTTGTGTGGGCCTTTTGCGATTGGGCGTTCAATGAATAAGACTACATCAACAAGGCTTTTTCACCTGCTTGATTGTCTGGCCCAATAAACACAATGGCATACCATGTCTCAAAATAATAAATAAATAAACAAACAACATTGCATGCAGTGCAATTTACACCGGCCTTTGTTTTTCATTATAATAAAGGTATATTGTTATGATTGAGGTTGTTTTTGAAAATAAATTTATTTAAAAATATATTACAATAATATTTTTATTTTTAAAAATATTTCTGACATCAGTACATCAAAATGATCTAAAAATATCTATTTTTTTAATTTAAAGTGAAAAAATAATTTTTTTTCTCAAAAGTGTTTTTAAAACATAATTTCAAACACCCTTATAATCTTGCATGGACTCCTACAATTAGATTAATGTTTTACCTTGGAGTGTAGAAAAATGTGCCTTTATGATCAGGGTCATTTAATATTTTCTAGTAGTTTATTAATTATTAAAATATTGTTTAGGGTATTTTTTATATGCATAATTCAAACATGATTTTACCCCTAAAGTTAACAATTTCTAGAATTGTTGACCAAGGATAATTTAGTATTTCTAAGAAAATTTAAAATAGGTAAATTACTTATTTACCCTTAAGGAAAAAATGAGTTGTTGACTAAAGGCTTTTTCGGTTTTTATATTTTATAATATAGTAGAAATACAATTATACCCCTAAAAGACAAAGATTAAGGCATGTGTAGATTAAGGCATTTGTGTACTCTCACTATAGGTTTTTAA
>CM063603.1:25058356-25127517 GCA_032356905.1 Salix exigua
ATTATACTACACATACATTTTTCCATTACAAATGATTGAAACATGGTTGATTGTTTATCCATTGTGAAAACTAAACCTAGGAGTTGTGTCCAAGTTGTTAAAGATTGTAAAGATAAAGTAACTGGATGAGAAGGTGTAGTTCAACTAGATGAGTTAGTTCATCTATATTAAGTTCTTTTATATACTGAGTTAGAAGAAAATTCAAGTTTATGTTAATAAAATATCTATGTTAATGTTAACGAATTAAATGATATATTGAGTGTAAATGGACATATAAAAGTTGATGAACCTGAAAGATCGATCAACTTTAATTCAACAAAGAAAAAGATGATAAAACAAGATAACTACAAAAATAAAAATGATGAGGATTCAAATTAAAAAAAAATGCACTTTTAGATTTAAAACATCATTGTGTAATCAAGATATTTATTGTCGTTTTATAATGTACTATATTTGTTTTATAATTACCTCATATTACCATTGCGATTATGGTTTTAATAAGTAACATGAATGTCACCATTGTTGTTGTTGTACAATTAGATTAGATAAAGGGTTATAACAAAAATATAAAAGAATAGTGTTTTGTTTTGTTATATTTTTCTTATTTCATGAATTCTTGAACTAGGTTGCAAATATTTTGGTATGATGCACACACACACACACACACATATATATATATATAGTCAAGTCAGATAACTCAAAGATAAAGAAGAATTTTAGACCTCCCTAAATCACTGAAAATAATTGGAAGAGACATCTAGTGTTTTTAACTTTGAATAGTTTCAAGATGTGGTCATGAAGTGAGCCCAAGACAAAACAAAAGGATTCGCGATTCTATTAGCAAGCATATTCGTATATCATTTTTTTTATTAACCATGTTGATATATCATTTATATATTATGTTGACTATGCAAAAATCTTAGCAATAACTTGTTTAATTTTTAAATATTTTTACTCAAATTAGTGATTATTTGTGAAAATTTTAACTAGCCAATTATTTTACAAGCTACATAACTTTGGAAATAGCTAACTTTGATAGAGTTATATATGGAAACAAATATATGAAAGGATGATAAATAATAATAATAAAAAGAGTGCAATAGTTCGTGTACAACCAAGTTAAGACCTTGTAAGTAAATTTTTTAACTGTTTGAATATTTTTTTATTCATGTGTTTGACTTGTTTTTTTTATGTAGAAATATTAGCAATTAAGTGTTTGCTAAACATGAAGAAGACCTTTCAACCATTTAAAATATGATTTAGAGTTGTGGTAAGAAGTTAGAGCAACTAGATTTAGTAAACTCGATAGAAATCAAGTTTATGATATCTCTATAACTATGATATAAAATATGAGGGTGAATTATAATTTCCTGACCACAGACATCCCTATAATCTAGTTGGATACAACCATCATTAATCGTTCAAGAATTGGTTTAAGAATAGCTTGCTACTATGAAGGCCAGAAGTTTGGCACGACATTTCAGTTGCCATGCCGCAAAAATTTGAATATTTTTTGTCCATTTAAAATAAATATGTTTTGGTGTTTTTAGATCATTTTGATATGCTGATGTCAAAAATAATTTTGAAAAAATAAAAAATATATCATTTTGATGTATTTCACCATGAAAAGCTATCACAACTGCCCTTCCAAACAGGCCCCTAGTTTGAGAGCCGAATTAAAGGCACAATATGAAGAATGAAATCGGTAGCAATGAGAGCAGATGATGGCTTACCTATCAACTTATTATCCTCTTACTCATGAACCAACAAGAAATTTTCCTCTCCACCTCCATTTGCAGCCTAAAGTTTTTTTAATGTATTAAGATATGTGTAATTGATTTTACAGTTACATCAATATATACAAATGTATTATTTAATTTAATTTAGTTGTTTATTGATCCAAATAAACATGTATTGAAATCTTGTTTTTACTAAAACACCGACCACATCGTTGATAGACATAAGAATTTGTTGTTTTATTGGTGACAATATAAGCCTTTTTTTTCTTGGAGAATTACATAGAGTTGCATGTTATGAAACCATCTCACCTAAAAGCTCAAGTTCATAGGTGAGATGATTCCCTAACATGGTATCAGAGCCTTGTTGACCCAGCGATCACGAGTTCGAATCTCATCACCCTCATTCTATTTGATAAAAAAAATAAAGCACAAGGTAATGTGAGTCAGTGCAAGTTTCAAGTCCAAAGAACTTTCACATGAGGGGGGTGTTAGAGTATAATATCATCATATTATATGAGGCCTCACCTATTAAACATAAATTTTTAGGTGAAATGATTCCTAAAATTGCAAATGTTTTTTATATAACCAATGGACTCGCCGATAAAATATGTATGTTGACTTCGTAGGGGAATCCATTGGTGTTCATCATCATAAAAAAGTTAATATTAAAAAGACCAAGTGAAATAACTAAGATCGATGATGTAGATTTAGATTTGTCCATAGCCGGCAGTAGCTGTATAAAATGGCATTCGAAGGTAGAAAATATTTCATGATTGTGCTACTCATGGAACGTAGGTGGTGGGAGAATGTGCCAATACTCTATCGTGACCCATAAACTGTAATTTAGTTTGCAAATGATGCATTGCTTATGCATTAAGCAACTAAGAGGCACAGAAGACTTGCTCTTGCCATGTTAATATCCGCAGACCATTTGAGAGCAGGAGGGAGTTGATGTTGCTACAACGACAATTCCATGAGCAGTTCTGTGAGTGTAATTAAGATTATTTTACATGTATAATTAAAAATGACCATAATTTCCAACGTTTTTTTTATTAACGTAGTTGTCTGAGGTAGTTAGGGTGTACCTCGACTAATCCCACGAGTCTTAAAGTTAACGATCATGTAAGTCTCTAGTGACCATTATATTAGTAACTATAAGATTTGAGCTTGAGATCATAGGGAGAACAAATCTTTTAGTCCCAATATCTTACAATTGGACCACCTACTAGATAGTTAATTTTCAATATTTTTATTGAGTCACCTTCGAGCTACACGCGCGCGCAAACAAAGATCCTGTTTGATATTACATTTTAAAAATGTTTTTTTTAAATGATTTTAAAAAAAAAATACATTAAATAACTTTAAAAAACAACTACAACTTCAACTACAACTTCAACTACACAAGGAAGAGTCACATAAACACAACACAGAGAAGTTTGGTGGTAGCTAGCTAGTTTATGTTTGCTTGAGGAGAAATTGCGTCAGTTGAGGTTCCCGCCCAGCTAGTCTTTCATCTCCATATCCATGACTTGTTACGTAATTGGAAAAAAAAAAAACAGACATCTACCCATGAAATGACTTCCATGAAAGAAACATCTCCCACACAACATATTTTCTTTATTGCAAAGCATCACTTCGAGATTTAATGCACCTAAATTACTAATTGCTGTCTTCTTTCTTCTGACGGCATTATTTTTTATGTTGCAGTGTATCAAGATTAGAAATCTCTTCCCATCAGGATTTCAAGTATACTATATATATATATATATATATATGAATAAAAAGGTTTTTTATATTCGAAATCTTGTAAACTTAGAGCATATATACCCATTTATAACCATGCCAGCTAAGCTTCCAAGATACTTGCATAATGTAATGTAGTTCTTTACAAGATTACATGTGCTATGCTATGGACCGGATAATATTTTTCTTGAATATTAAAATATATTCAAATGTTTCTACTGTTTTTTTAGAGAAAAAAATTAAACCTTTAAACCGATATAACCTAGTTGACTTTGTGGGTTTAAGAACAATTCATACATCCCACACATACATAGTTTGATTAGACAATGCCAAAATAATTTCTTTTTAAAAATATTAAGATCTCTGATTGATTTGGGTTAACCTGAGTTAACATGTCAAATATATGACACATGTCATGAGGCTATCATAATCTCAATGGAAACAAATCAAAATACATTATAAAATCTAATTCTCAATCAACTTAATATCAAAAGCTGAATTTGAAAAAACAATCAATTAAAAAATAATCTGAGTTAACCCGTCAAACATGTGACTTGGGTCATAAAACCGAGCTAACCCTATAGAAATCAAATTTGAATCTCAATCCACAACTAGCCTGATGTTAAAAGATAAGATTAAAAAAGAACATAATCAATATGTTAAACTAATGATCCAAGTCATTAGACCGAAATAATCTTATGAAAATAAAATAAAAGTAATATAATTTGATTCAGATTAACTTGTTAAATTCACAACCTTAATCATTGATTAAAAGGAAATAAAAGAAGAAGAAAACAAATCACAGTTCAAATACATAATGTTTTGTGAGGAGGGGTGAAATAAAACTCCTCATTTTTTAGCTTATAGTTAATAAATACTCACAATTAACTATACTATTATATAATCTATTATTGAGAAATTGCTTTTCGAAAATAATATTATCCATAAACTTATTAAATAAGTTATCTATTAATTTCTGCTGGACAACCAAGTTGCTTTTGAAAGATTTCTATATCTGTGCAATTTCAACCGACTGACAATGGAGTGATATGCATGTAACCGATCGAAAGCATGTATAATTGGCAATAATAATGGATGCATGTGAAGAGATTGGTTTCGTAAACTCTTCATTTGTGGCTGTTGCGAAGCATGGAAATTTATATTTTTTTAATTATGGCAATTCAATGCATGCATGGTAGCTACCATATGAATTTGAGCTGGGAAGATTTTGCAGCAAGTTTCAAGATTTGACTTGAAATGAAAGAAGGTCAAAGAAATTGGCTTTGACTACACTCTAGGGTTGTTCTAACAACCGGTGCAACAAATCAAATAATTAACATGTTGATAGCCATGAAGCTTTGTTCTAGTTTACTCTTCATCTCTCTAAAGTTTATACTATACAATTGAATTTTACAACCTCGTAACCCAAACCCATCCTCTCTATATATACAGCAATTTTCCAATCATTGATCAATGCAGTACTCTTAAAAAACAAATTAAGGGGACCTTCCTTGGAGTGCTCCGAACAGTCTTCTTAACCTTACAGGGAAGAAAATGGGGGCTTCTGTTCTTCCACCACCGTCATTTCGAGCTCTTCTCTTCTCATTTAGCATTTTCTGCCTCCTTCCTGGGCATGCTTTTGCCGCAACCAGGCACTATAAGTTTGATGTATGTATCATATATACTGTCTCGTTGATGAATCTAACCACCTTTTTTTCTTGGACAAGTCTTGAAAGTTTGCTATATTTTTTTATAGATCAAGCTACAGAACGTTACACGTTTATGCCACACCAAGAGCATGGTGACAGTAAATGGACAGTTTCCAGGGCCTCGAATAGTTGCTAGGGAGGGTGACAATCTTCTCATCAAAGTGGTTAATCATGTCCAAAACAATATCTCCATACATTGGTAAGTATATATGATTAATATCTCTCCACTTGCATGCATCATGCATGGTACTGTTAATCATTATTATGCATATATATATAATTAACTTGAGGTGGTGCTCTCTTATCTAAATTTTGACAGGCATGGAATTCGACAGCTTCGAAGTGGGTGGGCAGATGGACCAGCATACATAACTCAGTGCCCCATACAGACTGGCCAGAGCTATGTATATAACTATACCATTCTAGGGCAAAGAGGCACGCTTTGGTGGCATGCCCATATATCATGGCTAAGGTCAACTGTCTACGGTCCCATTATCATTCTTCCTAAGCCTGGTATTCAGTACCCATTTGCCAAACCTTACAAGGAAGTTCCCATCATCTTTGGTAATTAACAATCCCTATTTTTAACGAGTTATAAACGAATTGATGAGAGTATATGGCTAGCTGTTTTTCTCCTAATATTTTGGTGCTCAGATAAGAAAAATCGATCATTTGCTGCTTAAATATTGCAGGAGAGTGGTTTAATGTCGATACTGAGGCAGTCATTAGCCAGGCCCTGCAAACTGGCGGAGGTCCAAATGTCTCCGATGCCTACACCATCAACGGGCTCCCCGGGCCACTGTACAACTGTTCTGCCAATGGTATAGCTATAAAATATGGTATTTCTAGCTTTAGTATAGCTTATAAAGGCTCCATTTCTTTAATATTTGACAGCACGGGCCGAGCAATCCTTGCAGAAAATGTATGTGTATAGCTAGCTAGATCATATTCTCACTGTTGAAGGTATTTCAAAATACTATCTTCATTGGTAAAACACTAAAACTTTTGAGTATAAAGAGTATATATAAGACTTATTATTTCATATGTTAGAAAAAAAAGACTTTAATCAAGTATTTATATAATAAAACTTGAGATGAAATAGTAACTAACAAAGAAAATAAAGTGAGCAATAAGCCAAGTAAGAGGAAAACCTCTGATTCACCCCACTCACTACAAAAAAAGGATACCGTTTGCAATGGCTTGATCCCTTGCAAATTTCAAAGAAAGTCGTTGCTAATATTAATTGGCGCGAGAGACACAATGCATATACATTTAACAGTTAAATATTTTTTTGTTTATTTTTTCTAGCTATAACTTTCATTAAATTTGTAGCCATTAATGTAATAGTCATACAATCATTTTAATTTTAGTAAACATGACTATTACATCATGGTAGCCTATATATACCATGTAATTTTTCAAACAATACAATTGGAAAAATATTTCTTTTTCTCATTTGCTTGTCTTTCTTCTTTTCATGCTGTTTCTATGTTGTCCTCTTTTCATGAAGAAGAATTTGTTAAATCCCGGAGATACCTTGAATATTTTCTTAAAAGCAGTGCACAGGCACTCTCAGGTTTTTGTTTCCATTCTTTACATTTCATCATTTATACAATACACTCACTCTGCGGGGAAAACTTTGCAGATACATTTAAGCTGAAGGTGAAGCCTGGCAAGACCTACATGCTCCGCATAATCAACGCAGCACTCAATGACGAGCTGTTCTTTAGCATCGCAAACCACTCAGTTATCACTGTTGATGTGGATGCTGTTTATGTAAAACCTTTTGAAACTGAGACCCTCCTTATTGCTCCAGGGCAAACCACCAATGTTCTTCTTAAGACCAAACCCTATTTCCCTAACGCCACATTTTTCATGACTGCCAGACCATATGCAACTGGCCAGGGCACTTTCGACAACTCAACCGTCGCTGCCATTTTAGAATATGAAACGCCCAAAACCATTCACTCAAACCAGATCTCTCTTAAAAATCTTCCACTCTTTAGACCAACTCTACCTCCTCTGAATGACACTGCCTTTGCTGCAAATTTTACACGCAAACTACGTAGCCTAGCAAGCTCACAATTCCCTGCCAAGGTGCCCCAAAAGGTTGATACGAGGTTTTTCTTCACGGTAGGCCTCGGGACAAATCCATGCCCTAAAAACCAAACTTGTCAGGGACCAAACGGGACAAAGTTCGCAGCCTCAGTTAATAATGTGTCTTTTTCGATGCCAACCACATGTGGTAAGCAATGGAACCAGGCTAGTAGTTCTACCTTTCAATACTAGCGTGGAGCTAATTATGCAGGACACTAGCATCCTCGGTGCTGAGAGTCACCCTCTTCACTTGCATGGCTACAACTTCTTTGTTGTCGGTCAAGGTTTCGGAAATTTTGATCCAAATAAAGACCCTGCAAAGTTCAATCTTGTTGACCCTGTTGAGAGGAACACGGTCGGTGTCCCCTCCGGTGGGTGGGCTGCTATCCGTTTCCTGGCAGACAATCCCGGTTAGTATATCTACACTTATATATATGCAAAACAACACATGTGAAATTAAGGAAGTTAATTCCTTGTAAATTATAATGACTATACTGATCATGTGAACAGGGGTATGGTTCATGCATTGCCATTTGGAGGTCCATACAAGCTGGGGGTTGAAGATGGCTTGGGTTGTCTTGGATGGAAAGCTTCCCAGCCAGAAGTTGATTCCACCACCAGCTGATCTTCCCAAGTGTTGACATTAATTTGAGCTTTCAGTCCACAAACTTCCTTCGAATTTTATTTTAAATAAATCTTATTATTCGGCCCTTTTCAATATTTTCATTCAGAGGTTAATCTGCAATGATTATAAATTACATGAGTGGAGTTGAGGAAAAATAAGAGATTAAACAATTTTCGTAATATTTTTCAGCTGTAATGAAATATATATATATGTATGTATCCTTTCCTTGTGATGGCTAGTTTTTGGTATGTTTGCACATGGTTTAATCTTTTTTTTTATGTATCATTCTTTTTTTATTTGAGGTTATCATGCATGATTTAAATTCTATAAAGCCTTACCAAATACTTAATAACTAGTATTAAAAATGTTGTCTAGTAAATTATTTAAATTACTAAATAATTTTTCAAGTTCAAAATCGTCTAAGGGAATAGACACATGACAATAAATAAAGATTAAAAGGTATTATTAAATTGTGAGTTGTAATTAATATACATTGTGGTTCATGGAATGGATCTA
Source organism: Salix exigua (assembly GCA_032356905.1). NCBI lineage: Eukaryota > Viridiplantae > Streptophyta > Magnoliopsida > Malpighiales > Salicaceae > Salix > Salix exigua. Next base: position 25,066,786 of record CM063603.1, read on the forward strand.
GTGTCTGTTTGAAAGTATAATTGATATTGCTTTCGAAAATATTTTTCATTTAGAAATGTATCAAAATAAAAAAAAAAATTATTTTTTGCATTGTCATATGAAAATGATCTAAAAATATCATTTTTTTTAAATTTAAAGTAAAAAAATTAATGTTAAAATTTTTAATTTTTTTCAAAAACACTTTTGAAACATAGTGTCAAATAGGACCCTGACCCTTATTTTTGACTTTTTTTTCATTTGAAAATTAAATACATTAATACTCTTGGATGTGCTCTTTTCATGTAATATATTCTCTTTACAAAAAAAAATTCTATAAAATACTTTCCTAGAAAATGAGTGATTTTTCATAAGTTGTATTAAGAAAAATATTTAACTAAAACATGAGATTACAATTAGGGTAAAATACTTTTGATTTCCTATATTATATATTGGTCAAAGTGCAAGCAATTGTTTTTTATGCAAGTAAACCTGGAAGAAATGTTTTAGTTGAATACCTTTTTTTTTTTGCAATTCCTAAATAAGGTATTCACTAAAACATTTCTTCCACAAAATTGAGGGTAAAATGGGGTCTTTTATTTTTAGTTAATTAATCATGTTTTATATGATCATTCTTCTAAAAAAACATAAAGAATAAATAAAAAACTAAAAACTAAAACTCCCTAATAATCGATATGATAATTCTTCAGATAGAAAATCACCTTATTATTTCTTATTTGAATCGATTTCTTTAGCAAAAAAAAAACCTTTCACAAGCTTAAAAAATTATGAAATTTTCATGTTATTCTTTGTTAATAAAAAAGAGAATTAAAAACAAATAATGGAATGGTGTAGTGAAATGTAATATATGATAGATAAACTGCTTGGTACTTTATTTTTCTATTTTTTACCTTCTTCTTTTTTAAATCAAAATATATAAATAGGATTTTTATTAAGTTACACCCTTTAAAATTATCAATCTTGAAAATTTATCTTGATATTTATTACAATATTCCAAGTATTATTAGTTTGCATTATATTTATACAAAAAATAAACATTCATTTTCATCCATGTGATTATCAACAAGGAGATAAGATAGAGTTCAATTTTTATATTAAGGCCCGTTTGTTTGCTTGGAAAGTGGTTTTTTGGAAAGTGAATTCGGGAAAGTGATTTCTGGAAAGTGAATTTCAATGTTTGGCACTGTTATAGAAAATGAATTGGAAAACACTTTTCAATGTTTATTTGTGTTATAGAAAATGAACTGAAAAATAATTATTAATAAATTATTTTTTTTCAAATTTATTAAAATAATGAGGAACAAATCTTACAAATTAAAAAGTTGAATGAAATTGAAAAAAATATAATTTCATAAATTATCTCAAATAAAATAAATAATAATCAAAATAATAAAGATCAAATCTAAAAAATTAAAAAAAAATGAAAGGTGAATAAATTAAAATAATAATAATAAACATTTCATAAATTATTTCAAATAAAATAAGTAACAATAAAAAAATGAGGACCAAATTTGATAGATAAAAAATTTCAATAAAAAAATGATAAGAAAAAAGCAAATAGCAATTATAAAAATAAGGACCAAAATTAATATAAAAATTAAATTTTAAGAGATGGAATTGAAAAATAAATATTCAAAACAAATTATATATAACAATCAAAAGTTTGAGGATCAAATTTGATATAATCAGCAAATAATGATATTTCTAAATTTTTCACAAATTCCGGAAAGTGTTTTCCGCCCAAATTTTCAAGAAAACACTTTCCTGAAAACCAAACCAAATTCTTCTTTGACTGGAAAGTGTTTTTTGTTGACCGGAAAGTGTTTTCCGTTGACCAACTTTCCAGAAAGCAAACAAACACAGGAAAGTTTGGAAAGTGGTTTTCCAGAATTCACTTTCCAGGAAACAAACACGGCCTAAATTCCTTCAATGTTATTTATCTTTTTCTATAGAGTTTCATTGCTTTGTTTTTATTTATTTTATTCACTGTTTTCTTAATATATTTAAATTTATTGTTTTTATTTACTACTTTTCAATATATTTCAATAAATTTAATTCATTTCTTAAAGTTCATGTCCTTTTCTACGAAAGGGTTCAAGAAGTAATTTTCACCTGGTGGAAGGTTAAGTCCTAAGTAGAAATTAATTGGCAACAATAGTTATGAGTAATTTAAGAAGTTTATTTCATGTTATTTAAGTTTTTATGTAATTAATAAATAAGAAAAATAATATAAAAATATCTATTTTTTAGGTTTTAATAATTTCCTAAATATTGTTTTCTTAATTAGAGGACAGGTGAAATTTATAAACTCCCTTTGCTCCACAAACATTGCATTTTTACAAATTTTAAGTGTCTCCAATGTTTTTTAGCATTTTGAAAGTCAATGTAAGAACTAATTTTTTTTTAATTATATTCTTTAGTACATTTTTATTTATGGGACAAAGGGAGTACTAGTATTGGAGTATGGTATGCCGTTATTATTATATTAAGGATATGATAACCAATTACATTTTTTTTTCAAAGAGTTTAGAGAGTGTGTTTGATATTGTTTTTGCTTTTGTGGTTAAGGTTTTAAAAAATCACTTTCATGAAAAACACTTTTAGTTGCGGTTCAAAATAAGTAGTGAAGTGTTTGGTTAAAACTGTGGTTGAGTTTGAGGTTGATAAAAAAATAGTTTCATGTGTTTGGTTATCATGTTTTTCATATTGCTGTCAACTTGTGAAATTACTTTAAAGGATACACACACATATAAATTGTTTTTTAAATTTTGTAAATTAATAATCATAACAATAAAATATAATTAATAATCATAACAATAAAATATAATTAATAATTCTCCCATCAAACTACTTGTAGTTTCATCACGAACAAATATTTTTTCTTTCATCAAGATTGACCTGTATCTACATTTATTTTTATTTTTAAAAAAATATATATATATTATAAAAAATCAGATTGGATCGAGAGCAGGTCCAACCAAAATTGGGCCAAGCCCATCTCTATTAGTCTTGGGCTGAGCAGAGAGCAGGCCTAGCCTCGAGTCCACCTTTAAAAAGGGAGGCGTAAAACGATGCGTTGCACTGTTCACCTCTCTCAAACACATGAATAGTAGCGTTCGACAACGCCGACAAGAGGATCAACGACTGATATCGATGGGTAGAGGAGGCCGAGGCGGTTCTTCCTATGGTGGCGTCGTCGTAAATGGTGGCCTGTAGGAGCGTCTGAAGCTTGTTGTTGTCGCCGCTTGGACGACGGGGCTTCTCGTTGTCGCTAGAGGTGGTCAAAGCAAAGTTTCTAGAGTGTAGGAGAAGTAGGGTGATGACGGAGATGGTGGTGGTGTCTTCAGGAGCTACCCCCCGATTGTGAAGAGAGAGAGAGAGAGAGAGTTGTCGTGTGTATAGAGAGAAAATTGTCACCGTGGAGAGAGAGACCGTCGTTTGCAATAAACACACCCTCCAGGTGCTAACCACAATGACCTGCAATCCATCACAAGGAAATGCATGCAAAAAAAAATGAATCACAATCGCAGATAAAAGCATTATTTTTTTGCTTATTGCAAACCATGGTTTCAATTGATTTTTAGATGGGTCCCTTAACAATTTAATATGTTTTTATTCATTACCAATCGCCATGAAACTACCTCTTGCTCCAACCTTTGTTTCAATCGCAATGCCAAACGAGCACTGAGTATTATTTTTATTTTACAAAACATGATGTTCAAATACGATTATTTAAAAAAAAAACTTTATGTCTTGGATTATATCCCTAATTGGTCAAATAAATTGGTTTTACGTTAATCAAAGAGATAAAAAAAACTATAGTAATCAAACAAAAACTAAAAAGATCATGATAACTTAGGCTATATACTTTTCCCAGGAATGAAAAAACAATATAGTTATGTTTTAAGCCAGTTAAATATGAAAAATGAAAAAATTAAATAAAAGAAGAGATTGGGTCAACTCAAGTTAACAAAATAGACATGTAATATGAAAGTATGGGTCGATCTAGCCTAGGTTAACTCGTTAAACCCGAGTGCCAAGTCATGAAATCGAAATAAGCTAATAGGAAATTTTTTTGAAAAAAAACATGAAACCAATTTTCTTTTTAGAAGAAGTTAATGTTCAATAATCAATTTGAGAAAAAAAAAAGTCAAGATGAAAAAAAAGAATAAGAACTGAAATAAAAAAAATAAAACATATAAGAAAGTGTAATTAAAGGGCTAGATTGCAAGATAAAAGAAGTTATATAAATGGAATAATAACAAAATAAGAAATTAAAAGACTAAGGATTGCAATTGAAAAAAAAAACAAAGAGGAACATGATGTACTTTAACTGTTATGAGAGATAAAAAAAGGAGAAAAAAAGAAAAATGATCGTCGGCAAAACTCTAACCATCATAAGCAACCATGCGCCACCCCAAATGGAAGAGTTGATGATAAAGCATTGAGGAAGGTGCCCAAAAGGTTGGGTTTGGCCTCTATATGGAACGTGTTGCTTAAATTGCATAAATGTCTTCTACGCGCTTGCATGTGCGATACATGTACCATAACTTTTCTCATTTAAAAATAGTAAGCAATACAAAAAAACTAAATTGCCCCCTAGTTACTTTGACAATTACATAAAATATATTGGTTAAAAGTACAAAAATACCCTATCATGCAACACTTTTTTTTTTGTCTCATACTAGGTTAAGTTTGTATTTACAATATATAATGACAATTAGAAAAACCAAAAAAAGCTCTTATTTAGCTAACCACTATTTTTTTTTTGTTGCAGATAAGTATTTTTAGTGTTAAGAAATTTATAAAAAGTCAAAAAAGTCTTTGACGAACAACTCCAAATTTGATTGATTATAGGGGTAAAAGAATATTTTTGCAGCGTAGAAAAAATAAAAAGACATATATCCTCAAGCAAAGCTTCAAAAATAAAAGAGAGAAAGTATTATTCTACCCATAAATCAAACCTTATAAATAAAAAAATAGGGAACTATTTAACTGAAACACAAGAAACATTTCACTATGGATTACTGCTATAGTAAATAAGTTGGAAGATTTAGTTTACTATTTCAAAAGTAGAGAATAATATGTGATTTTTACATTCAACGTTAATTTTTTTAAGAGTGGTCTTTCGTTAATTTTCTCTCTCCTCCCTCCTTCATTGTTTCTAGTGGGTCATTGTCCTAAAAACTAAAATGCAAGAAATTAAAGGTTTGGATAAAAATGTTTAATTTTAAAATTAAGGGACCAACAAAAATTTTAAAAATATCTAGGTGCTAACATATGTGTTTGAAATGAAGGTCTCCCATCTTTTCTAAATTTCAATTTTGATTCTCTCATTTCTAATATATTCTAAAAACAATGAAATCATATTTTTGTTTGATTAAATTGAGCATCAATCCAATGACAAGCCTTTTTTTTTGGATCGAGATGATTATATAAAAAGTAAATTGAAATAAATTGTAAACCTTAAATTCTAGTAAAAATAATATTTAAAGATCAAATAAAAAATAAAATTGATGACCGAGGCAAGAAAAACAAAGAAGACCAGAGTTGACATTAAATCTTTTAAAAAATAAAAGGCTTGCTAATTTTATTTTTTATTTTGGTTTTCTCATTTTCAATTTCTTGCAAATAAAAAAATGATTTATTTTTTTAGATCGAGCACCAAGCTATTGTTATAACGTTTTTTCAAGATCTTAATAACCATAAAAAAAGATAAATTAAGATAAACTATCAAACCCTTAACTAACACAATATAAAATAATGAAATTAAAAAAAAACAAGAATATATATATATATATATATATATATATATATAGAGAGAGAGAGAGAGAGAGAGATTTTAGGAATCCATTTTGATTCTTCTCATATGCCACTATTTTGCAGTTGATAAACATTAATTTTAAGTTAATTCAAGCGCTATTAATGTCTTACTTGAACCTCTCTCTCCTAAGTCTAAGCTCATCTAACTTTATTCTGAAGTCGAAAATCAGACAAATGCAAAGAAACAAGTTCATAATGCCTCTAGTATATGATAATTTAATCATTGTTCAGTTGCATTAATACCTTCCTAGCTACCACAAAATGTAAGTATATATAATTTTAAAACCTTTTATCAAGTGAAAATCTTGAACTATTACCCAAAATAAATGTTTGCATGTTTGTTACCTTTGTTTTGAAACTAAAATAAAAAATAGGTTACCATATGAGTGTTTTTTCAAAGGTATTTAGGAGTATGATAACAAATACTTTTTAAAATACCTTTTCATTCTAAGACAAAATCAAAATAACATTTTTATTTTTTTAATATTTTTAACACCCATACATAAAAAATAATTCAAAAATATAAGAAAATAAGTTTAAATAAAAAAATCCAAATTTTAAACACTCTCCATTTCAACTCAATAGCAAACCATTTATTTTCTTATCAAAGTTAGATTTAAAGACGTGATTTGATAGTATTGTATTTTAAGTTTTTCGTTCAAGATGTATCAAAATTAAATTATTTTTCATATGAAAATCATCTAAAATAACTAAAAAATTAAAGTGATTTTTTTTTCAAAAATATTTTTGAAAGTTAAAACAAAAATCTGAGTTGGGCACCCGAGGGTGGACAGAAATCCCGGCCCGGCCCGACTGATCCTTCTGCCAACCGTATTTGTAGCGTGCCTTTTTTTCTTTTAAAATGTTCTTATTATAAATATAGGTAAAAGGAATCCGTATGTTAAAACCTCAAGCGGGCCTGGCTGACTTATCTCAAATTCTCAATACCTTTTGCGTCTAGGTCCGGAGTTCGACACCGAGAATAGGGCTTTTGTCTCTTTTTTTTTCACCATCTCCAAAACCTCACTGACTGTAGTAGGCAGAACCCTAAAACCCTTGAGTTGTAGTTAGCTAAAACAATAAATAATCTATCTAGAGAAGCCCAGAAAATCACTTGCTGTGTGATAATTCTGTTCGGCTTGTAAGAGATGCAGCAAAGAGGTCAAGACATAATTTACACGAAGCAGCCTTACATCGAGGATGTCGGTCCAAGGAGAATGTAAAGTGTTCCTCTAATTTTCTGGATTTGTTGTTGTTGTTGTTTTTTTGTTTTGGTAATTAGTAATCTGGTTGGTTGGTATAATACGTACAGTAAAAGCATTCAATTCTCGACGATGTCTGCATCGGATATTCTGAAAGCCTCTGAATGCCAAGTCCATTTAGGCCAATACTATGACTCCAATAAAAAGGCTATCGTAGGTGGTCTGTTGGATAATCGCATGGTAATTTCTTTTTCTTTTGTTTTCCCTGTTAACAAAGAAGAAGAGGAAGTGAATTTGTTTTTGTTTCATCAGGGAGCTCCAAATAAACATGGTACCTGCCAAACTTGTGGCGGATCCTTCACAGACTGTCCAGGACACTTTGGATACTTGAACCTTGTCTTGCCAGTTTATAATGTTGGATATTTAAGCACTATTTTGGACATTCTCAAGTGTATTTGTAAGGTAATTGCACTCCACTGCTTTATCCATCTTCTTTACTGTTTGTTTCATTTATTCATTGCATATTTTCATCCCTTGATTTCTTCAGAGTGTCAGTCTCTCTCTCTATCCGGGGTAGGTTTATTGATTTATTTATGGATATATCTTCGGCAGCCATAGGTAATTTGAATGGTTAAGCCATATATCAAATGGGGTCAACAAATTTTATCTTACATTGTTCATCTTGTTTTATCATATGAGTTTACGATTGAGTGTTGCTGCTTATATTGCTTTTGAATGCCTAATGTTTCTATGTAGTCTTGTTCCCGTGTACTTTTGGATGAGAAATTACATAAAAAATATTTGAAAAGGATGAGAAATCCTCGGACAGAGCCTCTGAAGAAGAATGAACTTATGAAGGAGATCGTAAAGAAATGCAGTAGCATGGCAAGCAGTAAAGCAGTGAAATGCTTGAGATGCGGATATATGAATGGTTTGCCTTCTGCCGTTTCTCATGTCTAATTATACCTGGATGTCTGGATGCTTTTAACATGAACATGAAGATATCTTGTTTTCGGCTGCAGTTGTAGGCATATAAGGTTGTTATATTAGCATTATTATGTGACATACACCTACAGTCATTGTATTGGAAGATCCCATATATTAATCTATAAAAGGTGATCATATTAACTAAAAGAAAGGATATCACTTGACTTTGTTTGCTAGTACTGTGTTTGGGCTGTGTATGAACATGCTTTTCAAAGTGCATGTCTTTAATAAAAACATCTGAAAACACCCCCAAAAGCATCAATGTGATGCCTTCAGCCCAAACAGGCTTTTGCAAAATGTGCACCTCATTGCCAAGCACACTTAGTCATCAAAGTTTTGTTTATTCACGGACCAGAATTAGTTGAGGATAATCAACCTTTCATCTTGATCGAAAAATACACATAGCTATATTATATAGGGAGTACCTTTATCTAATTTTCAATGGCATCATAAAACAAGGAGATTGGAGTGCACTTGCGTGCTCAACAAAATTACAAAGAAGGCTGGAAAAATTCTTTATGATCCTTATTTTTTTCCCATTCTCGATTCATATCACATGTCTTTGCATTTCAGAACATGATACAAGATTGAATATATTCTTTTTTGCTTGAGATCACATTTTTCCAGGTGGTACACGACTCATAAAGTGAAATTTTTCTCAAGCCATTTTCTAATGCATCAAATGTGTTGCTTTGGGGTTTACTGCTTTCTGGAAATTCAGCTTATTAGATATTAATTTGACTTTCTGTAGTTTTCAGGTATGGTAAAAAAGGCTGGGTCTGTTGTGGGCATCATTCATGATCGTTCAAAACTGAGTGATGGATATTTGGAAGAATGTAAATCTGCAATTGGACACACAAGAGAGGCTAGGGCGCCTATTGGTCTGGCTACTTATATTCTCAACCCTGTCAAAGTGCTGTCTCTTTTTCAAAGGATGGTGGAAGAGGTATAGTTTACTACCACTGGGATTTTTTTGTGTAAATTCACTTGTTGCTCTTATTCACCTTTGACTAATGTTTAATGCACTCAATTTCTTGTATCACAGGATTGTGAATTGCTTTACCTACAAGATAGACCTGAGAAGCTAATTATAACAACAGTTGCTGTGCCACCTATATCTATCCGACCTTCTGTTTTTACAGAAGGATCTCAGAGGTTTCCCCAATAATTATTTTTGTTGCATTCATACTAAGTTGTTTGTGGGAGTGCTTCATCATAGAAGTTTAAATATTCTTCTGTTCTTATTTCAGCAATGAAAATGACATTACTGAGAGGTTGAAACAAATTATTCAATTCAATGCGAAACTTCGTCTTGAGTTACTGGAAGGAAGAAGGACTGGGATCAAATATCTGGTATCATAGAGGGTCTTGAATTTGTTAGTGTAATACTTCCCACTGCATTTTGAATGTGTCGTTGAACTATTGCATGATTATTATTATTTGACACTTGTAATTACAAGCCTGCACTCCTTTCCCTCACTTCCTTTTATCACATCAAGAAGGAGAAAACATATGGTCATTCTTGATTCATCTGTTGGCCTTGTTTTGGGAGAACATCAGAATAGCAGAGTTAGGGCCAGAAACAATTAGGAAAGAAGTTGGAACTGTAAATGGAACTTAGGGTATTAGAAAACCTCTAGTTTCTGAAGTCCATTGATTAAAATAATAATACACTGGCTTTGAATATGTTTCACAACTTATTTATACCTAGGTTATGATAAAAACTTTAATCATAACCATGTTAGACATAATTTTAGACATTCAAATATTTTAAAAATCACATGCTAGGGATATGACTACTATCTAATAAAATAAAACAGAATTACTGATTAATAAAATAATTATAATAAAGCTTGTAATTTAGGAGACGTGATGTGGGTTTTATATATTTAGAAAGATTACTTGCTTTATATATGTTCAGCTGCCTTCATTTTGCTTTGTGACTTTTTTTCTTTCCACTCCTAAAATCTCCCGATACATTACCATGATCCCAAAGTAACCTTTTCTAGGGCTACTTTAGAATCAGTACCCAAGCTTGCTTGCTTGTGGTTTGGCTATCCGGAAAAGCCATAGTAGTGAAGAGTGTCACTTTTTGACTCAGAGTCTTTAATGGAAAATTTAATGAATTGCTCTATATTTTGGAACTTTCAGATATTATTACATTTCATCATTCTTCTTTGTTTGTTTGTTTGTTTTTGACTCAAAATTATTTTCTAAACTATTCTATCTCTGTTGAGCTCATATAATGTATTGTTTTATGTTGTATATCTTCCAAAAGTGCCTTGTTTGGGAATGCATACATTAATTATGGCTATTAAATATAGTGCACGTTATCTATTTTTATTAATGAGAAAGCTAAAAAATTGATGGTGCCTTGTCTCATCTAAGGAGGGCAAAAAGATGAAAGTAGGTTTTTCTCTTTTGGCAACCTTTTGATAATAGAAGAAATGTTTTGTACGAGTATTATTTTTCTTCAACATCTTCACATCTGTCTACCACTATTTGTTATGATACTATTCTTATTTTGAAGATTTTTGTGTAGATTGGTTGGGATGAACTTCAAGCTGTAGTTACGCTATATATAAATAGTGATGTTCGCATACCATTGGACATGCAAGTTGGAAGGCCATTGAGTGGTTTTGTTCAACGCCTCACAGGGAAGCAAGGTCGATTTCGACAGAACTTAGCAGGAAAGCGTGTTGAGTTTACTGGAAGGACTGTTATATCACCAGACCCTAATCTTAAAATTACTGAGGTTAGGCATTATACTGAACTGAATGACTAATTATTTGTTTATCTGTGTCAGTGGCTTTCTATACTCTTAACTCTCTACTGGTCTAGGTAGCAATTCCCATCCACATGGCTCGGATCTTGACTTATCCTGAACGTGTTACTCATCATAATATTGAGAAGTTGAGGCAATGTGTCAATAATGGATCTTACAAATACCCTGGTGCAAGGATGGTCACATATCCAGATGGCTCATCAAAGTATGCTCTCTTATTCTCACTTATTAATGGATGACAATCTTCTTTTGTTAATGATATGAATATATACTTTATTCTGTAGGATGTTGACAGGTAATTACAGAAAACGCATTGCCGAGGAACTAAAATCTGGTTGCATAGTTCACCGTCATTTGGAAGATGGGGATGTGGTTCTCTTTAACAGACAACCAAGCTTGCATCGGATGTCTATCATGTGCCATAGGGTGATTACGATTAATTTCACACATGCAATGTAGTATGTTGTAATATTATTGAGTTATATCAAGCAACTTCTTTGCTTTCTCCTTGCAGGCAAGAATTATGCCTTGGAGGACATTGAGATTTAATGAATCTGTTTGCAACCCTTACAATGCTGATTTTGATGGTGATGAAATGAATATGCATGTTCCGCAAACAGAAGAGGCTCGGACAGAGGCCTTTTTGCTTATGGGGGTGAGTTGCTTTAGATAAATAGACCTCAATGCCATTTATAGTTGTGCCTGTGGAAACCTATCAAGTAATTATGGCTGAACTTTAAATTTTAATTTTCTCATTTAATCTACATCAATGTGACAACATTTTAAATCCCCGCACAACATGTTCGTTCCTTATGCTTTTATTTTTAGAGATTGCATTTTGTTCTATGAAATTTTGTATGTGCTCCTCAGGTCCAAAACAATTTGTGTACACCGAAAAATGGAGAGATCTTGGTGGCCTCAACCCAAGATTTTTTAACATCTTCCTTTCTCATTACAAGGAAGGACACTTTTTATGATCGTGCAGCTTTCTCCCTTATGTGTTCTTACATGAATGATGGCATGGATCTTGTTGATTTGCCAACACCTTCAGTACTTAAGGTAAAATACAAAAATTTGCCTGCATATCTGTAGTATAATACTTATTTAGTGCCAATCCCATGATTGGCCAAAGTGTAGGTTCCTCTCATCTTCATCTTTTGTTTCAATTTTGGGTTTTATGTTAATAATTCTTTTGCAGTGCTATGATGCGGAGTTTGAGTGCCATGATGCGGAGTTTGAGTGCCAAAGGCTGTTATTGTAGTTTATGCTAGTTGTCAATCTTTGCAAACTTCTAGGCTTGGGTCTTGAGAAAGGCTTCATGCTAATAGAGTGGAGTTACGTAGAATGATTTTTTTGCTAAACTTGACCATGAGGAACCAAACATCCTAGTGCAAGAAGAATTCCACCCTTTTGTGATTCTATGTTAACGTCATGGGTTATTGGAAACTTTGGTCTGTGGTGATCATGACATAAATATTGTCTATTTATATTTTTTCATGCATATTTTTGTGCATACAGCTGGACTTGTACAATTAGTTTCAATATCAACTATTGATGAAAATGTATATTTTGGCAAAATAGTCAAATATTTACTGCCTATATTTTGGCAAAATACACTAATCTAGGTAATGGATGTGGACGGTTAGTAAGGAACCCAATTGAGGAATTTTTTTAGACCACATTCTAGTACAATAGTTTGATTCAAAAGTAATGTTTATTTTCTTTTTGTAACTATACTAGTTCGTTTGGTTATGGTTTAGAAATTGGATTGGACATTATATTTTATGGGTTTAAGTGTTGGGATTGGATGGAATAATTGGTTGTCCTTTTTTTATTCCTTGTTAGTCTATATTCTAGACTATTCTTTTGTTTCCACTTTGAGACTGATGCAGCTATTGTTATGCAGCCAATAGAGCTTTGGACTGGGAAACAACTGTTTAGTGTTCTATTGCGTCCGCATGCTAATGTGAGAGTCTATGTAAATCTTAATGTTAAGGAGAAAAGCTATTCAAAGCCCAACAAAGAACACAAAAAAGAGCGAGAAACAATGTGTCCTAATGATGGTTATGTTTACTTCCGTAACAGTGAGTTAATTTCTGGACAACTTGGGAAGGCTACCCTAGGTGAGTTTTTTTTGGTACATTTTAGATGTTAAACAAAGGTTCATGCTTTAAACTGATAATCTTGTGCACCTTTTATTATGTTTCCATGCAGTTATGTTTTTCTCTTGTACCTGAATTTCATGCTGATGTCTGTTGAACTATTCTTTATTTTAAGAAAAATAAACCATCTGTCACATGTACTAAGGGTTTCATGATTTTTTTTCTTTTATCCTTTTTGCTATTTTATCCCATTCAAATAATAAAAATGGAAGCACAAATGGATTTGGTACTCTATCAAAATAGACATTAGGTGCAATCTAAGATGAGAAAAGAAATAAAGAAAAGGAGTTGGATGGATATTCTATTGGTATGAGTAAACTAAGTGAATAGATAGTAGTTATAAAATTAGTAGGTGTGGTTCGTTATAAAATAAGGTTTGGTTCATTTATTTTAGCTGACATGTGCAAGGTGGCACTTGTTGGTCCATAAAAGTAAAAACATTTCCGATATTTTAATAAAACATCTTGAAATATTGAGACTATCATCATCAATATTTTGTAGCAAGAACAAAGAATTAGATAATTTCTAAATGGCTGCAATGGAAACACAAAATTTGTTAACTGATTTTTTTTACCTGCATATGAATTGTATAGTATAAGAAGTTGAAAAACTCTTCAACAACAAAAAATTGTCCACAAAATTTGTGTATGCCAAAACAATGCAGTCTATGTAAAAAAGGTTAATAGACTGGTCTTGCAAAGAATCCTCTATTCCTTATTCCACAAAACCCAGAACATGGCTAAAGATATTAAACTTTGTCTATTATCTTTGCCTGTTCAAAAACTTCATGTCTCCAAGAGTCTACATTGACCAACTGAGATTTTTATAGTTCATTGAAAATCCTTAATACCATACAACACTAGTGTCTATACTCTTCCCGTTGAAAGCACAATCTCAAAGTAAATAACTAATAGATATTTTGGCTTCTTTGGAAAAAAAAAGCTAGTCAACTACTTGGCAGATTTCTCCCAAGCTTAGGCTTTTGCCAAAAGTTATATTTCTAGAACAACACCCATTTCCCTGCATGGAAAGAAAGGAACAAAGATCTAATAAAAGATCAAACGATTTAGTGCTATATCATTTGTCATTACAACCCAGGTCAACTAACTTCTAACTTTCCAGGGAGTAAGATCATATTCTTAATAAGCCTCTTTTACATGTAAAATGCTTACTTAGCACATGGCAAAAGCTAGTCTAGTATGATGGAACACTGACAAACCTGCATAGGGGAACAAATGAACATAATGCATGCTCGGTAGAATGTGCCATATGGAGAAAGGTGAGCCTCAAAACAAGTTGGTGTAAAAATGGTCATAAGACCATATATGTTTTTCTGAATTTGTTGTCTTTTCACTTGGGATTCTGACATGCACCTTGATTTTTCCCTCTCACATTTCAGTTCTGATCACAATAAGTGTTCTCACACTTGAATGAACCTGTTTTAGCATTTTAAGTTCTATGAGGACCACCTAGAGTTCTATTTGATGATGGAAATAGGCACTAATTTGGAGTCTATTTCTCACTTCACAACTTTTTCATGGGAGAACTGTTACAAGTCATTGAAGTTTATATCATAATCCATTTTTCATGGGTGATACTTTCCACAACCTTTTTATGCAACATAATCCATTTTTCCAATTAAAACCAACAAAAGCAAAATATTGCTCCCGTCCCTCTCAAATAGATTTGAAAATCATAAGTGTCCCTTTGATAAAGCATGAATTGTTGATCAAATAACAAGAAAAGTGTCTATAATGATTCAAACAAAAAAATGACATGTTTCTAAAATTTGCCAATTAGGAGCTTTATTATGGTTGAAGGAACATCGTGATTGAAACTATGCTTGTGTCGCTAATTTACCAAAATTATTCAATTCATTCAATGTGGATTTATGGGTATATGGCCAATGGATACAGTTCTCCTGAATGTTGATTAATGTATATTTGTTATTGGCATAGCTAATGAATCATTTAGAAAGCTTTACCCATCTAGGCTTGACATGCCATTTCCACCTCAAATTCAAGTGGAACTTGCTTTTACTATGCAAGATGCTGTTAGTATTATTTATGGCTTATCTTTGAATTTGTGCTTTATTGTTCTTGAAAATGATAAGCAATATTACTTGAGTTGTTTTTTTTTTAATTAAAAATGTGATAGTGATGCTTTTTATATTTAATTATTTGCTTCTGGCATACATGCTCTTATAATTGATATGCTACTCCAGGTAATGGCAACAAGGATGGATTATATTCTATTCTTCTTAGAGACTACAATGCATTTGCTGCTGCTACTTGCATGAATCGACTAGCTAAATTGAGGTAACTACTTGCAAGTTCTCTTATTAGCAAATTCTTCTTGCAATGATATTTGATTTTTTGTTGTTCAGCTGGATTCCTTATCATTTTAGTTGATGTATATCTTTATTTGGCCTTGATGTATTTCTCATGTTCACACCTGAGAATTGGTATGTGCTTGGTGTTGTCATATGGGCAAATTGAATGTTTTTACCTTGTTATTTATTTCCTGACTGGAAATTTTGCTTAACTTGATATTTTATAAATGTTGTCCTATTGGTGTTCTAATGAACTTGTACTGCTTTTAAGTTAATATAAACCTTTGATGTCGGATGGTTTCAAGGAATTTTCCAACTGAAAGTTAGCCTGAACTAAGGTTTGAAAAAAATATGAACATATAAGTTCGAAATTAAGAAAGTTTTATTGGTTTTGATCTTTTACTAATTTGGCTTACCACCTAAGCATTATTGGAGACACAAAAATAGTAAGATTTGTGGAAATATGCAATGCCTTCGAAAATTGTTCTGGGTTGGAAATGAAGTCTGAGAGTATTAGAAACTGATTGATGAGGGACAAGTAAGATTTGAAGAGAAGAAAAAGAAAGATGAGAAAGAAAAGCTAAGAAGAGGAAAGGCTAAAGAAGAGAAGAGAAAAGCAGCAGAAAAGACAAAAAAGTAGTAGAGAAATTAAAAGTCAAATTAATTTCAAATAAAAGTACAATAATATGGCCCGGGGCATGCTTAGTCTTCAAATCATAGAGTGATGGGTTGGCCTATTCTCCTGCTTTTCTATCCATATACATGTGTGATCTGTGGCATAGGCTTGATGTCCTCACCATATATTTGTGATCAAATTTTGGAATAAGGAAGTTCTCTTGCCATGCTCATGCTCAAGGCGTTATGCTTTTATATGTTTTAAATGAATTTCTTTGGTCCATAATCAATAAGATTGGAAAGTATTTTTGTCTTAGAGTTGTGTTTTTCAGTTTGATGGATGCCTTACCATCTTTTTTTCCCTACTCCTTCTCCCTCTCTAAATTTTCTTCTTCCCATAAGAATAGCACTTTCCAGAAACATGCATAATGATCTTTAAAACTTCTAGAGATTGAATATTAAGACGGAGTAATCCTTTGAAGTAACCTTTAATAAAATGATATTTAGTATGTAGGTTACATCAATGCAAGCATGTCTACTTAAAGAAACCGAATCCCGTTTTGAATTATTGGTTGAATGTAGAATCACAAGATCATATTGCAAGTAGTTGCAAGATGTATTTCTGTGGTTTCTATAGCCTTTTGATGTCCATTAGTATTGTACCCTTATGATTTTACTATCAACTGATGCCAATTCTTATTTTAACATTGATAATTTCTAATGACAATGCATTTTTCTATCATCTGTTAACGTAAATAACTTTGTATTTTAAAGTCCAGGAAGAAGTTGACTTTAAACCCTTAGTTTGATATGTGCTTTGTTGATTTTGTATAGTGGCGATTTCATGAGGTTCGCTATATCAAAATCACTTTTGGTTGTGACTGGAACTTGGTTACAGTGTTTTTAATTTTGTTTAATATTCTCCAACTTCCTTAGAATATGAAGTTAGAGCTCTTGATACCGCTTGTTGTTTCCTATGTAATGACTGCAATCTTGATTTTTCTCATCCCAGTTATTAGTGGTTGCTAGTATGATAAAAAAAATACACCTTTTCCCCTTACTATTTCTTCGGGCAATGATATCTATGCTTGTTGTTTCCCTGCCTATTTTACAGATGATTCCCTATGCCTTTATAATTTGTGTTCAAAAGAAAAATGAAATTGTCAGCAATATATGCTTATCGTCTCATCTACTTTGTTGGTGTCTAATGCCATCACAAATTGCTATGCGAGTAGTAATGGTATTTAGCTATTTGTTTGGCTAATTACATTGTATCTTCTGGAATGTAGTGCTCGCTGGATAGGAAATCATGGCTTCTCAATTGGGATTGATGATGTCCAACCAGGAAAAAAATTGATTGATGAGAAAGGAAAAACTATTTCAAATGGTTATCGACATTGCAATAAATTAATAGCTGATTACAATGGAGGCAGGCTTGCGCTTAAATCTGGTTGTGATGCAACTCAAACACTGGAAGCTGAAATAACTGAGAGATTAAATAAGCTTCGAGAGGAAGCTGGGGATGTAAGGATTTGACATTAGGTTAAATTTTAGTATATTTATGTGAATGAGTTCAATGCTTCATTGGTAGGGCATTTTAATTGCTTTGATTACTCTAGTATGTACTCTAATATAGTATTGTTAATTGATGACAAGGTATTGGCTTTGAAATGTAGTCAATGAAAGATTCTGCTGCTGATGTTTTATTCTTAAAGTCAAATCTTGGATGATGCAAGTCATTGAGTTAACCTTTTTGTTCATTGATGAAGTACTTTGTGGAACTAACTTGATTTTATCTAAACAGGTATGCATGAAAGAATTACATTGGAGAAACAGTCCATTGATTATGTCACAGTGTGGATCCAAGGGTTCCCCTATCAATATTAGCCAGATGATTGCATGTGTTGGTCAACAATCAGTTGGAGGTTCCCGTGCTCCTGATGGATTCATAGATCGAAGTCTCCCTCATTTCCCTAGGAAATCCAAGACTCCAGCTGTAAGTAGAGTATTTCCTTTTGTTTTTCATTCTGGTTCAAAAACTTTATCTCATAGAGGCATAATTACCATCTACCAAACATTAGAGCACAACAATAGAGTTGCTACTTGCAGTGATAGATACTATGCCTTGGGATTTCTAAACTGTATAAATTGAGCTATTTTTTGAAAACAGGAATTCATATGCTTTTATGATCACATATATCTTCAAATGCCTAAGTGTCTAGACTTGAGTGTGGTAAAGCACATGTGCTGTAGACTACTTTGTTCAGATTTGTCATTCTGCCTAAAATACTTATGTTGAGTGACATGACAAAGAAATGGGAGTGAAATCTGAGTGACATGGCTAGATATTTTTGGACATACCAGCTTTAGGAACACATTCCTTATCGAGAGAGCTTTGTTTCTCTGTCTTCTCTGTAACAGTCACGAAATAGTTTGCTTTGTCCAAAGTAGTTGAGTGCCCCCCCAATAATCTTGGCTTTTGTGTATTGTGTTCAGTAAAGGCATTTGAAATTTTTTGGTTTGTTAGCTTTTCTTTTTTATTATGTCATGTTATTGTTTGTAATGCATGTTACAAAGTCAATTCAAACTTGATCATACCCAACTCCTGGGCACATATCTAGATGTTGTGTTTTGTATTTTTGGCAAGTTAGATCCTTGGCCATATTGCATGGATTAGGTACGAATACCATATCCATGTTATAGTTCATAAGAGTTTGAACATGGTTTCTATTATCCAGAGGGATCTTAGTTTGCCATGCTATTGCCATTTCAGTGGGGTCACATCTAATTTATGGTTGAATGTAAAAGCCTCTTGGTTGGGTAACATCATACTCATGTAAGACATGCTTAGGTTTACTCTTGAGATTCCCATAAATTTATGGGTATGCTAGTCCAACTACAACAAAGCCAAAAAAGAAATAACTTGTATTTATACTAGATGATATGCATGCTATTAGGTTCTTTCTTTGGGAAGAACCCAGTTATTTCTATGAGCGGTTTGTACTTGTAGCCAATATCTGATCTAATGTTGGAAGATTCTATATTTCTGGATTAAGCTGGAGATTGCAGTAGGTTGACTACCTATCTAAACATGTTTTGTCCTTCTCTTTTATATGTAATTTAAGGGGAAAAAAGATCCATGAAGCCAATGCCTACTAGCTTGGAATAAAAATTTAGTTGGGTTGATTTGAGAAAAGCATGTGTACTTGTATTTTTATGACCATATGTCATCCATGTTCTCAGAAAATCATATGGGTTTAATATTATGTATCTTAAAAGGATCTTTCTTATTTGTTTATGTTATTTAGTCAATGAATGATATGATGCTGGGAGATTCAGCATTGTTGGTTTTGAGCCTGCATGAGTTGGAAGGCTGCAGTAGGTTGAAAACTTGTCTAAACTGCCATGTCATTTTCTCTTACATGTTTTTTGAAGGAAAAAGAACTATCTATGAAGCCAACCCCTTCTAGCTTGGAATTGAGATTTTTGTTTTTCTGAATTGAGGCAAGCATAATGTGTATACATAATATTTTTATGCCCCTATTCCATCTGGATTTTGATGAATTACGTGTTAATATTG
Organism: Salix exigua; assembly: GCA_032356905.1. Lineage (NCBI taxonomy): Eukaryota > Viridiplantae > Streptophyta > Magnoliopsida > Malpighiales > Salicaceae > Salix > Salix exigua. The sequence continues at coordinate 25,086,269 of CM063603.1, forward strand.
CTATCTTTGAAAGGGATCTTTTTTTTTTATATATAGTTTCTTTGCAGGGAAGTCAAATTAAGTTATTATCACTGATTATTGTGATTTCATAAGTAATTTGAATGAAATTATTGACTAGTAATTGTGATTGATGAAGCCAGTGGAATTATTTACTCTGTAGTAGAATAATAAACCCTAAAAGAATTTTCTGTCAACTCTATTAATGCCTTTGATTGAAATTGTTTTGGATTTTTTTTTGAAATTTGTCAAATGGAAGATCTTGTTAGTATTTTTATTTGTAATTGTTACTAACATATTTGAGTGTGTGCCAGACTTAGATCCCAAATCTCTAACTAGCATTTTATAGAAAAGCTTCATCATCTGGTTTATATCATAAACAATACTTGAGAGTTTATTTATTTATTTTGGAAGCATGAACTTCTAATGCAAATGGGATATTGTAATCTTTTGTGTAGGCTAAAGGCTTTGTTGCTAATTCCTTTTATAGTGGTTTGTCGGCAACTGAGTTTTTCTTCCATACCATGGGCGGGAGAGAAGGTCTGGTGGATACTGCGGTATGGATAATCCTTTTTTATTTTTTCTTTTATTAGTTATGAATTTAAAATTGAAATATGTTTAATATCTTATCTTATTGTTTCATTACTTCCTTGTTATAAACCCCTCATAGTTAGTGGCTCAAAGAAAGTCGATGTCATGCGTATATATTAATTTGAAACTCAATATGATGCCCTTTTTAATCAAAATTGCTGGTAAAAGTTAGGTCTTTTTTTTTCTATTCTTTTGCCTTGGAAAAAAAAGAATGTTTTTCCTTGATTAATGCAAGATCTTCCATAATATTTGTTACAAGAAAATTAGAGATTTTAGTGTATTGGGAATCTTTTCATGTTTGGTTACTGTGAAAATATTCAGTTATTTTGGGCCCCTATTTCGGTATAAGCTTTTATTGAAGAACACATTCTTATTCTTATTCTTATGATAGTAGTTGAATGATTAGTGACAATAGATTTCTATCGTCCCCATCCTTCTCTTTGGTGCTTGTTTCTTCCTTTATCTTCTCTATTTTTGTTCTCTTTCTTCCCTCGTCTCCTCTTCAATTGCTTCCATTTAATTAGTATTAGTATCAAAGACCAACCTTGATCCTAAACGCCAACCTAACCACCAATCTTCCCTTCAATCTACCATGGGTAATCTTTTAGATCTTAAATCTTTATTTTCATAAAAGGAAATAAAAAAAGTTGCTACCACATCACTAATGATGATACCAAGGGCAAATATTTTTCTATTTTCACTAAAGCTATTTTTTCTTGACTCTTTCCTTTTCAGCCCCGACCTATTTTTCTTGAAATCAATGAGTCACAGTTATTGTGAAAAAGTGGTAGCCAATTAGCTTCAACTAGCAACTAGGAGTATAAATATCGTTTGAAGTCCATCACTAATCTTCCTTTCTTTTTATTAATTTTTCTTATGTGCTCGACCTGAAGTGTAGTTTCTTAATAATGTTCCTAATTTTGTTCTTATTTCTATTGATTGTTCATTTTCCTTTTCATTGTTTTGTGATATGGTTTCTGGGATCACCTAGTTAACTAGAATCAAAGTTTTGAGTAAAATTTAGTTCCTTCAAAAATCTCTCTCTTGGTTATTTGATTATGAGTTTTGCTTTAATTTTCTTCCAAAAATATTCTTTTATGTTAAGGCATTAACAACCTATGTGAAAATGGTCCATCTCATATCAATGAGAAATGTAAAATAAAAATCCATATGGTAGTTAATAAGGTCTTGTAGTTCTGACTAGTTAATGTGGATCCTGATGCCCTATCAATTGCCATATGTCAATGTCCAATAATATGGAAGAGTGAGTTGGAGGTTTGGGACCAGAGAAAATATGAGTTTATCTTGAGATTTTGAACATGTTTTTATGTAATTTTGCATTCAGGTGAAAACAGCTGACACTGGATACATGGCTCGTAGACTGAGCAAAGGATTGGAAGACTTGTGTGTTCAATATGATAACACTGTGCAAGATGCAAGTGGAGGTATAGTTCAATTTCTTTATGGAGATGATGGCTTGGATCCTGCTATGATGGAAGGAAAAGCAGGTGTTCCTTTGAATTTTGATAGATTGTTCATGAAAGTTAAGGTTTGTTGCCGTGCTTATTTTCTGTGAATTTCCCATGATTTCTGTGAAACTTGATAAAACTATGTATTGATTAATTCCATGTGCAGGCCACCTGTGGTGCTGAAGAAGATGAATACCTTTCCCCTTTAGATATCTCAAACTTTGTGCAAAGTTTGCTACTTAAGCATGATGGGACTCTTGATGGAATTTGTTCAGAATCCTTCAGAAAAGTCTTAGTTCTTTCCTTGGGGATAAAGCTAAGAGACTGGAATGCTTGATGAAATTGGTTGATGGTGTTGAGGTAGAGAATTTTGAGAATATAAAAAATGTTAAAGGGCTCACAGGAATTTCTAAAAATACAGAAAAGATTGCCCAGAAGGTCTCTGGTATTACTGAAAAGCAATTGGAGGTAAGTATCACTTCACCACCATTCAAATGAACTGGTCGATACCTCTGCCTTCATGGTTTGGATTTATCATTGCTATTTCCTTTGTGTCAATGGCCTCTTTTCTTTTGGTGTTGTGATGCTACGACATCATATGAGTTGGTAGAAGCTGAAGGGATCTAAATTAATTTGTTGAGAGTGTTTTATATTTTCTAATGCTTTATTAATTTTAGTTAACAGGGGTAAAAAATCAGGCAAATCTCCACTCTTAGAAGTAAGGTAATGTGCTAGATGTGGGACCAATTTAGGATTGGGAGCTTGAATATGCAGTGGACAAATGGGAGCTTGATGAACTTTCCATGCAACAAATGCGTTATTTTTTTATCTAAGAAATTTCATAATTTAAACTTTGTTGTCCTCATTGTTTTTGATAAATAAGTGAATTTTAACACATAAATGAATAATAAAGTCGAGAATTTCTGGTTGCCTAGTGGGCAAGTATAAAAGGTCATTTGTCAGATGCTGGTTGTGGGTGTTGAGAATAAAAAAAAGAAGACGTGTGTGCTAGAAGATTCTTGCTGATTAGAAACATAAACTACTAGAGGAAACTGGTATTTCACATCTTTGGACAACAAGTGGCTATGATTCTTTATTCCACTAAATAAGAAGTTGGAGCTCCAAAATTTGTTGGTGTTATTACTACCTTTCAAAAACAAATTTGGTATAGTCATTCATTAGCTACAACGGCCTAGGATCTCATTTTATTCTCAAACTTGGTAGTTCAATTGATTGGTAATCTTGATCTCACAAGCCTTCATTGACACACACTTAGGCATCATTATGTCTCCCAATGTATTGTGAAAGACATCTGCTCTTAATCGTCTTCCTTAAACTCAATATGATTAGTAGCAAAAAGAAACCATATATAACAGAGAGCATGTAATGAACCAAAACATGTATGGCATTTGACAATGGAAAAATTTTCTTTTAAGGTGATGCCTTCTTTCTAGAGTTAGCTGAAATTGAAGCAAACACTATCCTTAAAAAAAAGAGATGTTTAACTAGGTTATTGGTCCAATGCCATGTGCAAATTAAATGCACTTACCATTTTTTACTGTTCCCTGAAATAATGACTAAAAGGGTGTTAAATTGTATGACCCATACTCTATATGGATTCCATAGAGGTAGGTAGGTATATAAAATGGATGTTGTCACTGCTAAAACAGCCTCTGGTAGTTCATTTGGATGCTCCAATAAATGCATTGATCAACATATAAAGCATATTAATCGAGATAAGATCTGTGATTATTTCTAATGTGATGGCATCATAAATGTGTAGTAAAATGCAAGAAACAAGAATGTCACCAAAGCTTCAAGAACAATGTCCAACCCCTAAAGCTGACATACTAAATTAAACACTTCTACTAGTTCATGGGCATTGTGAACAACAGGAAAAACTGTATAGAAATTATTTATTAATCTTAATGGTCTTGGCAAATTACTAGTAGATTGGACATATTTTGTAGCTCTTCAACGTCAGTTCAATGGGTATAAGGATTGAGATTTAATGAATCTAGGCTTAGATTTTAGCAATAAAAACCCTTATCATATGTGTTTTATTTTTTATGGAAGCTTAAGACTAGCAGAGCTAGAAAGAAACAGTGGGTGAAAAGTATGTAGAACTAGTTGGACTTTTTTGGTTCTCTCATTTAGTTTCATATCGTTGAAAGGCGGTTAACTCCATTTATAAATTGACCAAACATATGATTAATATCTATACATGATAAACACTAGTTTTGTAGAAGTGGAATACTATACGAGTTAACCAATCATTTTATTATTCAATGAAATGACTTGATTTAGAAATGTTAGTTTTTTCTATACAATTTGCTTACAAGGATTTTTTTACCCTGCATTGTATATCTAATACTAGAACATGTCTTTATTGTTTCTCTTATAATTTCTAGTGAACTGTCTTTAATGAGTGTTGATGTAAAATAATCTTAGGTTTTTCTGAAAACTTGCCTTGATCGCTATCTCTGGAAAAGAATTGAACCTGGAACTGCAATCGGAGCAATTGGAGCTCAAAGTATTGGAGAACCAGGAACACAAATGACATTAAAGACCTTTCACTTTGCTGGAGTTGCGAGCATGAGTATCCTTCTAATTTCACTTTTTTTTATTGTCGATTGACACTTAATCTTGTTCGACACTTTATCTTGTGAGTACTTTGGCTATCATTATGTCTTAAGTTGATTTCTTAGCATTATTTTAGATATAACACAGGGAGTTCCTCGTATTAAAGAAATAATAAATGGTGCCAAAAGGATCAGCACACCTATCATTACAGTAGAACTTGAGCATAATAGTAATGTAAATGCTGCTCGAATCATAAAGGGCCGCATCCAGAAAACTGTTCTAGGCCAGGTATGCAATCAACTCATTGTCGAAATTATATAACCTTCTTGTTGGGTTCAAATATTTGATATAATTTTCATTAGTTTGTACTTTCTTTTGTCCTCGTTAATTACACCCTTATTCATCCATTTTTTACTGAACCTAGAACCCTTTTGCACCATTGCTCTTTGCACCATTACTCTCTCCTCAACTCAGCAAATTCTTGTAAATATATTAATTGTTTATCAGTTATTTAGATTTCTAATTAAGCTTGTCATCCAGTTTCTTTTTTGTCAAAGAACCAATTCAACTCAATAGTTCAAGCTGTAGGTGAGGTCTTTATATATGATTTATATATTTTTCTAATACATTCCCTCAAGTGAAAGCTCGTCCCACAATACCTTGTGCTATCAATTAATTTTAATTAGAAGAGAGAGTGTAGGTTGTGAGATTTAAACTCGTGACCACTTGGTCATTAAGACTCTATTACCATATCAAAGAATCAATTCAACCCAATAGCTTAAGTTATTAGGTAAGGTCTCAAGATATGATTTATATAATTTTCTAAAACTATTAAGTTCAATTTTGTTTTGCAGGTCACAAAAAGCATAAAAATTGTAATGACTTCAAGATCAGCATCAGTAAAGGTTACACTTGACATGAAAACAATTCGTGAGGCACAATTATCCTTGGATGCTAACATTGTGAGAGAATTGATTTTAGAAACTCCAAAGATTAAACGGAAGCTGCAGGTGAGAACTTTTCACGTGGTAGTTTTTAGCATTTGCAAAATTATAAATGTTGCTAATCACATGGCAATGTTAACCTGCAGCGTATCAATGTTTTAGAAGATGGAAAGTTGGAAGTTTTTCCAGGTGGTGACAGAAACAAACTTCATTTTGAACTCCATTCTCTTAAAAATATGCTTCCAACAGTTGTAGTAAAGGTGAGATTTATAGAATTGTTGGATATTATTGATCTAGAGAATTCCACATTTTTTTCCCCACATGGTCATAATTTTCTACGTGTAGATGTGTAATTACCATGTTGCCTTTGGATGGTAGGGCATAAAAACAGTTGAACGTGTTGTTATTGCCCAAAAGAAGCTTGATGGTGCAGAGAATGATCAAGGTGGCCCAAAATACAACATGTTTGTAGAAGGGTGAGTTTGCTATAACTACTGTTTTTTCCAATCATTTACTTAAGCTGTAACTTCTTTTTGTGGTAAAATCCTTTTGTGCCACTCTATCTTAGTGCAATCAAATACAAAATACTCTTATAAGGGTGTAAAATATGTTTCAGCTATTTAGATTGGGGTTATTAGTGCTTCCAACCTAAAAGTCTAAGCTATATGGAAGAGACTCACACATGCCTTAACTAAGATGGTATATATCAAAGTTATATTTTGAAGAACATTTTATGCACCATTAATATGTAGTAGTCATGCTTCTGCTTGTACTTTATATTTTTGTATGTATCTTAATAGTTTTGTGATGAGAAAGAAAGCGCTGCTGCAAATCACATCATGTGAATTCAAGTACCCCATGGGTGGGACTTCAGGAAATACAAAGAATGATTTTGGAAAAAATGATGCTGATGAGGAAAATGTAGAAATCCCTTTCCGCAGCGGTTCCTTGAATTAACAATGAGACTTCAATCTTACTAGATGAATCACTCAAAATGGACTATCCACTTTTTTTTTTCTTACAGAAAATAGAAAAGAATAATCCCACTCATATTTATTTTCTTAAACAAAACAGTGAAGAAGAATTCAAACATTACACAATTCCTACATGATGGTGAAATTACTCATCAATAAACTGCACAGATTCAGAATAAGTATAGAGTCGTGGCCCACGACTGCATTGTTCTCCCTCATTTGTAAGTGCTGCAATTTTGGAGCTAAACATGCTCATCCTTGACCATGAGTGAGCCTCAACTGCACCTGGAAGCAGGATAACACAATGCATTTTGGTCATATTTAGAGCAATCTTGGGTACAATAAGATTAACCATTAGCATAGTTGCCTTGAGTTCTCAAAAGTGGTACCAAGTAGATTATCCTCCCAAGTCTCCATTCTGCTCATCTCATTGACTCCTTATCTTAATTGCACCATTTAGATTGTCATTTGACTTTAGGAGTTAAGACAACACATTATGTCAACCTTAATTAAGTTGTTGTCTACGATTTGCACTAATTTGTTCATGGAACTGATTGCAATTGTGAAGCATACTTTGTAATAGGTGCCCTAGATGGAAATAGCCTGAGTTTCCAATCTCAATAGCCATAACAAGTGTGGTGGGCCCCTGTGGAACTGCATCAATTTCCTCCCAACTACTATTATTTCAAACTCCATTTGCAATATATCCTTATAAGGGTTGGCTACTAAAAATCTCAAAAAATCATTTGAATACATCCATGACTGAGGAATCACAAACAAAATTCAAAAATGGTTGATCTTAGTTGAGACTCTTCATCTTGCTTCACAGTATTTAGCAACTCATATTGTTGATTGTGAAAATGCAAGTTCCTGGATATTTAAAGCTCAAAGTGATTAGTCCAAAAGAAATTAAGAAAATTTTTAATCTATGTGATGGCAGCGAGCAAGAAAGTAAAATGTTTTATGGTATGCAGCATAACATTCTGATTGTGATCTATGAATTGATTGTTCTTGAATCAATCGTGACTCTTCATAATGTTTTGTGAATCTGTTTAGCACGGGTCTTCAAGCTGTTATGGGGACTGAGGGTGTTGATGGCCGGAAAACAAAAAGCAATCATATCATAGAAGTTCAAGAAACTCTTGGAATTGAGGCTGCCAGAAAGTGCATCATTGATGAGATAAAAGGGACCATGGAAAGTCATGGAATGAGCATAGACATACGTCATATGATGCTTTTAGCTGATGTGATGACTTCCAAGGTGAGTAATTCATTAACATTTTGTTATCTTTAATTTTTAATTGAACCAAAAGTGGTTCAAACAGATATGGATTCTGTTTTACTTTTCTGAATATTCATTTTAAGGGGAACAAAATGTGAATGATGTTATAACAGGGTGTTGTTCTTGGAATCACAAGATTTGGTATTCAAAAGATGGACAAAAGTGTGTTGATGTTGGCTTCATTTGAAAAAACATCAGATCACCTCTTTAATGCTTCTGTAAAAGGAAAGGATGACAAGATTGAGGGAGTAAGTGAATGCATCATAATGGGCATCCCAGTTGCAATAGGCACCGGTGTACTCAAAATTCAGCAAAGGTAAGAATACAATATTATATAATTTAACATTGTTGAATACCATGTTTTTGTGCTACTTATGTTCTAGCCATTAATTTGCAGTTATTGATGTTACGTGCAAAGCTGATTGTTTGTATGTTATGTGCTTTGCTTATTGTTTCTATAAATTAAATCCTACTTATTTTTATAATGGAATCGAGGAAAATTGTCATTGTATGAGCTCCAAAGTGATGGTTTACAAAGACATAACTTTTTTAAATTGCAATTTTAGGAAGAAATAGAGTTCAATTTTTTATTAAATCAGGACTATCTAGTTTTCTCCCATTTATCTTTTGATTAGATTTTCTAGGTTTTGGCTTTCCTACTACTACTACTACTATTTTTATTATTTACTGTTCCTATTTCAATTTTCTCTGGTGTCTAAAAATCTCACCATACCTAGGAGGAATTAGCTAATTTTGGGGTGGTCTCCACCATGTCCTTATAATTTCGGGGTTGGCTACACTATGTCCTTATAATTTCAGGGTTGTCTCCACTATGTCCTTACATTCTAATTGCAGTCAATGTATCCTTGATTACGGACATAATTCCCTACAGATCCCTTGTTAAAAAATTTCATCCAAGCTATAACAGATTTTGGTACGTCACTTTATGCAATAGATAAATAACTAATTTATGACTGAACTAACCTTTCTAATCTGTGTCCAAATCAAAATGGAAAATAAGCCAAAAATATCACCAAGAGAAAACTTTACCTCCTCAACCATCATCACTATTCAAATCCTCAAGAACAAAATCCCCTTCATCACTACATTCCACTCCACCACCATTCAAATTCTCAAAAACCAGATCTGAACCTCTCCATCCACTGTCACTAACTGCCATGAAAACCAACCATAAATCATGGCCAAAAATAATGGCGTCCACAACTTAGTCCTATGATTCCACCTCACCTGTTAACAAATTTAAAACCATCATATATGCAAACACCCGTTTGACTCATCTCAACATCCCAAATCCACCAGTCTCAACTAGTGATGAAATAGCATCCTCAACCATTGATGCATTTATTTTCCTGCTACTTCACTCTAGACACTGCAAAGAACAAGACCCATTTAACTTGGTGTGACTTGGTGAATTTTAATGTCTCTAACAAGTTCTGAACGAGTATTGTGTGATATTTAGCTATTTGTTGGTTAGTTTCCATCTCTTTGTTACCTCGTTCTCCAAACACAACAAATCTTTTTTATTCTTTTTTCCTTTTTAAAATTATTGAGTAATTATCTGATTTATTTACTGTTACATAATAATAACTGTGTAATGGAAGGAATTGGTTCTTTTATCGACTGGGGGATTCATTTGATTTTATTTTCAAGTGTTTTGAGAATTAAAACTTTAAATTGGTTTATTATAAAGTGGGTACACATAAGTGTGGTTTAGTAAGTTCAAGAAAATTAAAACCATTTGTGAATGTTGACAGATAAAAGATTATTTTTTGGTTGACTAGCCATAGTAGTTTAGTCATAAATTAGTTATTCAGGGTCACATGCCAAAAAGGATCTTTTGGAGATTTTATCTATATTCAAGGGAGAATTAGGTGAATTTAGGCATATTAGGGGATATTGGAGAGAACCCCTAAAATGTAAGGATATGTAAAGCTGATCCCCCCTGTGTTTCAGAGAATTGGTTCTCTTGATTTCTGCTCATGTTGGTGGCTCTACATTAGACTCACAAAAGCTTTGATAGCTCGTGGTCAAATGGTGCTTGGTGAGTTTTATTAGTGGAATTGGTGTGTTTTCTGTTACATTTAGGGTCATGATGGATCTAAAATTAGAGATTTATGCTCGTATTTCCTCCAACATGGTCTCGTAGTTTCACTTTTCCATGTGCAATTACTGCTGTTAGTCTGGTTCCTTTATATTATTTTTTCAGCACCTAGCACATCATATTTTTACTGGAAGTTACTACTTAATGGTGAAAACTCCAGCACTCCTATAGTATTGGAGTTGTCTGTAAATTCCCACACCAAAAAGCCACATGTCCATTTCACCACAAGATGAAACAGCATGTTATCTCGTATTTCTCCTCCTGCAATAGACTCTCTGCCCTCTCCCTCTAAAGCCAGAACTACATAATCGCTATCATATCTCCAAATCAGGGAAGTTGGCAGTCATAAAATAAAGTATAATTTGCTTGGGAATTGACCCACGCTTAGTAGAATGTGGATTTATAAAACTTGAAACACCAAATATAAATCTATTTATAAAAGCTTGAAACAGGATGTGCCACAGGTACCAAAGTGATCTCTGAATTACATCATCAATGGTTTCTTCTTTGTTGTGTGGTCAATTAATTGATTATAAAGGCTGCTAACAAGACCATGAGTTTGGTATTGGAGATGTTGGAAGTTTTGAAGTTCTCTTTGAGTGGGGGTGATATGATGTCAACAGAGGTTCACTTTTTAATTATCTGATTTGGCAAAATGGACATGGCATATTTTGGTATGTGGATGCACTGAAAACCCAGTACTACGGAAATACTGAGTTTTATCTCCACTTGTTGGTTCAATGTTTATGAATCTAATTTCAACATTTAAATGAGCAAATAAGTTTGTTTTATTACTGAGCATACCGATGATTTATTCCTTCAGCTGCCTTTACTATTTTCTTTTGAGTATTTTGCTGCCTTTACTACTGTGTATATATATATATATATGAACACTTGATCACCTGTAAATTCCTGATAAATCCTACACAAATGTACCAAATGCAGGAAATCACTTCAGTCTTACCAATTTGTATTTTCTCTATGCAGAGTTGATCCGCTGCCGGTGTTGGATTATGGATTAGATCCTATCATCTCTTGAAAGTCCTCATGTTTATGGAGTTATATATGCATGCAAGTTTTCCAGTCGACTTGGTGCACATGCCTCACTGTCACTTCTTGAGGTTAGAGATGTGCATGGAAACCTCACTGGGAATTGTTGGTTCACTTGTGTTCTAACCGCAGGATGAATTTCTAAAAGATAGTATTGAAACCCAACATCCTCGACCCCTCTTCCTTCCTCTCTCGTTGGATTCTTAACACACACACACACACACACTTTTATGTGATTATATTTTAGTTTGTTCTTATAAATCAACCAAGCAAATATAATATTTGTGATGGAATTGAAATATAAATTAAAATAATACTCTAGCCAGTACACCCACTTTTATGTGATTATATTTTATCTGTTTTTAGTTTTGTTCTTATAAATCAACCATGCAAATATAATATTTAAGATGGGATTGAGAGATAAATTAAAATAATATTTTTGAAAACAATTGGTAATATAATATTTTATGTGAATTGTTTTTTATTTTAATTTTAATTTTTTAATTTTAATTTTAATTTTGATGTGTTGATGTTAAAAATAATTTTTAAAAAATAAAAAATATTATTTTGATGTATTACTAGAATAAAAATATTTTAAAAAATAACTTCAACTATACTCATAAACGAGCAAGGTCCAGAAGAGTAAGTTCTGGGTCTCACAATTTTTATTATTTATTTTTAAAGAGTGGAAATGCCATATGATTTTTTTTATTTTTTTAAACAGACTATAATTTTTCACTTGTCGAGTCAAACATTAGGGAACGGGTATGATCAAGGATTTCAAGAATAAAATTGGTTTATTTCACATTTTTTCTGTAAATAGCTTAGTTTATTTTATGAATTTGTCTTGTTTTTTCAACAAATTATAATTTGTAAAATAAATCTTTAATCCACTGTTAAAAATATGTTATTACATATTGAATATGTGGTAAGACATTAAATCATGAGAATATAATATGAAAGAATAAAATTTTAAAAAATTAAATGTCATGACCAAAAATTTACTATGAACATGAACAATAAAATGTGAGAGGGCTCCAAAGTTATCAAAAGCGAAAAAAGGGTGACTTTTTTTTTTGGTTATTAACATAAAATATATAGTTTGTGGTTTTTTTTTTATTGTAGCATTAGATAATTTATTGTGGATTGTTATAGTAAAATTAGTATTTAATGCTCAGATGGAAAAATATGAGCTTGTAGTGGCGGGGATAATTTGGTCTTTTCTAGTGACTTATTGGTCATTAAAAGATTTTTCCAAATGTTTTGCAAAATAAAATGAATTATTTCCCTTCAAGATTAACAAAATCTAGAATTGTTATCCAAGAGTTATTTAGTATTTTCAAAAACTTTAAAACAACGAAATTATTTATATACCCCTGGGATTTTAAAAAATTAAAGCTATTGACAAAGGTTTTTTTTTTCCTTTTTGGTTTATAGAATAAAGCAAAATCATGTTTTTTTCCTTGGAAAATATAGAAAATAAGGCAAGCATCCAAGGGTATTTGTTTTTCCTTTCACAATAGTTTTAAATTAAGCTCATGAAAGGCATTATAGTATTTTGTTTTAGTTTTTTATTCAAAAAAGATGTTGATGTGTTTTCATTACATGCTAGTGTGGGGGTGACATTCACACTATTTGAGGGGTTTATGTGATGTCATGCTATAGCAAAATCTACCATTTTGTCATGTCATTCAAAGTATTATCATGTTTTTTTTTCTTTCTGTTGAAATGGGTGGCGGCGGATAATAGATGGTTTGTCACCAATATTTTTCTTCTTCTTTCTTTTATCCTTTTTTTTCTTCAATTTTAGTCTTGATGTTTTTGAATGTTTATTTTTAATTTAGTCATTAAATTACAATTTGTTATGTATTTTTTTAATATGTTCTTTATTATTTTGATTTTTGATTTTTTTTCTTAGTTGTTTTGTTAAAATTTTATCGGTTTTCAATTTCATCTTTCAAGTTAATGTTTTTTTTCTTTCAATTTAGCCCCGTTCTTTTGATTTTATTATTTTGTAATTAACTCGGAGAAAAATATTACTTAAATAAATAACTCCAAAGACAATAATTTATTAGCACTCACATCATTACACGACCATATCAACAACCTTAATAATTATAAAAAGGAGGCGGTCTTCAGGGCCAACCATCTTCTTCTCCTGGATGCAATGGCATGAAAATTCTCCTCGTCTCAGCTGAAAACAAGGTTTTAAGAGCTCGATTAGAAGAAGGGACATTATAAGACTCTTACTTTCTAGCAAGAAACATGTGTTTTACAGACATAGCAACCTCTTTAGAAGATGTTTGTCTGTAGATCCTGCATTCCAGGATCCACAACTCTGGCTTCCTTTTCTTCTCCAGACGCCAGAAATGGTGCCTCGAGCTCAGGAGGATTCTGGGAATCCATGAAGAACTTGTCAGCACCAAAAATCTGCTGCTCTAGCATACGTAGTGATGCAAAGATAGGCTTAATGTTATCTTACCATGCAGCGAACTAGCGCCCATTCGACACCCTTGAAGAACGGATGCCGTTTAATATCATTCGCTCCTTCTCGCGAGCCCAGCCTGTTTTTGGGGTCCCTGTGCAGCAAACGGTACATCAACTGCTTCGCACTGAGGCTAGCCTGCTCCATGAAAAAGTCAAGAATTTCATGTTATTTTCTTTGTTTTAAGCACAGAGTAATGCTCCCATGAAGACATGGGCGCGCGCATAGACTCCACAAATGAGCTCACCGGAATACTTCCAGGATATTTGAGATCCTTGTGAAGAATATTGGCGAATGTCTTCTGCCTAGTCTTTCCCCTGAATGGAGTGTATCCATAAAGCATTTCGTATAGCAGAATTCCTGCGACGAAAAAGAGAATCAAATGACAGAAGTTACAGGGGGGAGATATGGAAGTCCTGAAGGCTACAATCTTGTAAAATCCGATGTCTAATTGATCGAAGCATGATGATGCAAATGGCATCAAACATTCACGACATTTCAGAGATCAATGTGGTAGATGATTTACCTAGAGCCCACCAGTCCACGGCACTGCTATGGCCTGCCCCAGTTATGATTTCCTGCAATGGAAGCAGACAGTTCAAATTCATACGCGTGAAAAGAAGTAATAAAACCTACATGCAACTTAAAAAGAACAGGAAAACTGTCCATTGGGAGGACATCAGAAGACAGAAAATGAAAATCTCTATGTTTAAGAATTCAGTGACTGATCCACAACCAAACCAAGGTACTCTAGGATATATATGTTTTCTGTTCACATTAAAAAGTTTTGGCTTTCAGCATGACTGAAAATAGCAAAATGAATCTTTAAGCTGGAAGTCATTGTTCAGCTTATACTTATTGAATGAAAAGGGAATTGAGATCAAGGTTCATGCTGGTGACACTGGACAAGTTATGAATGCAGTGTTGAAAGAAACAATAATAGTAAAAAAAATATAAAAAAAATGCTGCACATTGTTGCTTGCCCTCTCACTCCCTAAGGAATGAAAGTCCATACTACCTCTGTCCAAAAAAACTAAAACACGAATAAGATCAAATATGTGTATGTGTGTGTGTGTGTGTGTATGAAAAACAAGTTCAAGTAGGATAACAAACCGGAGCTATATACTCTTCAGTTCCAACAAAAGAATTTGAAGCTCTCATTGGTTCAGCCAGAAAGACTGGCGCCTGCTGATGTTTACGGTGCCTTCTCTTTTCATTTGTACTTTGAATCAAGAGCTGAAGAGAGCATAAAAAATTTATTATGTTGATGTCAGTATTGAGTTACAGGTCAGAAAAAAAACAAGAACTGGGTACATACATGCTCCTAGTACCCAGAAAGAAAATTCTTAAATATAGGAGAAAGGATGCCGAGTGGGAAAAAGAATGAAGTGCAGCTAGGATACCTGGGGTTTGCAGGATGTTAAACATGATAGATCAAAATCTGTCAAGGACACATGCCCATCGCTCTGAAGCAGAACATTCTCAGGCTTTAAGTCTCTGTAAATTATCCCTGCAAAAGAAACAGCAGAATTCAGTAGGGAATGAAACTATGGAAGAAGTTAATAGACTCGTAAATCCTATCATTTTTTGGATCATAGTTTTCGAAATGATGTGACTCCAATATTCACTGGAAAGTTAATAGCAGAAGACACTGCTTTCACTAGAATCTTTGGTCTTCTTTTTTTATGTGAGGAAACCCACTCTCCAGAAAACGCATTTTATAGGTTTAGGTGAGCAAGTAAAACCCCGGTTGTCCTAGGTTTTTACAAGGGATGCACGGCTTGACTAAAACTTGAGACCTATATCATCAAACTTTATATCATCACGTTATGTCTCTTGGTACTAGACTCTTCAGTCACCTAAGTTAAAATCACACTTCTGAGTTTACTAGGAAAAAAACTTCCAGAGCCAGCGGGCAAAAATAGTTTAATATAACTGCTGATCAAGCAAGCCACAAAGAAGAAGGCATATCCAGGTAGAAGCAAATCAGAATAATACAAAAAGAAAACCCTATGCAACTCAAATTAGAAATCACGTCCGTACACCAGAACTTCCAAATATATATATTAGGGATGACTTAGGACAAATATCTACCTTGACAATGAAGGTACTCCAATGCAACGACTACCTCTGCAGCATAAAATCTAAAAAATAATAAAGAATATGTCAGGTTTTTCATAGTTATGATTCCCAAAAGTGACTAGGCCACACATTTTCAAAATGATCTGTCCTCCTTTGGGAATAAAATCTGCATTTTATTGAACTAAATTGAGAGCAGTGAATATCCAGTTTTCTTGCTTCATTTATAGTGATTATTTTTTTTTACCATCATGAAACTATTCTTTGTTTTTACCTCACAGCATCTTCCTTCAGAACCTTCATTGGCTGTCTGTCCAAAAGCAGGAAGAGCTCGCCACCAGGGCAGTAATCAGTTATCAGACAGATGTGTGTTTTGGTCTGAAACATTATCATCAGAACTTTAATAATCTACATATGACTCAAGTCAATGAGCTTTAAATCCAGATTCAAATACAATCACATGACAAACACCTAATCTTTAACGTTCACCATTGCAAAGATTAGGCATTCTAAAAAAAACTATCAGCTCAACCCAAGCCCTTTGTCTAACCTGAAATGAAGCATACAACGCAGGAAGAAAAGGGTGGTCCAACATGTCAAGAATTTCTCTCTCTGCACAGGCTCTATGCACCTGCATTGAAAGACAGCATGAATGGACATCAGAGAATAACCATGACCAGAGGAGCTACATAAGCAACAAAACTCTCAGGACATTCAACTTTTCCAAAAATACTCAAAAATTTATATTCACTAAATGTCATAATCTAATTTTAGTGAAAAAAGTGTCAACTGTAACATGAATTGCTGAACGTGAATGAAAGTTAGCTAGTTGACCAGCAAGAATTCGAAAAATTATAGACGTCAAACGTCAACATGAAACATACTTGATAGTTACCTTATTGCGGTTGAGCATAACAGCCTTGTCCATAGCCTTCATGGCAAAAAAATGACCAGTTCCATGCAATTCTACCAAATGCACGCTGCATGCCGATTGACAAGCCAGAAAAAAACGATTTTCAAGATTAATTCGGCGCGAGTATAACAAGTGAAAGGAAAATGATCTTGGGTAACTTAAGACAGATTAAATTGAAAAGGCAAACTCTCAGCAACACCTTTGTATGATTTCTTGCTACAGGTGTTGGAGATAAACCAAGGGAATAAAATTCCTCTGCTGTGAAGTACACAAGTACAATGATCTGTGGATTCAGTAAAAACATGGAAAGACAAACCTGCCAGTGTCACCGGATCCCAAGGGCTTTACTGGCCTAAAATGCTTTAGGCCTAATTGTTCTCCACTTTCTAGAATCTGCAGATAGGTGAGCAAAAAAAAAATGAGGATAAAATTGGCATGTGCATCTTGAAGAAAATTTGAAGACCGACAATTTGCAGAAATCCTACATATCATCTTTTGACAGATTCTAGCTATTCAGAAGGAAAAACCCACCGAAGGTCATGCATTAATTACGCATTTCCTGTGAGTAACAATTCATGTGGATATACAGTTTCGGAGATGAGACTGACGCAAATGTATTTATAGGTAGAACTCCTCTACTCTAGGTTCAATGAAGAATCCATAATTCAATGCAATCACATGAGAAAATGATTTGTATATCATACCATGAAATCAGCATTGGGTCACTTGATAATGAATTGCTATCTATTGTCTATATTATACATATTCAAGGATAATACCTTTTGAATCGCTTTCCATGATGGGCTGTCCTTTCTGTGAGGTTTCGGATAAACCACTTTTGAATGATTTGCCCACAAATCTTCTGGTTTCTGCAGAAAGGAGAAATTCTTGCTAGAATCAAATCACAGAAGGACTATTTAAACATAGGACTACTTTTTTCCGTTTAGGGAGTTACCAAATTGGCATCCGGAAGTTCTCTCACTGCGTCATCAACATTTTCTGCAGTTTGTTTCACCTGATAATGGACATCAGTCTAGCTCGTTAGGGGAAAACGTCTACCTCCAGAGAGACATTGTTAACAATGTAGATGAAATAAATGATTGTGACAATATTAAACCAATACTTTGAAGTTTCAGAGAGCTAATTTATCATGTAAATTAGCAGTAATGTTTTGAATCTTAGCTTCACAGAGATTTAAACAGAGACAAGAAAAGAATTCAGACCAGCTGTTCACTATCTGTAGCTGTTGCCTCTGGGATACTATTGGTACGTGGTTCAACATGCTCACTGCCATCTAACTGTACTCCAATAAAATACTGCACTTCTCCCTGTTCACAAAACGATAATGCTCGTGAAGAACTTTTCACTTTGGATTTCTATGAGAATTCAGTCCATACAAATAGTGAATAACGAGATACAATATCGCATTTTGTGGTTTGAAGATGGAGGTAATGTACCTTTTGGTCACGCATAGGCTGCAGATGGAACAGGTTCCAGAACTTCTTACCTGGATCAAGTGTGGAAGGCCATATAAATATTAACATGAGAATGTAAGAAGTAATCTAACGCTACGTACTTTTGAGTTAGCTATATATTATCCATTTTGAAATGTCACAGAGAATTGAGACCGCAAAAGTCAGCTTACCACTCTTGGTATAGTTAATCATCTGCACGGTGACATCTGTCTGGTTATCAATCGCGTCCCTTATTTTCCTCACTGTCGCTGGATCAGTTTCAGGCCCTTGCAAGAATCTACAGAACCGAAGCATGGAATAGATTGCACTAAATTCATTTGCATATTATTTTACTTGTAGACTTTAAGAATCTTTACTGCAGAACTCTTCATTTAATCTCTTAAAACCAATCCAGGGCACTGATGTGGTGCCTGTCAAGCAATCACCTCACATAAAAGGTTAATTAGTTAGTTAAGGTCCCAGAATATGATTTATATTATTCTCTAATGCACTCTCTTAAGTGAAAGCTTTTTGGGCTTGAAATTTGCATATATTCACACTATCTTGTTTATGATTTTTATCAAATAGAATGGGGGTGGTGAGATTCGAACTCGTGACTGCTGGGTCAATAAGGTTCTGATAACATGTCAAAGAACCTTCTCATCTAAGAACTTCAACTATTAATTGAAAACCAGAATATGATTTTTATTATTCTCTAACATTGCCCTGACAGTTTAATGTCTCCTATGAGCATAAGGCAAAGGAGGACGAGGAAGTCTAAGATTAGCATTTAGGGTTACTTAAAATAAAGTCATCTTCAGTTTTCTCTGATTACGGACCTTCTAGATCATATATGTTCATGATCCAACAGTCTAACTGATGCTTATATTTAAGAATTGATCTAATGTTTTCAGATAAATTCAATCTAACCACACAGTTTCAGAACTGAATCAAGTCCGAAGCGTACCTGCAATTTCTTCCCAAGATTTCTTCACGACTGTACTCTGTCAGCTCCAAGAAGCTATCAGAGGCAAATATCTGAAAAAATCAAATAGTTAGGAAAATTATACATATCAGTTTCCTTCTACTAAATCATGCAGAATGAATACCATAAACGCAGAATAGATGTATCTTGAGAATCTTACAATGGGATTATCAGGCAGCCTTGGATCAGTGATGACAAAGTTTTTCTCTATACGTTCAAGTGTGGTGGCGAGATCAATACCCTTTCTCATTTCCTTCTTCCTAACGTTGTCGTCAAGGCTATCAGGCCTTGCGTCATCGTCCTCATCTCTCTCAAAATCATCCTCTAGAGTAATTCCAACATCGAAGCTCTCGTCATTCGAATGAGTACTTTTTCTCATGAGACTAAATCAAATTACCAAACAATACATGTCAAATAGTAGAACAGGATGAGATGCTAACATAAAAAGAAGAACAAGAACAAGAACGAATCGCATGCTGATGTCTACTGCTACAATGGCCATCAAAAACAAGTTATACCCCATTAAAGAACGGCGGCTAGATTTTCTTGGTATCTTTTCCGGCAACTCACTGATACGTTGCATTGAGCTTCGAGTACCCCCAAGAGAATCCCGTCTATTTGGAGCCACATTCTCCGAGTTTCGCCTTCCTAAAGCTCCTTTTCTTTCCTTTTCTCCACCACCTTCTGATTTTCTCATCAATGGACGATTGCTAGATTCACTAAGTGCACGGGGTCTACTCACTGCTTGAACAAGTTCCGTTACGGAACTTGTAGCCATTTCTTTTTGACGTGCTGCAATGCAAGATATCGGTGCAGCTCAAATGTAAGAAACATAAATCGAGTTGTCAAAAATCCAATGAAAAGAAAAGTTAATATATATACAATTAAGCTATCTGCTTATTTGCGTACAGCTTTATACTCTCAAATGCCATTTGTTAAGGAGCCAACAGCTTTGTTCATTTGCGCAACTCAACCATTTTTTTTTTCCTGATACTTCATCAAATATTCAAAATGAACAGGCTTAATTCGTCATCATGTGGAGAATATTTAGTCTGCCGAGCTGCTCCAGCAGTAGCAGTAAATTTACTTGTGTTGGAAGGTTCATTAACGAGCTCAGGAAATAAACAGAATTGATCGCGATCAGGGACTACTCTATTTTTTACTCATGCACGTAGCAGCAGGAGCAGCATCCTATCAGTTTGATAGCAGCGAACATCAAAACCATGTAAGAACATGAGGATGTCTTGTTTTTATTTGATTTTTCACAAATTTGCATGTCTTTAGTTGTTGAGACTTAAATGTAATGCCAAAATTTATCATAATCTTCTAAATCTCTTGCTTCTATCTCAGTCCTCATGCATGTTATCTACTGACATATTTCTAGATTTGAGGTATCAAGTTCTTGCTATAAGCTCGATGGTTAATTGACTGCAAAAGTAACCACCCTTCTAAGAAAAGAAAAGAGTTGCTTTCGCAGTCAATTAACCATCAAGCTATATAACAAGAAGTTAGGAAGTGGTAAGAACTTGAAATAAAAAATTTATTCATTTATGGTTTTAGGTTTGAGTCATGTGATTTTTAATCACTAACTTTTTAAAATCCAATAATATTAATTGAGATACACACAATCTAGAAAATGTAGGATTGGTCCCTCATGACACCCCCACAAAACCAGCTAGCTAGTGGTATGCTTTAGGGAAGTTAGATAGTCTATGGATGTCAGCTAAAACACAGAATGTGTGCTTTTCAATCTCTTCTCTTTAGGGTTTCAACCTTCCTTTCAATAAAAAAGGAATAAGAAAAAAAAAGAAAACTATGAATCCAATTCCATGTCTTATTCAGTACATGTGCTCTGTAATATCTTTTTCTTTAAGGCTTTAGATAGCCTTCCTTTCATTCCCAAGAAAAAAAGGGGGGAAAGAGAGAGAGAGAGAGTTCATTGTCATTATCTGAAAGAGGCTACGATCGAATCCAATTCCATGTGACCACCACAACTGTATAGTATATACTACGTATCCAGTAAGAATAATGGAGTGACATATATAGAGTCGACTGAATAGTAGTGGTAATAATTGAAGGGAGATAAAAAGCATATATAGAATACCATCATATCGGATCAAGGATTCCGGCAATCCATTGGGACGCAAGGTCTTATCCTTGGACCCCTCAGTATGCTTGCTAACCTCCACTTGCATTCTGCCAAATTAATAAGCAGACATAAGAACATGCATGTAAACCAGGAAAAAGATGAACAAGATTGACAGGTTTATCTCCCATTTTAATCCATTTTCATTTTCAGACCATGCATGCTCCTCCTCCTCTCAAAGGGGTCCACAGCCCATCACTGTCAAGTATAGAATCTCGGCAGGCAGCGGGTGACCATCAAGAATATGGCCTACCTAAAACCCCAGTTGGCACATCAAAAAAAAGTTTGAATTATTTGCCTGACTATTTTATTTTCGCGGTATTTATTAACTTATATATATCTCAATTAATTCAATTATATTTTAGTCTCAAATTTTTCCAACCTACTTACTATAAAATTAATTGGCCTGGGTATCTTATTCATACGGGATGGGACACTGCATGGGGCATTTCTCACCTCTCTTTCTTATCATGTTATCATGTTGTGTGTATGGGAGACAAACATGCTCCTGAATTCTAGATCTACAATTGCCATATATGATATACATCTATCACCTATTCGTGGGGTCTCGGTGAAGATCAATGTATAATTATTCAATCTATGCCGACTTTTTTTAAAAAGAAAAAACACATAACCCTCCTATTTCATACGTTTACTTTTCACTTATGTCGTGCTCACAAAAACATGTTTAAAAAAATAACAATAATGTAAAATCTAATGCACATGGGATGTCAAGTTTGACAGTCCACTTCTTATGATTACTTTAAGAACACTTGTCTAAAAATAAAGGATAATTTAAGGAAAAAAAACAAAGAGAAAGTAATTACCCAATGAATTTGAGGACTTCGCCGGAATCGTCCTTGATGGGTGCAATTGTAAGAAGGTTCCAAAAGGGAGTGCCATCTTTCTTATAATTCAACACTCTCCCACAGTAAGGACTCCCTCCTCGTAAAGCCTCCCTAATTTTCGCTACTTCTTCTGGGTCAGTACCCGCCCCCTGTAAGAACCGACTGGTCCAACCCACCCACAAAAACCATTTTCATACATACACACACACACACATATATAAACACACATGCATGATATATATAAACACACATGATATTAATATATATATATATATATGTTTACCAATTCCTGCCGATGACCTCCTTAGAGGTATATCCAGTCATATTAAAGAAGCCAGCACTTGCATACAAGATTGGATAGTCTGGTTTTGTGGCATCTGATACTACAAATGTCTGTTGGAACGTGGACAGTGCATTTCTTATGTCTTCAGACACTCTTGGAGTATTACTGTTGTTACTCCCTCCATCATCTGATACCTCACCAGAATTTCTCACCGAGTTACTCGAGTTCCTTCTTGATGAACCGGCCGGTTTTGCGTTCGGGTCATCCCCACCCGAAGTTCTTACACTAACCCCTTGTGGTTTGCCTGTCTCGTTGTCTGTTTTGAGCACCAGACCCCACTCAGCCGCTCTTTTCGCTGCCACCCCGATTTCACCCGACTGTTGTTTCGATTTTTTGTCGTTTTGTAGGGATTGTTGCTGGGGTGGTGGTGGGGTAGGAACCGGGTCCCTGAGGGCCATCCATGAGGTGGTGATGGGTGCTTCTTCGGGTTCCGGTTCATTTTTAGCATTCGAATCAACCCAGCTTTTCCAGGTGGGGTTTGGTGAACGAAATGCGGGGTTAGTGGGTCGGATCGAGTAGGCATCGGAGGGGTTGAATACTTCAAGTGATCCCCGAGAGTCTCTTGGCAGTACGTTACCAGAAGATTTCTTGGATGACCTGTCCGTTGCTTCCATTTTATGATGATGACCTGCATAATGTATTAATTAATGAAACAAACTATCACTAATATATATATAATTCTCGATATATTTAATATTTTTTCATAGAACCCTAATTTTCACTATGCTAAAAGATAGATATGAATGTAGCATGTGGATCTAAATCTACCATGTACAGGGTATGAACTGGATTGAGGACGACATGGAGTGCGATATATATCTAGCAACGCAGAAGTAATCTAAAATAAAACATCTAAAACATGAGGTGAGGAACAAGTGTAGAGTGATCAATTGGGGAGAGAAGGTCATGCATGTTCATCTACTTGAGTCGTTTATGTCAGCTAGCTGTAGTCTATGAAGGAGAAGCTTCATCTTTTTGGATTATTTTATTGCTTCTTCCTCAACAACAACACGACACAGATAAACACAATACATCAATTTTCTTCTGACGAGTTAATACGATCTGGTCCATCACGAAAACAATGGGAAAATAAAATTGAATTTGGTGTCCGAAAAAACCAAATAATGTTCTGGTAGTTTGATAATTAAAGTTGTCTGTCTCCAGCAGTTGTTTTCGTTTGCTGGCCCGTGACAGTGAGAGGGTAGCAGAAATGGTACGATATGCATGACAGAACTCAAAAGTTTTTCAGTTTGTGCGCACTGAGTTTAGAAACTTACAGCCAAAAAATCTTACTGATTACAGTATTTCTATCAGAAAACGAAAAGAAAATTACCATGCAAAATTGCCACAAACACTAAGCATTGAAATAAAACCCGCTGGTAAATCAGCAGGCACTCGTGACCATGTCAGTAACTGGACGTTGCACAGAAAACTGGATCAGCTAGCAAACAGATTCAGACAAAAACGAGAAAAGAAAAGAAAAGAATTGGATTCTGAATTGATCGAGCAAAACCAAGGACAAGTCCCAATATTCAAAAACAGGAATCATAGTATGAGCTTTTTTCTGATGAAAATGGATCGCTTGCTGCAGAAAGTGATGTACTTGCAGTAAAAGCAATGAAAATTCTTGAACAGAAGATCGTGTAATTAGTGCGCACCTGGAGCTGATGATTCAAGTCTTTCTTTCTTCAATGTCTCGAAACTAACAAAAACTGCTGAACCTGGAGGTTGTATTTGTATATATAGCAACGATCATAGACAATGGATACAGCAGTACTGTGAGAGAGAAATTAACGACGAAAAGACAATTTAACAGAGAGGATGGACTTTTGATGCAGAAAGGCCATGAAAACACAAGCAATGATTGTCGAAAAAGCTTGGCTAGCTCTCCCCCATCCCTCGACAGTACCTATAATTCACATGGCACTTGCTCGCATCCCTAGAGTTTTTATTTTTCCGCAAGAAACAGATCCTGCATGGACCCTATGATATTGTGAGACTTGCTGCTTCTATACAGCTAATCACTCGCAATATCACCGATTTCGGCTACTGCTATATGTTTTTGTTTTTAAGGGAGGAAATGGGTTGGCAAAGGAAGCAGAAGCAGAAGCAGAATAAATGAGATGGTCAGAGATCTATATATATATCTGATTGCACGTTGGGGGGCTGCAGCTTCTACCGACCGGGCTTTCCTGGGACAGTACTGCCTCTTCTGTCATTATGAAGTCTCAATAATATCTTTTATATTAAGTTTTTATACAAGATAGTGTTCTAAAATGGAATCACAGCCTTATTAATTTAAGCGATCACGAGTTTGAATCTCAACAATCTATTTTATTTGATAATAATTAAGCACAAGATAATATGAGTCTGCATAATTTTCAAGTTCAAAAGATTTTCATATAAAAAATATATTAGAGAATAATATAAATCATATTATAGAATTTTAATTATAAATTTAAGTTTTTAGACTAGTCTAGCTATATATTATTTTTGTTATGAATTTTACCAAATAATTTGGGATTATATCTTAGAGACGTGACCTAGTTTCACTTTTGTATGCGTATCGACGATCACAGAAAAAAAAAAGAAAAAAAAAAAGGCATGCCCTCTTAGATACGGATATTAATCAGAGGAGGACATCTGCCCAGCTAGGCTTTGCCCCCACTAACCAGTAGATATTTTTGTCACAAGTATCTCAATTCATTGATAGTTATACAAACCAGTTGCTCTCATCCAACGGCCAATAGCTTTTAAAAAAGAACTATAACGGCTTTATATATTTTTTTATTTTTCTTTACTATATATTTCATATTATAAGATAAATAAGAAAATAATATTCGAACTAATGTATTAAAAATAGTTTAGTCCTGAATCATTTAGAAAATGTAGACCAAGATCTAAGGAGTGTGTATTGATTTCATTTGATTCTGAGTGTTTAGATTAATTAAACCGTGTTTTGAGATTGATAATAGATTACGTAGGTTAATTTGTTTGGTGTTTTTAGGTTAAATAAGTTGAAAATTAGGGTTTAGAGCTAAACACACTAGAAACCTAATTTTTTTGATCACCGATAATGTGTAGAAATTATTGCAGAGGATGACAAGTTACCTCAATAACATTTCATCCACGTTTAGATTATCCTTTCAAGCCCAAAACACCTAGGTTTCACTCTCTTGGCCCTACACTTCAAGCTTATGGGTAATGATGTAACATGAAGCTTTATGAGCAAAAAAAGAGCTAAACTTCAAGATATTTATGAGCAACCTTCTCCTAGATGAAATAATAATCAATTTTCACATGCTTTTTTTAAGAATGAAAACCTAGATTATGAATTATATAAGCGATACCATTATTGTCACACCAAACAAGTGTTGTTTGAGGAATGTTAACCTTTAGTTCTTAAACAAAGATTAGGCTAAAATGAGTTTAGTTGTCAAATCAATTAAAGCTTTGTACTCTAATTTAGTAAAAGGTTTTCCTATATTTTTTTGTTTGCTCTATTCCTAAAAGAATTAATATCCGATAAGAAGAGGATAAACCCTATATAAGATCTTATAGTATCCATACTAAAAACCTAGTCAAAATCTATATAAACTTGGATCATAAGAGAGAGACCAACTTAGGATTACAAGCCATGATCCAAAGTATGTTTTTCATAGTACAAAACACTTTTTGACTACCATATAATATTCTTAGTATGTTTTTTTTATAACCGGGGTGTCCGGGCCAACTTGCGCGCACCACAACTAAATCTCCGGGTCCACTGAACATCCTACAAGCTCAATGAGCATGTAAGGCACCACGGGGATGACAAGCGTGTCTGGCAAGGCTTGAATCTGGAATGAGAGGAAGGGAGAAGTCATTCTTGACCACCAGGCCAAGATCCTACTGGCAATATTCTTAGTATGTTGATTAATAGCCTAGTAGTATTTGTTAATAGCATATACAAGATCAGGCCAATTCAATATGAGAAATCATATAACACTAATTTGACAAAGTAGAGAATCATCCTTAAAGAGAGACTTTATGGTCATTGATAATTTAAAGCTCTTAAACAAAAAAAAATTGAACTAGTTTACTTAAACCCATGCCAACTCTTTTTAACACTATATTAGTATACTTATACTAAGAAAGCATAAAACTAAAAGATTAAAAAACGAATAAAATTGTCCATCATATGTTAAAAAAATCACCAAGAGACCAATAAAGTATGGATAGTTTGTACTAACATTAACATCTATAGTCTCTTGATTAACTATCATAAATACAGTTTAAGGTTTATGGATGGAAAGAATAACATAAAATATATGAGTAAGAATATATATATATATATATATATATATATATATTAAATCCATTCATTAATCTACTTTGTTAAGAATATAAAGTAATTATTATTATTATTTATTAAGAATTAAATAGTCTTTTCAGTTTTTGTTCTAGTATGTCTATACATGTGTTTTTTATTAGGGCAATGTTATTATTAAAACTCTATTCTCTATTTTTAATGTTTATATTTTATTTTATTTTGTTATCTGAATTGTTTAACGGTTTTAACAATCACATCAAGATAAATCAAAAATCATTCCAAACCCAAAATCCATCTTCAATGGAGTGGATGAGTCGGGTGAAGCTGTTAGAATCGAGCCACGGGAGTACTGGAACAGGAGTGGCGCACAGTTGCGCGTGTCTGATATGCACGGCCGTGAGCAGCAGCGCATAGAGGTGACACTCCAGTGAGTGGAGTTCGCATGACAGCCAGAATCATTTAACTTTCATTTCGTCTTCTTCTTCATCTTCTTCCCACGTGGTTGCGCTTCTACCGCAAGCCAAGGAGGGACTAGCTGGAGCTATGGCTAGTTGTGGCGTTGTTGGTGTTTCAGGTGGTGGAGGCTGATCTGTGCTCTTTTTTATGTGGCCAATGGTTTCGGTTTTGGTTGGAGGGGGGCTGTTTCCGCCGTGGCTTTATGAGTAACACTGAATATACACCTCGCTCAAAATATATATAAAATGATATCAATACATATTTACTGGGAAAGATGCCAAATGAGGAAAATATATTATAGCCATGATTTTATATTTTAGATTTTTAATATTTTCAAAGAACTAAATATTCAATATCATATTGATTTCTTGGATGCATTAAAAATTAATTATTTCCCACATCATGAATTTCGGTTGAAAGCTAACACTCTTTTGAGAAATTTAAATCCAAGTGTGGGAACAAATGCATTAAAATATATTATGAGCCTTGTTGATCGAGTTTGAATCTCACCATTTTTATTCTATTTGATAAAAATCGAGCACAAGGTAGTGTGAACTTGTGCAAGTTTCAAGCTCAAAAGGCTTTCACTTGAGGGGTTGTTAGAATATAATATAATCATATTATGGGGTCTCACCAATAAGCTTAAGGTTTTATGTGAAATAGTTCCTTAACAAAAACTCTACCAAGTATTATATTATTAGAAGATTAAAAATCCTAGTGCAAAAATTATCACAGTTATTTTTTGGTGGGAATAAGATTTATAGGCCACAAATTATTGTAGGAATAAAGAGGCAGAAATGGCTATTTACATTAAAAATAAGTCAATTTTCAGTAAATAAAAAAGGTATTAAATGATTATTAACAAAGGTAAGAAATTAAAAAGAAAATTGGACTTTATATTTACCTCAATCAGTATTTTGGCATGGAAAATGTATATGACTATATCAAGAATTATATCTACCGACGGAGTGAAAATCATGATTAAGGATAATGACAATAACTTTAAATAATATAAAAAAAAATGTGTTTGAAGAAATATCTGAAGATTAATAAAAATAATAACAACTAATGCGTAATTATCAAAGTTGAAATGGGACACCATATGCAATGATGTGCATTATTTATAAATACAATTATTTGAAATTTATAATATATTTCATTGACTATTCGCTCATTAATCTCTATACAGGGGAGGAAAAGCTGTATTGTTTGACCATGGATACATAATGGATCATCATTGATAATTTCTTGAGAAAAATATTATGATTCCAAAACGCTCGACCTTTTCTTTGATCCTTTTATTTTCAAGTTCTATTTTTTTATTTATTTTCTTTATTGACATATTCGCAGTAGCACAAACAATTTCGCCTCAAGCTGGAATTAATTAATTTAGAATAAAATTCCTCAGACGATTTTAAAACATTAGGGTGAAATACGAGATGATGCGAATCTTCATTTTCTGTAAGCTGGAGCCGGGTCCAGAACCATCGGCGCATCTAGGGGCGGTCAGGCTCAGGCTAGGAAATCAGCCGGAGCTAGTAACCAGCCTGAACCCTGTCCGATTCCATTAGCAGGTCCAATGAACCATCTGTCTCGATCGAGTAACAATTAATAGGGAGGCCCTTGCTCTTCTCATCAAGACAGCAAACACAAGTCCGACGTAACAGTAACGCTTCATCAGCTCTTGTCTCGGCCCCAACTGTTCATCGTTCATAAAAGCTTAATTCTTGTTGCTATTAAATATTCTAACACTTCCTTCTGAAAATACCATCTCTACCTAAAAGCAACCTTACAATGGATCACACAAGCTAAGAACGGACTCGGTGAGCAGTTCTTGGAAGAGAGTAGCCCGGATGAAAGCTGTAAAGGTCAGGGAGATTGTTATTATAACAAGATTTCTTCAAAGGAGTAGGATTGACCTGCATGAACAGATAATTCCCTGCAAAAGATCACCAAAACGAGCCTGACCCTCCTTCTCCAACACTTTGGCACATGAAAGTCTAAAACTTTCCTCTTCAAAAATCTTCTCAAGCTGGGAACCTTAAGCCTAAACCTCTTTATCAGATGCACCCTCCTGAACTTGTTCTTGATTTGACAGCATTGAGTCTCTGCCTTACTCCATACTCATCACATGAACCTTCACGTGAATTTAGATGGCAAGTTAATCTTATTCTTCTAATCCAATGAAAGATCGAGCAGTAGTACAAGTGATATGAATGAGATGGATCGCAGATTGATTTCAACAAGCTGTTGAGTACATTAAAATACAAAAGCAGAAGGCGCTGGAAAATTGAGTGGCGCCATGCATGGTTGCTAGTGTCCATCCCATCACGTACGTGCCCAACTTCCTAAAAGTCTCCGAGTGCTTATCGTTCACACTTGATCTTGTTTGAAAGTCTTCTTGGCTGTCTGTCAAACCATGCCGTTGCTTTTCAATTTGGGCAATACCATTTCGTCCGTCTCGTGACACCCCAAATTTGGCTTCAAAACCTCTCTCCTTGTCACATCACACGGGTGTCATTCACGGATGAGCGCTCTTGAGCCAGCCGTTGAGAATTTTCTTTAAATTAAATTTTTTTGATTTTTTATATTATTTTCATTGGCCAATATTGAAAATAATTTAAAAGAATATAAAAAACATGCACCATAGCAGCAGCAAAGCTTTCTCTAGCCTTCGGTATTTGGCCATTCTTCCAGAAAAAATATAGGCTGGCATGGTTAATATGAATAACGCAAAGACGCATCTCACAGAAATTATAAAACTCAGCCAAGAAGGAATCAATTATTTGGGAGAACGGGCGAGAATGTACAAACGGACAACAGTTTTTTTTTTCTTTGTTACACGGCATACATCTGAATCTGAGGCCTGCTGACCAAACATTTGCAAGATTTAAATAACGAATCAAAAACGAAATAAAAAAATAATGACAGTGAACAGGACGAGAGTTGAGGCAGAATGCTGCTTAATAGAGCCTTATTCTTGTTTCGATCGAACTTCGACAGATTGGACATGACTGAAGGGTTTCTCCACAGTCGCAACATGTCTGTTGAATAAAAGAAATACTAAGCATCAATTTCTTTCTGTCAACAGATATCCAAATATTTTACAAACTGAGAAAAATTCAGAGGATTGTATATCTACCTGATGCCCACAACCAAAGGCCATGTCCTTCGGATTACTGAGGCAAATAGGGCAAACCTGAACAATAACGATGAAGTTAGTTTTGCAGTCAGATCAGCTGATAAAGTCGCCTGACTTGGCTGGAAAATTCATGGAAAAGGCAAGTTATAGCTTGAAGAAGACAAGGCTTCCAAATGCAGTTAAATCCTAGATAATAATGCGGTTCTTGACAGGGATGCTCTTGTGTGGCACCATATGGGAATGGCACAAAAGCACATAGCACAGTGCAATATACAACATACTCAAGTGAAACCTAAAACCCTAGTCAAATACAATTGACTGGTTCTAAATGCAACAGATTTATCTAGTTAAGTATACCATTGATCACAAAGCATTCCTAACATTTAAAGTAACTTACCTGATCATCATATGTTGAACACGTCGCAGGTGGAGCTGAGCTGAAAGGTTGGCTGTCTCCTTGATATGACGGAACACTCGGCTTAAAACTGGCCGGACGAGAAGGCTTAGAGCTGCTGAAAGATGCTGCACTGTACATAGGTGGAGGCAGGGGAACTCTCTCAGAAACAATTCCCTTGCTCTGACTGCCGAATAAAAGATGGCATAACAGTTCAAATGACAAGAAAACAGATGCATCACTTCAAATAAAAAATAGAACAAAATAATTTTAAAAAAAAAAGACTTTGAAATTGGCCAGAGGGAGAAGCGTGCATTACCCCAATAAATTAAGCTCTATAGTTGCCTTGTACTGCGAAGGAATTTCCATCAGAGCAGAAAGCGCAAATTCTGTCTCCTTTCTTGATGTGACCGCATTCTTTGACATTATTTCTGTGAAATTCACAAACTGGAGAGAAGCGACCATAGAAGAAGCATATATCAAAAACCACTGTTTCTAAAAACAAAAGAATAATTAAGATGGAAATCAAATAACACACCAAGTACTAACCTGGAAATTATCAAAGTCTCGATCGGGAATGTTATCATCAAACTCCCTCATCATATCCCAGGGCCCATCTCCCACCCCAACTAATATAATAGATAAGGGAAGCTTGCTGTAAGAAAACAAGTCTATGTTTAGGAAACAACCAGGAGGGGGGGAAGGAACTACAGTAGAATACAAGTTACCCTGACTTTACCTTGCTCGTACAATGGCTTCCACAGTCTTCTGTTCCTGTGGACTTAGCTGGCCACGCTCAGTATCAACACTTCTAGTAACCTGAGACAACCATCAACAATAAATCATTAAGGCCCTGGGAACAACACCTAGTTTGAATGAAAGCCTTCTTGGCAATCAGTGACCAAACCACCATTCACATGAAAGAAATGTTCACCAGTACAATGACAACAGGTTGTCAGCATTCTATAATCTCTTCCGTACATTGTTCAATTTCCCATATCTCATTCCACTCATTTTAATCACAAAAGCATTCTGCCCCTTATTTGTCTCTGAACTGAGATTATTACTGTAGAAAAGATTGCATACCTGTCCATCTGCAATTATCAATAGTACATGGTACTGGCCATAGCTCTTCTCAACAATGGTCATTGCCATTTCAATGACTGGTGCAAATGATGTAGGTCCTGCAACAAAATGATATGCATAAACTAAAAAAATCCAATTCTAGACTTCAACAAATACTACTATAAGATGAGAAGCAACAGAGTCTCAAAAGACAAGATTTAAACCTGCAAGTCGTAGATTGGGCACAATTTCCCTATACCGACTCAAGACTTCCTCAAATCCATTGCAAAACCTCTCATCAGGATAGAAACTGAAGACATCCTGATCATGTGTTGATGCTGCCAGAGAAAAGTGCTTGTTATTGGCAGTTGCATGAGTGAATGCTTATAACTAAGTAATTTAATCTGTGATCTATTGAATTCTCATATCCAAGTAATTTATCAATACATACCATCCCCAAATCCAAAACAAGGAATCAAGTTATCCTCATCAAAGGCAGCCAGTGTTTTCCCAATAATGGATATTGCTTGTTCATATGGATTGAAACCATCTCCAATATGATGCAAGCTTCGTCTGTTAAATGACTTGGCACCTATTATCAACTCATATTTAATAGACTGTTCCGCAATAGGTCAGGCAACATACATTATAAGCAAAAAATAATAAAGGTTAACCTGTCCACTCATTGCTCTTTGTGAAATCAATACCAACAATGAGATTCGAAGATTCAAGACCAGCACGTGCAAGAGCTTCAGTCACCTGCGAGGAAAATAAGGATTCATTTTAATTCAAAATTCTGAAACTGGCAAGAAGACCAGAGCCCATTTCATGGAAAATGCATGACCATAGGTAGAAAATGGATGACGTTTTGTAAAAGAGAAAACACCACTACCACCAATCTGTTGCTTAAAGCATGATAAATCATCTAAAAATGGCACAGTTACATCTGACAAGGACTAAAAGGATAGTGCAGTTACATATGATGAAAACAAACAGACATGGAATCTGATTGATATTAAGAAACTATCAAGGAGATAAAAAAAAAATTCATTTCCAAAACATGCTTGCCCACCCAACCCCTATTAACGCTGCTTATCTGACAGAAAACTAAAATCAGCATAAAAACCACAGCATGTTAAATTACCTGTTGCAATGATTTGTAATCATCTGCAATCCTTGAATACCTCCTGTCAAGCCTTCTTCTGTCAATGGCACCCCCGTGGTCTTGAGAGGAAGTATAATGCTGATGCGATCCATATGATTGTTGTGATGTATAAGATTGCTGTGGTGGTGGTGTCGGTGGTGGTGGTGAATCGTGAATTTCTTGACTATATGAAGGTTGTTGATAGGCATCCCATGAAGATGGATTCGAACTCCAGTTGGCTTCCCTTGAACTTTTGCCCCCCATCAACTTAATTTCTCTACAACAAATAACCCAATAATCAAGAGAGAAAAAAACTACTTGTCCTTTCCACAAATTATTAATAACCAAGCACCAGAAGAAACCCAACTGTCAGGCTT
This sequence comes from Salix exigua, assembly GCA_032356905.1. Lineage (NCBI taxonomy): Eukaryota > Viridiplantae > Streptophyta > Magnoliopsida > Malpighiales > Salicaceae > Salix > Salix exigua. The sequence continues at coordinate 25,119,424 of CM063603.1, forward strand.
GAATTCTTTATTCAAAACTCACTTCGGAAACGCGAATATAAACCCAAAGTAAAAACTGAAACACAAAACCCTTTAATATTTTCTGAATTCAGTTAAATAGAAGCAGAAAAAAGTGGACTCAGTAATGATAGATATTACCAAGAAGTTCCCAAATTTTGCTTTTTTAGCTATACAAACAAGTAATAGCCAAAAACAATGACTTCGCGCGCACAACAGGCGGCGGCTGTACAAGAAAGTGTCTTCCACGTAACTTCTATCTCCACCGCTTTAGACCATAAGCGGGACACAAGGAGAATACATGTTTATACATCAATTGCAAGTTAAGGAATAAAACCAAATTGCTTAAAAGAAATAATCAAAACACGCCAACATTAATTAATTAATTAACTAATCTTCTACTAATAATAAAACTAATTACAAGAAGATTAATAGCAAAATATTAAAAAAAAAAGTCAACAACAATCATAAAATGAAGTGCATTACCATGATCACTACAGATCTAATTCGAATAAATTAAACGATTGATAGAAGATTATTTGTTTAAAACAAATAAAAATTGGAGAGAAAAAAAGGAGGAAGGAGAACTACTCTCAGCAGGATAGCAGTCTCTAAGCGTTGAGGGGGGTGGATCTGAAATTCTGAATCTGTTATAGAGAGAGAGAGAGATGATTCTCTTTTCTTGAAAAATTTTGAAAGCAAAAGAAAGTGAATAGCCTTTCTCTTTTCTTTTTCTTTTTTTTTATTTATTTAACGGGAAAGAAAAAGAAAAGGGAATGTGAATCAAAAGATCTTGACATGTGTTGTTTTTTAAAGAAAAATATATTAAAATAATATAAAAATATTTAATTTAAAATAAAATAAATATCTGTTTTCAAAAAAAATTGAAACACAAAAATAAAAAAACTACTTTTCTTTATTTTCCTCCTCTCTAAAATAAATATGCGTTGAGATAAATTTTATTTAATCCTTCTATACGTATTTTATTTTTATTTATTTTACTTTTGATCTTTTGCCCTTTTCCTAATTGAAAAATATTGACCAAATACATTGAAAGTTGAGTGCTCTCACTTTACGAACCAAACTCTTCAACTTTGAAAATTGTAGATCACATTTCTTTTTTAATATTTTTTTATTTTTTATTTTCCATATTTGCTTTTATCTTTTATTTTATTTAATTTTCATGTAGATTTACCAAATTCTACATTTTTATCTTAATAAGATTTGAGATTTTTCCTAAGTTGGTTTGCCCAATTATCAAAATACTATAGTATTTACTTTGTTTTTTGTCTTAGATTAGAAGGTTTGAATTTTTGACGAAACCATTAATCATCAAATAATGTTAGATCATATGGTCTACCCTATTTATCATGTGCAACGTTGACTTCCAATTTATTTACATCAACTATTATTGGTCTCTTATGATTATAAAATAGTATAGACTCTTTCGAAGTTACAGAAATAGTTGTTTTTAAAGTATTTTTTATTTAAAAATATATTAAAATAATTTTATTTTTTATATTAGCATGGATTTAAAAATACCAAGGGGTACTTGTCACTGCGTTTCAAAAGTATTTTTGAAACAAATTGATTTTTTTTATTTTTTACTTTAAATTATTTTTATATTATTTTCATATAGTGATGTCAAAAATATTTTAAAAAATAGTATTTTGATGTATTTTTAAACAGAAAATATTTTAAAATAATATTAACAATACTTCTCAGACAATAAATTCGAAACAAAAAATATATTTTTAAAACATAAAAACAAAAATATCTAGTGTAATTAGCTTTAACAGTTGTGATGCAATGGAGGAAACTGACCTTTCATTGCAAAAGTAGGATACTTTTTATTTATGAGTGGTTTAGTTTTGGATATGCATGGGACAGAAGAGAGATGGATTTGATAAAGATGCTTCGATGTCTATCACGTTATTATGTTAATTCGTTTTTCACATAAACCCTAAGATCTTGAACTGCATGATAATCACAATAAGATTTTGATTTGAGAAGGATTAAGGATTACCTCCGCTCATCTTTGCACGAGGAGATTCTTGATCCTGCTGCCGAATCCTGATGCTGATCGGTGATGAACTTTGGTTGAAGAAAGGCTTTAGTGAAGGGTTTTGGTTTCTCTCTCGCTCTATAAACCCTAATGTGTTGAAATCATGACGGCTTTTGTGATGGACAAAAGTCTATATTTATAGGTGGAGAGAGGACCGAAAACCAATTAGGGTTTTCTTTAATTCAATCTCAACCGATCCATCAAGGTAGTGATTGATATGGAATATAACTCCTTAATTAAAACCGATAATGTAGAAAATAGAATGTATCCTATGAAAACGAAATTCCTATAATGACCACAATTTCGGGAAAGGGAAGGACTTAAAAGTAATTTCCTTACAGTCTCCCACTTGGTCGATAGGAAGATCCATCGTGGTTTTCATATAGGAGTCATAAGGCGCGCGTTACATGCTAAGCTTCTTCTTTAGTCGGTTATCATAAGTGTCTTGGCTAATCCGGTTGTCAATGGGAGTCATGGCGTGCACACATCATTCCATAACATGATTCCTTCCATGTACCACATCATTGACAACTTTCATAACTAGACCATAAGAGGAGATTTGCATAATGGTCCCTTAATGTCTTTGTTACAAGATCATGTTTCATTAGCATTCATCCAATCATAAATATGTACACAATGGATAACAGAAGAGAATATATAGCAGATGTAGCAATACATTAAGAGCTCAATAAATGTCAAGTACAAGTACATGATAAAGAGTAGATAAATGATAACTAAGAACTATCTTCAAGACCCATACTTTGAGTATGTCCTCGAAAGGTCTTTGGAGGTAGTCCTTTTGTGAATATATCTGCAACCATGAGATCTGTTCTTGTATGCTCAATGACAATTTTCTTTAGTCTAACATCCTGCTTCAGTGATAGATATTTAAGGTCCATGTGTTTTGCTCCCTTAGATATCCTGTCATGCTTGGAGAAGAAAATTGCGACTTCATTGTCACAGTACAGAGTTAGTGGCTTAGAGATGAAACTCAAAGCTCCAAACTCAGAGACAAAATTACGCAACCACGCTCCCTGAATTGCAGCCTCATAACATGCCACGTACTCAGCCTCCATGGTGGATGTGTAAAGCAACTCGGATTTCTGGCTTTTCCATGATATTGCACCTCCAGATAAGAGATACACATAGCCAAGAGTGCAGTGTCTAGTGTCAGGACATCCTCCAAAATCTGAATCTGAATAACCAGTCACCTGTAGGTGTCCTGATTTTCTATATGTGAGCATGTAGTTCCGTGTTCCTTTTAGGTATCTCAGTACTTTCTTTGCAGCTTTCCAATGAGCTATCCCTGGATTACTTTGAAATCTACCCAACATGCCAACAGCATGACTAATGTCGAGCCTCGTATGCACTGTGCATACATCAAACTCCCTACGAGAGAAGCATAAGGATATTGTGTCATTTCTTTACGCTCCAACTCGCTTTGTGGACACTCGCGTAAGATCAAGCTTATCTCCTTTATGCGAGTGGAACAGGACTAGAGGAACATGTCATCATGCCAAATCTCTCTAGAACTTTGTCAATATATGCCTTTTGAGACAATCCCAAAATACAAATTGATATATCACTGAATATCTCTATTCCTATCACATAGGATGCCTCGCCCATATCTTTCATTTCAAAATTCTTAAAGAGATAAGTCTTGGTTTCATGTAATAAACCAAGGTCATCACTGGCTAATAAGATGTCATCAACATACTGTAACTAAAAATATGAACTTGCTCCCACTCGATCTTAAGGTATATGCAAGGGTCAACGATATTTTCTTTGAAACCAAATTCGAGTAATAGTTTCATCGAACTTTAGATACCATTGCCTGGAAGCTTGTTTCATCCATATAGTGATTTCTTAAGTTTGCAGACCATGTCTTCTCGACCTTCAATTATGAAGCCTTCAGGTTGACGCATGTAGACTTCCTCTTGCAAGTCTCCATTAAGAAAGGCGGTTTTGACGTCCATTTGATGTAACTCAAGGTCATAATGAGCCACTAACGCCATGATAATTCTAAGTGAGTCTTTTCTGGACACAGAGAAAAAGTCTCAAGTATAATCAATACCTTCTTTCGATTGAAACCTTTGGCAACAAGTCTGGCTTTATGTCGTTCAATATTGCCTTTGCTATCGCGCTGGGTCTTAAAAACCCACTTACATCCAACTGCTTTGTGTCCTGGAGGCAATTGAACTACTTCCCATACTTGATTTTCTGCCATAGATTTCAATTCATCCTTCATGGCATAGATCCATTTATTAGAATTAACATCTTTAATGGCTTGTGAATAAGAAACCGGTCTTTCATTGTCCCATCTTCGATTCTACTTGGTAAAGCATATAATCATTGGAAATAGCAGATCTCTTTTGTCTTTGAGACCTTCTTAATGCCTGGTTCACTGGTGTTGCATCCATAGGTTCATTGGCAATAATCTCATTATGGAGTTGTGGATCATTCATTGGGTGTTCCTCATTGTTGAATGGTTCAACAATGGGAGGGTTCCTATCTTTCGAAATAGAGGGTAAAGGAACATGTACCCTTAATTCCTGAATGATCACATCTTGAACTTTATTACTCCCATCGATTTCGCCATTCTCGTAGAATCTGCATTACCGGTTTCAACAATTCTCGTACTATGGTTAGGACAATAAATCCTATATCCTTTGGACTTATCCGGGTAACCTATGAAGTAACCACCGATCGTCTTAAAGTCCAATTTCTTTTCTTGTGGATTGTAGATTCTAGCTTCAATCAGGCAACCCCAAACTTGGAGATGTCTTAAACTAGGTTTCCATCCTTTCCACAGCTCAAAAGGTGTCTTTGGAACCGCCTTACTAGGAACCCTGTTCAAGATATAAACAATTGTGCGTAGAGCATCCATCCATAATGATATAGGTAAATTGGCATGACTCATCATGGATCTAACCATTTCCATATATGTACGATTTCGCCTTTCAACTACACCATTTTGCCATGGAGATCCAGCGCTGTGTATTGGGCAACAATTCCAAGCTTTTGGAGAAGTTTTGCAAAAGGTCCAGGATGTTGTCCTGTTTCATCATACCTTCCGTAAAATTCACCACCTCTATCTGACCTTATGATTTTCACTTTTCTATCTAGTTGTCTTTCGACTTCAGTAATGAACACTTGTACAACATCCATCGATCGAGATTTATCATGCAACAAGTATAGATAACAGTAACGTGAGTAATCATCAATAAAGGTAATGAAATACTTCTCTCCCCCAAAAGTTGAAACGTCAAAAGGTCCGCAAATATCTGTATGTATTATTTCAAGAAGCTGGGTACTTCTTGTGGCTCCTTTCTTTGTGTGTTTTGTTGTTTTTCCTTTAATACAATCCACACAAGCTTTATGATTAGTAAAATCTAGATCCGGAAGGACACCATCTTTTACTAATCTTTGGATCCTTTCATCGGATATGTGACCCAGCCTTTTATGCCACAAGAAATAGGAGTCGTTTTTAGACGACTTAAGCTTTTCTTCTACATTAGAATGCAGGGTAAGATGGGTTTCAGCAAATTGTTTAAGATGGAACTTGTATAAACCATCAATTAAAATCCCCGAACCAATAGGTTCAAAATTCTTAAACAAACTGAATTTACCATTTCCAACTTGAAACGAATAACCAATTTTATCAAGTGCACTTACGGAAACTAAATTACGGGAAATAGACGGAACATAAAGAGTTTGACATAAGTCTAACTGAAAACCGCTATCTAAAACAAGACGAAAGGTTCCAATAGCTTCAACTGGAGCTTTGTCTTGATTTCCCATAAATAAGAAGTTCTCACTTGGGTTTATGGTTTGGGTCGTAAGGAATCCCTGCATTATGTTAGAAACATGAACGTTAGCACCAGTGTCAATCCACCAAGTATTGGGAGAAACAAAAGTAAGATTTGATTCGAAATAACTTACTGAAACCCATAGGGTTACCTTTCTTTTCGAACCATTCTCGTCGCTTAGTGCGATCTTTTGCAAAATGTCCGGGTTTCTTGCAAAATTTGCACAAGTCTTCCTTCTTTTCTTCTTGGGTGGTTGATTGGCCTCATTAGATCTGGTGGTGCCCTTTTCCGCCTAAATTGTGCTTTGTCCCAGCTTTATGTCCAACTCTTTGAACAAAATGAGCCACTTTAATGCCTTGTTGAGTCAGTCGTGCCTCTTCTTGAACCAGCTTATTAGCCAATTCATTCACTGCCCACTTGTCCTTAATAGTGTTATAGTGAATTTGGAATGGCCCGTACTGAGGAGGTAAACTGTTCAGGATAAATTGGACGAGAAAAGAATCATCCACAGTCATTCCCAAATTTCTCAACTTAGCTGCGAGGTTGGTCATCTCAATAACATGTTCATGCATTGAGCGAGTACCATCAAACTTTATGGTTGTAAGATCTACCATTAGTTTCCCAGCAAGGGACTTGTCTGCAGTCTCAAACCTTTCCTCTATGGCTTTCATGTAATCCTTAGCATTCTCGGGTTTAGGAAGGGAGGTTTTGATGTTGCTGGCTATGGTCATTCGCAGGAACATGATGCTTAGTCTGTCAGATCTCTCCCAAGCATTAAGGAGAGTCTTTTCCTCAAGGGTACTTTTGTCGATGAAGTGGATCCGGCTTATCTTTGAGGAGGGCCGGATCCAAATCAAGTACTCCTAAGGTGAACTCAACTTGCTCCTTCCATTCAGAGAAGTTGGTTCCAGTAAGTATAGGGACAGAAGAAGCATGCGAGTTGAGGTGAGTGGGTAGGCTAACTGCAATATAAATAGAGATACAATAATTTAATAAGGCTTTAACTTAAAAGACAACACTTGAGTAATAAAATGAAACTTAGGTGCTCCTGTGGGTAGTCACCAGAGTTTTTAATACATTATACCATTTAAAGTGAAGTATTTTTAGGTGAGTGTAATTACAAAGATGGGCAATAAAATGAAACTTAGGTGCTCCTGTGGGCAGTCACCAGAGTTTTAATACATTAGACCATCTAAAATCGATTATATTTTAGGTGAGTGTGATTACAAATGAGGGCGAGCGAAGCGAGCCCCTCTTAACTGGGGTTTTTCTTTATTCCCTATTTAATACTACATAATGCATCAAGAAACATAATAATAATAATAAAAATAGAAAGCAACATCAGAAACATAATCAGGAAAATTAGATCCAACTATATGGCCTTGTTCCTGTCTTCATCTTCAAGCCTCAAAACGACTCCGTTTTAGGTCGAACCAGCCACCAATTAGTCCGCCACCACTTTCGTTACGGCGAACTTATTGACATCTATTACATCGAATATTTTCGAATAATACTCACGCAGGAGCTTTGTACGTAATCAAAATTTAAACTTTAAATAAATCACGATCAAACAGTCGTGCCCCAAAAAAAAAAAATAATAATAAAAATAATGCGGAAAATAAATAACATTCATTCAGGCCATAATAGTTGGATCATTAAGTATCTGCAAAACAGAGTTAGGATATAGGTATCTACCGATTATGGCGATATAAGGTTATTCTACTTCATGGACAATCATGCGTTCATAAATCATGCTCTGATACCACATGTTAATTCGTTTTTCACATAAACCCTAAGATCTTGAACTGCATGATAATCACAATAAGATTTTGATTTGAGAAGGATTAAGGATTACCTCCGTTCATCTTTGCACGAGGAGATTCTTGATCCTGCTGCCGAATCCTGATGCTGATCGGTGTTGAACTTTGGTTGAAGAAAGGCTTTAGTGAAGGGTTTCGGTTTCTCTCTCCTCGCCTATAAACCCTAATGTGTTGAAATCATGACGGCTTTTGTGATGGACAAAAGTCTATATTTATAGGTGGAGAGAGGACCGAAAACCAATTAGGGTTTTCTTTAATTCAATCTCAACCGTCCATCAAGGTAGTGATTGATATGGAATATAACTCCTTAATTAAAACCGATAATGTAGAAAATAGAATGTATCCTATGAAAACGAAATTCCTATAATGACCACAATTTCGGGAAAGGGAAGGACTTAAAAGT